>JABXJD010000025.1:2255000-2332500 GCA_013375575.1 Percina caprodes
ATAATGGAATAAATATACTTCATATGTATTTAAATTCATGGTTTGTTCCGTCTTTTGTCCACAGTTTAAAAATGTAGATGTTACAATGATTCATGGTGTATTTTTGTAAATTTGGGTCCCGGGGAGACACCAAATTTCTCTTTTGGGTCTTGAGCTGAAAAAGATTGGGAACCACTGCTGTAGACAGCCTGTCTTTATTTGTTTTAATAAGGTCTCTTCTGCATTGAAATTCCTCCCTCGCTGTACAGAAACTTCCACAACAGAATACAGAGTTGGAGATTTCTTTTTTACACATTTACAAATTAGGCACATGCGGATTCTGAACACACACACACACACACACACACACACACACATCTGCAGATTCCTGTACCCATTCACAAATGTCAGTAGACATTAAGAAGATTATTTTACACATTTAGAAATCTGGTTAGGCACAAACAAACTGAGATACGGTTGCACAACTCTCCACACACATTTGCTACAATAGTTTTGCTACAATAATGTATATTATTATTATTATTATTATTATTATTATTATTATACATTCTGCAAAATGAGTACTTTTACTTTTGGTACTTTGAGTATATTTTAATGTTAATACTTTTGTACTTTTACTCAACTAAAAGTGAAACAGTTCCATTGGACCAAATCAACATTTTGGAAATCACTTGACATGTCATCATAGGAACAGGAACCGACAACCGCTACCATAATGCTTGTTAGTGACGTGTGTGTTTACATTATTTTGCTTACTCCCGCCATATTTTGTCTATTTTTGGATGTGTTATTCCACTGTCATTGCTGTTTTGATGTCACAGTGCTACACATTGCAGAAAGGTCAAAGAATAAAGTCAGTTTTTGTCGTTGTTGCTGTTTAGATGATTCAGCAGCTGACGGTCAAATCTCAAAACGTCTTCTTCAACACTTCAATACTTCTGTGGTGACCAGTGACACCAAGATTTATAGCCTTCAATTGTAAAAAAAAAATTAAACAATTAAAAGAAATTAAAAAATATATATATATATTTATATATATATGTTTTTTTAAATTTTTATTTATTTATATGTATGTATATATATATATATATATATATAGATAGATATTATTAAAGATGTTTTCTTTTAAAGATTATTTTTATGGCATTTGAGGCCTTTATTATATAGGACAAAGAGAGAGAGAGAGAGGGAGAGAGGGAGGGAGGGAGAGAGAGGGAGAGAGGGAGTGAGGGAGAGAGGGAGAGAGAGAGAGAGAGAGAGGGAGGGAGGGAGAGAGAGAGAGAGAGATATAGAGAGAGAGAGAGAGAGAGAGAGAGAGAGAGGGGGAGAGAGGGAGAGAGAGAGAGAGAGAGGGAGAGAGAGAGAGAGAGAGAGGGAGAGAGAGAGAGGGAGAGAGAGAGAGAGAGAGGGAGAGAGAGAGAGAGAGAGAGAGAGAGAGAGAGAGGGAGAGAGAGAGAGAGAGAGAGAGAGAGAGAGAGGGAGAGAGAGAGAGAGAGGGAGAGAGAGAGAGAGAGAGAGAGGGAGAGAGAGAGAGAGAGAGGGAGAGAGAGAGAGAGAGGGAGAGGGGAGAGGGGGAATGACATGCAGCAAAGGGCTGCAGGTCAGAATCAATCTTTGCAAATCAAAATAACTCGCTGGTCACATCTGTGGAAAAGTTCAGGTTGCTTTGACTGTGTTGGTCACGATTATTTTACAAACGTAGCTAAACCAGGTCCAGGTTCCCTGAGAGCTCTGCCCAGGTTTTCTAGCCGGTGTCGCGGTGACAAGCGGGTTTCTTTGAGTTCCAGTTCCAGTTCAGAAACTTCCCAAATGCATTACACCTGTATTATTGATTTGATATCTTTATTACCGGATGTAACTTCTGTTTTTAATGAGATGTAATTTGCTGTCAGATAAGGATAAGAGGCTAAACAACGTGACTAATGTTATGCAAACACAATATTTATATACCCACACACCAGTTTATTATGTGATAGGCTCATTTATCAACAGGTAGCAGCAGATTTTATTATTAGCGAGTACATTTTCAAAAGAAGCTGTACCGTTCACTGTTGGGAGGCTTCTGAACTTATATTGAACTTATTTCAAAATGTCTATGTCCCTCTGCTTTTAGGCTTTGGAGTTTAGAGAAAAACAGACAAAGGTAATTAGCAAACTGTACAATATTTATCAACAATAACCTAAATACATATATACCTACGTACATATACATGTGTGATTCTAGGTGTCCCTAAGAAACGTGTATCTAACAGTAGTTCCGCATTACATTAATCAATTTGCACACATAACATAATACAGAATAAATAGATAAAAAAGCATAATATAATATAATTATGTTATTATATAATAATATAAGGTACAATAAAATAAATACAATAAAATGCACTGCCAGCTTACAGTAAAGGTATACACATAAGATCAATACTCTACCTGGTGTTAAAAGCCAATGAAAAGAGGTGGGTTTTAAAATGAGACACAGAGGAGGCCTGTCTAATTTTGCAGATGCAGCCAATTCCAAAGGTTTGGAGCTGCAACGGCAAACGCACCGTCCCCTCTGAGCTTAAGCCTAGCTTTAGGCACCGTCAGGAGCAGCTGATCAGCCGACCTGAAAGGTGGGGCAAGGCCATTCAAAGCTTTAAAAGCAAATTAAAATAATTTTAAAATTAATCCTAAAATGGCAGCCAGTGGAGTGAAGCTTAAATAGGTGAAATGTGCTCATACTTGCTTGTGCCTGTTAAAAGACGTGCAGCAGCATTTTGTACCAATTGAAGACGAGCAATGGAGGACCAACTAGCCCCCATATAAAGTGCATTACAGTAATCCAGCCGAGGGGTCAGAAAGGCACGGATTACTATCTCAAAGTGTTGTCTCAGAAGGACCGGTTTGATTTTTTTGCTAGCTGCCTTAACTGGAATAAACTAGACTTCACCACAGATTTAATCTGGCTGTCAAATTTAAGGTTTGAGTTCACTTTTACTTTCACTTTTCTTTCACTTTCACTTTTAGTCAAGGAATCTGGGATGACTGAAAACTAAAAAAGCATTACATAAACATGGCAGCCTCCTTATACAACCACAACAGACCAGCCCTGTGCCACCACCAAGCCCCATGCTCCCAGATGAACCACTACTTTCCCCTAGGGACCACTCCCATATGACATATATCCCATCTACTACAGTTAAGAAGCCTTTATTTGTGATTTTGTATCTGTAGAAAGTCCTGCTACTATACACCGTTGCAGTCAGTCTCAAGCTCTTTAACGACACTAAAGATTTCAAATGGCATGTCTTATTTGTGTACTCTTCCTGTGTGTACTCAAAAGGCAAATGCTGTCTTATTTAGCTTACACATGTGATGCTGGGTCTGCTGATCCTGCCTGACCCTGTATTTCCCCCTGAAGCCTTCAAGAAGAGAATCAAGTCTTTAAAAAAAAAAAAAAGACCTAAAGGTCTAAAACGGGAGGCACACTGCACTGCCTTTGTTGTAGAAGACTCCCAGCTTAGACTAGTCTTTTGTTATTCTTGCTAGGCAACCATTAAATCACCCGTCCTGAGCCAACCATGACTTCACCGTGAAGTTAAATGACATTGGGCTCTTTTCCGCCTTGAGTTTTCTTTTTTTTTTACTTGAGCAACATTAAAGCAACTGGCAAAACGCTTCACTTTAATTGGGAACAATTAGAAAAAGCCGCCCCAGGCTTCTAAAAACTCACCGCATAATGCTGCAGGAAGTTACCTCACTCATCTGTGTAAATATATGAAGGCTACAAAGCAGCTTATAAAGAGGAAAAATCACGAGTCTCACAAGTTTTAGTGTTTGTTAAGAAGCAGCAAAGTGGTCATAATAAGAGTTCTGCCTTTTACAGTTTAACTTGACCACTTGTGCTTAAAGTTGTGTTACAAATATCCATTAAAAAGAGGAAGCAGATTTAGGGAACTTCAATTAAAAAAGACTGAGAAACTAAAATTTTATGGCAAGGATATTCTATTATTAGTTAGATTTTGTGCTCTGCAGAGTTCTGGGGTTAGCGAGTTCAGCAGACTGGGGGATTATAGAAGTAGCCTCTGTGTGTGTGTGTGTGTGTGTGTGTGTGTGTGTGTGTGTGTGTGTGTGTGTGTGTGTGTGTGTGTGTGTGTGTGTGTGTGTGTGTGTGTGAGCAAGTGTACCTAGACATGTCCATGCATTCTTCCTTTGTGTTTATACAACTGAGCTCGGGTTTTTGAAATTAGTAGCCTAAGGTCGCCGTCACTAACGGTTTTAATCACCTCATTTACGTCACAGTTGGGTTACATTTAAGCTCAATATGTTATGATGTCATCATTGTATGTTTCCCCTCATGTTTTTTCCCCCTCCTGTGCTATCTGTGAGCTGTGGGTGCGGTTTAGCTGGCAGTGGGCGTAAGGTGAAGCTCATTGCCTTATCATCCTGCTGCAGTACTTGAGACCGGCTCTGTGATCCACGCATCGCCAGATAGTACAGTCTACTACGGTATAGTGGCAGTCCTGGCTCGCTGTGTTTCTGGTGTTGTGGCTTGTGTTACTTAACCCTCATGTTGTCCTCGGGTCAAACTGACCCCTTTTCCTATATCAATGATCTAACTACCCAATTGTAATTACCCAAAATAACATGCTTGATTCCACATAACACTCTTTGGCAAGTACAAATCTCTACTTTCATTAATTTTGGGGTGCCTTATTCAATTTTATAGCATTTGGAAAAAAAAATTGAAGTGGTTTCACAATATTGTTGAGTAAAAGTTGACATATTCCAGTCTGTGATTATCCATCAACATCCATTCCTTTAATTTTAGTCTAAATAAGTCCTCATTTCTGCTTTTCTAACTCAAACATTAAGTATAATTTCCTATAAATGAGGTTTTTTGAGCATAAATTCCAAAAATAACTGTACAACTCAAGTTAATAAGTTGATGTTACTTAGTGTTGAAAACGTCAAAAATGTGACAAACGTTGAAAAAGTTAAAAACAAAGCGTCAACAAAACTGTTGATTTTCAATGTTGACGGGAAGACAAACACAGGGGTTAAGTGTTTGGTGTTCTCTCTTGTTGCAGCCTGCCTTGCATACTTATGCTCACGCTTCCTGCCTGCCTGCCTGCCTGCCTGCCTGCCTGCCTGTCTGCCTGCCTGTCTGCCTGCCTGTCTGCCTGCCTGTCTGCCTGCCTGTCTGCCTGCTTCCCGCTCACTCAACGCTGATTAGCCTACTAGGATTGGATTCAGCTTCGAATTGTTTGTTGGACTCTGGAAGATTCCTCACCACATGGTCATTATCACCAAGTCTACTGGGCACGCTCTGTAGAGCTCACTGCACCCACCACCCACCACTGGATCTCCTCGACGCACTCCCCTCCTGTTGTCACGGACACAATTATTGTGTGTATAGTTTCACAAATTAAATCACTTTATCGTATATCTTGTGTCATCATCTATAACACAATAACTACTGTGTTATGTTTAGGCACGCTTATAATTTAGGTTTAGAAAAAGATTGTGGTTTTGGTTAAAATCAGACGCTAGGGCCTACTTCACTTCCGGTTAGGCAATGTAATGTTGCTCTGTTAGCTCTGTAACGTTAAAATAAAAACTCACTACTTTTATTTTCAAACGGGGCACAAACCCCGGTGTCCAGGGTGAAAGTCTTGTATTTGTTTGACCCCTCCACCACACGCCAACCTGGATCCTTATGTGGAAATTGCAGCTGTTATACTCTGCCAGATCACTTGCTGGCGCTGCCAGTATAAATGTAGCATTTAGCGTTTTTCAGGGGAGGATAGTCTATTTTATTTAATTTTTAATGGGGCATATTTACTGAATTTCTGGTGGTGGTAATAGCGCAGTGGATATAACACAAACCTTTGGTGTGAAAGACCTGGGTTTGATTTCCACTGCGAGACATCAACCAATGTGTCCCTGAGCAAGACACTGAACCCCTAGTTCCTGCAGAGGCGTGCAACCTCTGATATATATATATATATATAAATAATTATGCTGTTTATTGATCCCCAGTGGGGAAATTATAATTTACACTCTGTATATATATGTATGTGTATGTGTGTGTGTGTGTGTGTATATATATATATATATTAAATTGTAAGACGCTTTGGATATAAACATCAGCTAAATGACATGTAATAATGACACCTAGCAACACAACCCAAGATATACACCACACACAGAAATAAAAATGGATTTTTGTTGCCATTTGACGGCTGGCTAGATGCTAAGCTAAGCTGACCGGCTGTAGCTTCATAATGTTGAAGGTAGAAATTGGTTTCCCGAAAGGTTTAATCACATATTTAAACTTTAATCAAATCAACTGCCGACCAACTCAAGCCCCTGCAGCCTCGGTAACAGAGGTGCTTATAAAACTGTCCCTTAGCAACACACTTGGCTTTTTGTCTGTATTTGGAGCAAAGAAAAGGTCATAGACAAGACAAAAGAGCCGTTTTGCAAGTTTTCAAGTTAGGCTGAAACATACAAGCAAAGTCACCTTAAAGGAGAACAGCAGAAAGTCATTTAGAGTTTCAGTCCACCTGCTTCTGTCTGCATCATGTTCGCATGTCTCCTGTCATTATGTAAAGTGAGCTGTATGACATCTAAATGTTCTTTAGACACCATGTAGTTCTTCAACTCTGTGTTCTTCTTATTTGGAGAAGCAAAATGTAAATGTAAAGATCATTCTGGTTTGTATACTGCAACACTGGGTCTTATTCTCACTCTCTGTCAGCTCTAGCTACTGATAGAAATAGGCGGTGAAATCAGGCCAATCACAAAAGCTGGTCAGTTACCTGAGCTCATTACTATTCATGAGATCGCCCAGTTGTGCTGGGTGAAGGATACTGATAGCCAGGCTCTCATTGGCTAGCTGTTAGCCAATCAGAGTCAGGCAGCACAGCGTTAAAAATCAATGAGAATTGGCAAAAAATCGAGCTGAGTCTTCCTGCAGGCTTTCTATACCACACTAGAATGGCTTGAAACACGGTAACCAAGGTAACCAAGTCATTTTTTACACACACAAAATGTTACAGCGTCCATGGTAGAACTTCAGACACTACCACCAAGTCATGAAATACTTGCGACAAGGCACCTTTAAAGGGCAAATCCATTATTTGTGATTGTCTTGAGTTTTTTAAAATAATTCTATCAACTTCCTAGTAGTGTTCCCTTTGTATTCAAATCCAATAATTCACATTTTGATCAAAGTATGTTTTAGCGTCAATATGCTAATTTCCCAAGCCCTTCCAATAACTTGTCCAAATGTGACCTGAATGTGACCTTCTGTATGATGATGTTGCTTCAGGCCAGTTCAGTACAGTCAATATCAGTGAAGTTCACTCTCTTTACCTTTCTGTCACACGTCACTTTCTGACGGGAAACTGAAGTCGTTAAATCTCTCACCAGACTCCATTTACAAAAAACTTAGTCATTATCAGTGTTTATGATTAGTTTAAAGAGATGCCAATACACCAGAGCATGTTTTCCTCCTATCCCAGAATGCTGTGTGGACTAGCCCGACCCTCCTTCGCGGTGCTGTGGAGGAAGGTCTGGCAATGCGAGACTACAAAAACAGCAATTTCAGAGTTGGCGCTATACTCCTGTCTAACATTACGTCCACGGCTGTACATTTCTTAGTTTCTGTGCCGTTACTTCCAAAGCTAAGAGGGTTTTCACATTATTCATAACCTTATCAAAAGCTTACTGTGGTAACCCTCACACTGCTTTTTGCTATTGCTGAGTGTGCAAGGAAAACAACACAGACTCTACCTTTAACCCTAACTTAAAGTCTACTTATACTCACTGTAGATGTGATTTAATTATATTTTTAATCCCCTTAGTTTTTCATTCTCAAAACTTTGAGAACAATGCACAATTTCCTGGTGTTGGATTTACTTGTCTTGTTGAAGAGGGCTGATCTATTCTGCTTAATGCCTACATCTGAATCCATTTGGTCAGCTGATTGGCTACACGTCTTCATGTCCCAGTTTGAAGACAATGTGGAATAATTTAAGTTTTCTGGGAAATCAAAGTCGCTAAGAGGGTCTGAAAAGTTGTTGAGTCTGTCAAAGAAATTCACCAATTTATTAACACTGGTAGAGCCAGCTGGCCCGGGATAGGTATGAATCTCATATTTCAGAGGGATAGGTATGAATCTCACATTTCAGAGAAGTGCACAGACATCTTAGGGGCAAGTGCAGACTCACTTATTCTGGCTAGCTTTTGGGAAACCTCTGTCTTTTATTTATTGATACATCTATCTGTTGTATTTTTACTTTCTTTTATTCTTAGACTATTTCTCTATAATGTTTTGTCTATGCATAATAAAAAGCAGTTTGTGACCCTGTCTGTGAAAAGTGCTGTTTAAATACCTTTTACTTACTTATTTACTTACTTATCTCTGCCTTCATGGGAGGAATGTGAAAGCATCTCTGTTGACAAACCTTGCACTGATACAAGTCAGTGTAGTCAAGGTATGACATATATTAACAAAAGAAAAAGATGTTTTAGTGGAGGAGTACTCTAAGACCACATTCTAGATAACAGGTTGTGACAGGTTGAGTCCTTGAATGGAAGAATACCGGATAAAAAAAGCCTCTTAATGACTAACTTCATAATCTTACAGGACAATAAACAATTTGAAAAAAAGAGTGAAAAGTGTACTTTAACCTCTGAAAAGTTAATGACAGAGCGGATAGATGGATGAAAAAAGCTGAATGAAGAAGGGAAATTTACCACAGAGATAAGAGGAAATGACACAGGAGGAAATGTGGGTTAAAGACAACCTAAAACAAGAAAGTGCCAAGGACCAGTTGATCAGCTGGACAGCTCAGAGCCAAGTTAGACAATAACCAGAGCTTTTTATCTCCTCTCTTCAGTGCTGGAAGACAAATCAATTAAAATGAGGAAAACAAAGTGGCGAAGATGTACATTCACAGATACATATCTATTTGAGCGCTATTTAGTGTCACGTACAGTCCACGGTAGTATTTTCCAATGACCGTGCTTCCCTTTCTCATGTCCCCCTGAGATTAAATTTGTCAGTATTGAATGTGTCTGGAAAAAGCCTCTGATGACGCAAAAATATATTGGGGGGTGGACTCCTTACCCGAAGCGAGCCGAATCCAAGGGGGTAAGTGGGCGTCCACGAAGTGTAGCTCCTATGGCGCCATTTGGATGCTACCAAGCACTCACCCGCCGTTAGCATTCCATTGACTGTCATTCATTTTGGCTCCACTTTGACAGCGAATAACTTTACATCTGAAGCGTTTAAAAACTTTAGTTGTCCATTGTTCATTTCTAAAGAAACACGACAATGTATAAAAGGCTCCATTACCTTGTACCTCACGTTATGGCTCCGTAGGAGATGTTTTTGTAAAAATAGGCTAAAGATTGTGTCATAACCACGCGACTTGCTGTTGCATAGTCGACAAATCACCGTATCGTCAGGAGAAGAACGCAGACAGTTTCAACTCACATTACCTGTTTAGGTTTAATTACTAATGTTAACTAGCTTGTTAGTTAGCAGTAATTAGCCTGTGTCTATGTTATCTCCTAACATTTACCTACGCTCTCCGTCTCTGCAAGATTGGGAACAATTGAGATTTCTCTTGCACAGCTACCAGAAGACTTACAGCTTTCAGACAGGTTGCTCACGCCACATCTACGTCATCAAGCTCAGTTGGAGGCTGCCAGTAACGCTCAGCCATCACCGGAAAAGTGCGGAGGTGGGCCGTGTTAACACGGACATGGACTGGTGCAGAAATGGGGTGCTTTAATCCAACTACTGCTAACCGCTGGTGGAGTGTGACTGTTAAATGTCGACCACTTTACATTCCACGCAAATTCACGGCTGTGTTTATACTCGGTTTTTACAGTCCACCAAGCGCTACTGCTACCAATGCGCTAGCTGAATTTTACGGAGCCTATAATGTGAGTGCACTAAATGTAGCCTGTTTTGTATGTTGTTTTTATATAATGTCGCTTGTATATATTTTTTATGTGTAACACCACTTGAGCCACCGTGATGCGTTTTGTGTATATAATTGAAATGAGACCACAAACACTTGAGTTGAGTTGAATGCCTCACTGTATGTCTATGTCTGTAAACGGTAGGCGTGGCTTGGGTGTGGACTCTTTGTGCAGCGAAACAAGTGCATTCTGGGATTTGGTGTCTTTCATCCACATGAGCCAAAAACAACTTTTCTTGGCCTATAAGGCACCAATTTAAAAAGAACAAAAAATCACATTTTTTACTACATAAGTGACCCAATTAAAAGATAAATTCATCTTTCCAACAGTGAAATATCCCTTTAAGTTGTACGATTAACATTTTGATAAAATCCAAAATATCCACATGACATATCTTTGATGATGAGATACAGTTGTTGTTTAAGTGAAGAAAAATATGCTTTGTGATTTAGGTTGTCTGTCATTGGCAGACCCTCCTCCACAGTGCTGTGTGGGTGGAGGAGGGTCTGGCTAGTCCACACAGCATTCTGGGAAGGGAGAAAACCGTGCTCTGATTTATTGGCATTACTTTAAACCAATCACAATCGTCTTGGGCATCGCTAAGCTCCGCATGGTGCTACTTTGCTGCTGCAAAATCGCCTCGGGAAGGAACATTTGGTGGACCATTTAAAATTCCAACACAAATAAAGTGGAAGGTGACGAACATGGGCTCAAAAGACACGACACCGGAGCAATCCCGGAAGTGGAAAGTTGTGGATATAGACTATGATTTAGGTGACCCGACCCTGCTTACCAGCTCCTTCCTCATCATTACCATGAAGAGTCCCAAATCTCCAGGTTTATCACCAGAAAGCTGCTCTCAAACAAATACCACCTATGGAAATGCGTCATGATTCCAGAGTTTACAGGTTGTATGAATGAATACATTTTATTATTGTGTCGGGCTTGCAAGACACATACTTAAGACACAGATACCAAAATAGCAACATGAATTAAACAAATAAACCTTCTTGTCTTTTTTGCCATGCTTTAAGGCCGTTTTATCTGCGTTGTCTTGACGGCAGACCCCTCTGGGTTGGACCCTACGCGGTAGCCTGACGTGCACCTCTTGAAAAATGTAACTACACGTCTCTCGGCGGTGGCTTGGTAGCATTGCATTTCCCGACTCATTTCCTGGTTCTCCTTCAAGGTGAGGGCAGAAAGCACAAGGAAGACACTTTGTTTCTCTCACTATGACTCTAGTCGCTTTCACTCTTTCACTTCTCCCTTTACCACACACTCTCCACACACACACATGCCAGCTTGACGCACACACCAGCGCCCAAGTACCTTTAGAAACAAAAGTTGCCAAGTTATATACATTACATCTAAACAACCCCTCCATTTGATCACTATCCGTACACCAGAACACTTCAGAACAGACTGGCAAATACTGCAGCAGATCAATGATAAGGTGGTTTAGTATGGTCTCAACCAGTGTTTTGAAATTCTGTTGAGCAAGGCACTATACGACACTGTCTAAAAATCCCAGAGTTCACCAGAATGCTGTTTCAGTCCTGACGGCAAAGTGTTACATCACCACCAATCAGTCGGCCTCTCTACACAATGACAGTATTACGCAATCGTATTTATATAATATGTTAATCCAATTGTCAACAACCTCTCCCGACTATATGAATAAGAAGTGAACCAGACAGGCTGGATGAAGAGAGAGGGAGGGGGTGGGTGTGGCACTAACAGCATCCAGGCTCAATTCTCTCACGTTTCCCACAGTGTGACCAGAGAAAATGACTTATATGAATCTTAAAGAAACAGTCAGTGCGTTTACATGCACAGCAGTAACAGTTCAGTGAATAACCGGGTTATGTCAGTTCTCCCTGCATACATGAGCGGGGAAGAATGACTAGATTAACTCTTCCTCCGGTACAGGAGGTGGCTGCCAACATACAACATGCTTTTTCTTCCGGTTGACCTATGTCAAAACTACACAGACCGCCACAAAATTAGTTTTGGCTCATTATATCTAACCAATGTCGGGTGATATTACCAAGATAACTTTGTTAGCCTTAGCTAACTAACGTTAGCCAGCGTCCGAATTTACGCACTAAAGCTTTAACCCAAATTTCATTGTTTTTTAAGCCGCATGTAAACACACTGAATTTTACATTATTGGGAAACACACTTGTTTGCTTCCTTTGTGAGAGTCATATTTGCATGTTAAGTACAGAGCTGCCTTGAGACGTGGTTAGCTGAGTTTAGATTAGCATAAAGACTGGAAGCAGGAGGAAACCATTGGCCTGGCCCTGTCCAAAGTTCACAAATACACCTACCAACACTTCTAAAGCTCACTAATTAACACATTGCATTATGCTTAATATATCCTTACATAAGCAGGAATGTCAGAACAAAAATTTGCGGTCTTAGAGTTGGAGTCACATGCTGGAAGTATTTCTTGACAAACAACAATGTATTCATGTTTCTGTGACTTAAGGAAGCTGCACACAGTCAGTGCACCAGCTGTTGTATGCCGTTAATGAGGTCATTTAAAAAAAACACTGACCAACTGAACATTTAACGTTGTAAAATGTGAATGAAATGTTGTCATAACCAGTTGTGTATATAACCAAATGATGACCAAAAATACATAAATATGACCCAGTTTATTTAGAGAGAAGGCTGTGTTCATGTGCAAAAGCCTAGATATGCATACTTACATATACACATATACCACAGTATTATTTTTATTTTAACTTTATATTATTTTGATTGAATGACAGATTCCATCCTCACCCCCCTCCACCCAACCTTGGAGTCATCTTTGACCCTACCCTACTCCATGTCAACCACATCACCAAAGCAGCCTTGTTCCACCTCCACAACATTGCCTGTCTCCGACCATCACTTGGCAATTCCTGCTGCTGAAATCATCATTTATGCATTTGTAACATAACTCTGCCGCCCACCTACTTACCAGTACCCGCTCAAGTAGTCTGGATCAATGGAAGTACCGCTGGATGTCAGGTTTTCCCCTCACCTTCCACTCATTGTGTGTTGCCGTTCTCAATCTCCCTTCTCTGCAGGAAACAATAACAAACTTTGAGCTAGCAGAATACACTCTGAAAATCGAAGGTTTGGAAGAAAATTGGGATTGTGCAACAAGGCAGGCCTGCTTGGTTCATTCACAGAATGATTGAAAAGATTTACAAAGAATATGTTTACAACATTTACTCTCTAACTAGGACATTTGGGACCGATTGTGGAATTGCTGTGGATTAAGTACACACGGCAATACACAGGTAAGAGTAAATTACATTTAACCGTGTATCCAGCTAATTTGTTTCTTGTTTTCTGTCAAGTTTTCCATTTTCTGTTTTAATTTGTATTCTCTTTGTTCCCTCCATTAAGCTACTATATTGTAGTGTAAGGAGAAGTACTTCCACTCTTGGTTATGGGTAACCAGAGTACAGAGTCCCATGATCCTGCGGGGCCTGTGGTGGATGAGGTAGTAAAGAAATATGGTTTTCTCTCTGTGGAATGCTACACTGCTATTGGTCAAAAAAGTTTGGGTTTCCACCAAATGGTTCATTGATTAAGCAATGAAATAGGGAACTTATCTTTATTGTTGGCTAAAGCAAATATTGAAGTGAACTGAGTGACTTGGTAACATTTGGGTTGTTTTTGTTAAGAATTTGTGAGATGAGGGTTTTTGAGGTATTTTATTTTGACTGTTTTTAACTGCTCTTTAATGTTTAATTTCTTGTACTGCACTGTAACTTTTACTATTTTAATTTTTGTATGGAAATCTCTTTGAATTGCCCTGTTGCTGAAATGTGCTATACAAATTAAGCTGCCTTGCCTTGCCTTGCCCTAATGTGTTGCACCTCATTGTCTCATTGTCTCCCCTGTCTCGTGTATTTAAGTTCAGTTTTCCCCTCAACCCAGGGCTAGATCGTCTGCTTCCTTGGGTTCAGCCTTTGAGCGTTTTTCCATGTGTCCTGTATTCTGCATTCCGGTTGTTTTCCCTGGATTTTGACCATTGCCTGGTTTTCTGAATTTCCCTTTACCTGTGAGTTTATTAGCTAGCTAATAAAACCACTGCATTTAACATTTCTGAGTCGTGTCTCTGCGGGCCCATTTTCCTGTGTGCGTGATAATGTTACTGTATCGTGTCAACAGTTAACTTCATTTAATATTGTATGTGGCGTTTTTCTTTTGCGGCGTACAAAACAAGTAGGAGACTATTTTGCAGAACCACCGTCGCTGAGCCTCAAGACTCTACTCAACCCCTACAAGGCCCTGAACAACCTGGCTCCCCCCTACCTCCCTGACCTCCTCCACTAGTACGCCCCTCCAGAAGCCTCTTGTCTGATGATGCAAATGGTCAGGACCAAGCGCCAAACCCTAGGATGACATGTCGTTTTCAGTCGCCGCCCCCACTCTCTTGAACTCTTCAAACGTCGTTGAGGACTTTGAAAGGCGTTATATAAGGCTAATGTATTTTTTGCTTTATATTATAATTCCCCTGCATGACTTGCTTTGTTTTCAGCATTGTTGGAGGGAGCCTTTAAAATAAGATTTTTTTATTGGTAACAACTGCATGCTTCTCTGGAATAGCTGTGCAAATGACAATTAAGAACTTGAACTTCATGTCGGTAGATACTGGCTCTCCTGGGAATTGAGTGATACAGTGTACTCCTGGGAAGTAATAATTTAAAGGTTATGTTCAGTGGTGTCTCTTGAACGACATCTAGCATCTTGCAGTGTGTTTCTCGTCATGAGCAGCTAGAGAACCACATTCATAAAAAATGTCTTACGCGGCACATCTCATTCGTCGCTGTTTTCTTTGGGCTTTGTGAGCCTGTTCAGTGTCTGACCATCATCACTGTCTTGTTCAAATGTTCTATTTCCTGGAAAAAAAGACAGAGGAGGAATGCTTTGTGTACTTTTAACCCTTCACAGGCCCTTTTGTCTGTGTGTCTGATCTCTTCATCCTCTGCCTGTGATCTCTGTTGCTGAATGCAGATCCCAGTGACGTTGGCAAAACCAGACAAAGGAAAGCTCCCTGGACGGGATTACACTGTGACTCACTGACTGCATCTTTAGACTCGCGTCGGTTTGTTTTCACACCAAAAAGCTGTTAGGAGCAGAGTATTTGAAAACTGATGCAATACCTTTAGGTTGCTGTTTCAGACGCCTCCATTAAACATGTCAGGCGCTTAAAGGTTTGTCAGTTAATGCATGTTATCATTTCTAATTCATCCACTACAATGGAATAAATGGTGGAGGGTGGGGGTGTGGCCTTGACCAACTGCCACTTTGCTCGTTTGAAAGCCATGATGTCTCTCTCTCACGGGTGGGCCAAATTCTCTGGGCGGGCAAAGCAGAGAAAGGGGAGGTAAGGATTTCAGATTGGCCCATCTGAGCTTGGATTTTCTCAAAGGCAGAGCAGGATACCCAGGGCTCGGTTTACACCTATCACCATTTCTAGACACTGGGGGACCAAAGACAGGCTGGGGGGGACTCATATTATTGTTAAAAAACCTCAAAGTGAAATAGTCATGCCATGGGACCTTTAAGCTTGTGTGATGTTATAAAAGATGTGTGAAATAAAGAGTAAATGTTGAAAACTCTAGGGGGTCAAGACACCATCTTTACTCATCTAAAAACATCATTACATATTTACTAGATGAATCGTGTTTGGCTTCCCTTTGTGGCTGCAGCGCACGGAGCAGCTGAGGTCTGCCGAGATCCACCGGATGGCGTGAAACATGTTCATCTGCCCACACCGCCATTAAACAGAGCTGGATTTAAATCAGCAAAATATTTCTTTAAATCAAAGTTAGAGTCTAGACATATTATTAAAACACACTGTAGATTTCTGTCAAAATTTTCTTAAAGTTACATATGAAGAATGATGATTCACGCTTTTATTAGTTCAAGGTTGGACTACTGGAACGCTCTCTATGTTAGTCTGAATCAGACGTCCATCTCACGCCTTCAACATGCTGCTGCTCGCTTTTTAACAAATACATCTAGACGTGCACACATCACTCCCTTCTCTACACCCTGCATTGGCTCCCGGTGCGTTTTAGAATAGATTTTAAGATTTTATTGTTTGTTTTTAAGGCTTTAAATGGTCTTACCCCAGAGTATTTGTCTGAAATTTTAACTTTGCGGGAGCACAACCGGTCATTGCGTTCTTCAACTCAGTTGGTTTTAGAAGTGCCAAGGTCCAGGTCTAAACTCTTTTTAGCTGTTTTTAGGTCCAAACTCAAAACATATCTGTTTAGTCTGGCTTTTAATATGTAGCAGTGGTGTGACAATTTCATTATTTTGTTTCTTTGTAACCTTTTCTGATTTTCTGTTTAATGTTCACTCTTTCTATTGTATGATGTGATTTTACCTATTCTGATGTTAAGCACTTTGGATACCTGCTGGTTGCTGTAAAGTGCTATATAAATACATTTTGATTGATTGATTGATTGATTAATTACATTTGGTCTGACTTTCTGGCAAATCTTCTCAAAACCTGCCTGCATTTGTTGTGCATGCTGCAGCATCTTTTACACCTCACTGGAGACATGCAATGTACCACCCTGCACCGACCTGCTTTAAGTCCTCCACTATCATCCCTGTCCCCAAGAAAACAAGCATCACAGGACTCACAATGACTACAGACCCGCTGCCCTGACCTCTGTGGTTATGAATTCTTTTGAGTGCTTTGTTCTAGCTCACCTCTCTCTATACCCTAACCGACCCACTCCTGGACCCCCAGCAGTTTGCCTATAGAGCCAACTGGGCTGTAGACAATGCAGTCAACATGGCTCTTGATTTCATCCTCCGGCACCTGGACTCCTCAGGAACCAAAGCCATGCAGAATCCTGTTTGTGGACTTCAGCTCTGCCTTCAACAGCATCCTCCTGGCCCTGCGGCAGGACAAGCTGTCCCAGCCGCATGTGCCTGACTTCACCTGCAGATGAATCACAGACTTCTGGTCTGACCGAAGATTGTGGCCAATCACAATCTGTTTGAACCCCTCCCCTCTGGCAGGAGGCTATGGTCTATCAGAACCAAAACCTCACGCCACGTCTTCCCCTCTGCAGTCAGCCTCACCAACAAGGCCCAGACCCCCACTGACATTGACTCTTAACCACTGATTCTGGTTTTCTTTCAGGAAATTAAAAAGAATTTTAATTAATTTGGAAACATGAAATTGAGCTATTTACCTCAGACAAAGTCAGACAAAATCACCTCGTAACTGTAAAGGGAGACAGATGTAAAGGCAGTTTTGACTTATAAAAGAAAATGAAAATGACACAACATGGAGTTACGAGGCTTCTTCCCCCAACAGTAATGATATGTAGGATTTTCCTAAAAAACAACGTACAGGCTAATACAAAAGTAATCTGTCTCAATCATCACTTATAACCCTAGAAATGTTTTTTGTCTTTGTATCGGCAACAACACTGCCCTTTTCTTCTTATTTTACAGTGGCTATGGTAATTATATCGTCCACTCAATATGTGTTTTTTTAATATAGCACTTTTTTTTGGTTTAGTTAGTTAAGAAGTTTATTTATATAGCACCTTTCACAGATACAAATCACAAGGTGCTTCACAATAAAAAATAAAAATAAGAATACAGATACATAAAATCAGACAGCCATGAAAAACCCTCATCTAACTAAAGCTTGTTTGAATAACAGGTTCTTCAACTGCTTGTAATACGAATTAACAGAATTTAAAAGGGGGGACAGGGTATCTCTGCTTGAAGTGACCGATCCCCTCTGGTCTTAAAATGAGTGTTGGGAAACCACTGACAGCATCTGATCACCTGCGACTACGACTGGGAGTTTCACGCTGCCACAGAGGTCTAAGAAGGAGCTTGTCCGTGCTAGGCTCTAAAAGAAAGGACAAGAATATTTAAATGCTCTGGTAACCTGCAAACGCTTAAAGAGGTCAATGACAGTTTTAATGCCCTAACCAAAATCTGCCTCAGACTATTTATTGAAGAGTCAGACATTTGTCTGCCAGATTTCTGAAACAGACTAGAAGTTGTGTCTGAATCAGCACAATTTAATGGCATCATCTGCAACTTATATACAGTAAGTGTACAGCTTTGCTGCATGCCACAACACATATGTGTACCATATGTTCAGCTGGCTGTTCCCATTCATACTGTATGAACATAGTTGAAAAGTAAATCACTGCAATTTGAATGTATTCCACATATTTCTTGCTGTATGCACCACAATACGCTCACTTTTTGTCAGCTAAACTTAACTGCAATGGCCGCTGAAACAACCAGCAGCTCACGGTGCTGTGTAACCTTTTCTTGACTTAATTTATCTGCATTGTTGGGAAGGGTACTTTCAAAACGTATTCCGTTACAGAAAACAGAATACGTGCCCAAAAAGGTAATTTGTAACGTATTCCGTTACGTTCCTCAATCTGAGTAACGTATTCTGAATACTTGGATTACTTCCAGATTGTAGGAATGCGGCCATCAAATGCTGCTTACTAAACATGCCGATTCTGTTGTGTTCTTCTGTTCCAACTGGCTGAATGTGTACATGAACAAGCGGATCGATTTTTGTATTTGTAGTCTCAAACTGCATAGCCTACTACAAAAATCTAAGCAGTCTTGCTACCACAACGTTAGCTAACATGTCAAACGGAGCTAGATGGTCTTTCAATGACTCTGGGGCTAGTAAATCAGCACATATGAGAATTTAAAGTCGCACGTCAACAAAACACCAGATACAACTATAACATAGCAAGGTGACCAGTAAAACTACAGCAGACCAAGATGCTTCAGGTTGGAGGTGGACTCCTCTGGATGCTGAAAGGAGGTTGGTTGCTGGTAAGCAGAGGTTGCACTAGATTTCGTTCGGTTCGGCTCCATTTCTACCTCTATCAGTGATCACATTAAAAAATGATTTTTTAGTTTTCATATTGGGGCTTCTGGGAAACACATGGAGTTGCCTTCATTTATTTAGATAGTGAATAAACTTGTGATACAGAAGTATTGTCATGTAATCCATTGATTTCAACAATGTAACTGTATTCTAAATACCACCTATTTAAATTGTAACTGTAACTTTGAACACAGTTACTCATAATTTGTATTCTGAATACGTAACGTAAAAACGCTAAACTTAACTGTCATTTTGACCGATCCTCACATGACCAGCCGCCGGTCGCCTTACTTATGAAGGGTTGTGTATAAATTTTCGTTAATGAGAATGCTTTATTGTTCAGCTGTAAATGGGGCTGTGATATGCTATCTATAAAATACTCCTTATTATTCAACCAACACAACAACAGCTACAATGAAGTAAAGATTAACCCTAAAGTGCATGTGTGGCAGCTTTTTTGTTAGTCCTGCATCTAGGAAGGCTGTGCCTATGACCAGAAGGGAGCAACTGATATGCCTGTGACAAAGGATGGTTGTGTGTGTGTGTGTGTGTGTGTGTGTGTGAATGCAATGTCTCTTTGGGACCTATTAAAAAGTATGTCTTAGATTAGATAGACTTTATTGATCCCAAAATTGTGAAATGTCATTGCTACAGCAGCAAAACATCAGACACACAGCATGTATACAGAATAGACAGGTAATATTAATTAAGATAGAATACAACATTTTGCTGCACACGTTCAAGGTTCTCAGCAAACTTGGTAAATACAGTACCTCACCCCCTTCTTGGGTACAGCAGTGCTGTTGATTTTCCAGTTCAGCCTGTTGTTGATGTTGATACCCAGGTATATGTACTCCTCCTACAGCTCTACACAAAAGGTTCCCTTCCCCCTGACGTCAATAACCATCTCTTTGGTTCAGCAGCAGGTGATTCTTACCAGCAAACTCTACTAATTCTTCTTCTTGTTCTTGTGGTCTTAGTATGATCTGGGTTTTTTGAGGCGGGGGAACTGTCTCTGACATTTCATCTGTATTTCAAAAAGGAAAATAAAAAATAAATAGAAAATATCCTGTTTTTAACCACCTTCATTTGGCGTCCCTGACTGTAGGTCTCCCACGGGGGTTTTCACACCTGCCTCATTTAGTTTGGTAGTAGCGGTTCATTTCGGCAGGTGAGAAAGCAGCAATCGCACTCCTTAACATTGCATTTTCCCCTACTCATTTCCTGGTGTCTTCTTCTCAATAAACAACATTAAATCAAGGAGAGGGTTAACTTTTCCTGCTAAAGATTTACGACCGTGGTCAGAAATCACACAGGGGACACTTTGTTTGTCTCACTATGACTCTAGAGTCGGTTCTTGCTCCAAAGCTAACCGTCGCTTTCTCACTTGCTCTACCACACACTCCCCACGCACACATTCATACTGGCCCAGCTATTTATGGCGCTTACCTATTGCTAGTACCAGCTTGGCTCGACTCACCCGCGGTGCCCCGCCCTCCTTAATGCTAGTTCACTGACATAAGCTTTTCAAATACACTCAGACATATTTTGGTTACAATACGGGGTTATCCATTTGTAAAGTATCTATATGTCAGTATGTTTTAAAATTAGCACTTCGCCAGAAAGCAGTACTTTGTGGGCATTTGTGTGTGGAAGACACTGTCACTGCCCAATGTGAGGAGAGTGCAGATTTCAGTTGCACATACGTCACTTAGCGACAAGTAGCATATAAGATGCTAACGATAGACTTCTGTAATGTCAATACAGTAAAAATGGACCTAATTAACAAAGTTTGTTCACTGCTGGCTACAAGTTAGCATCAAACACAACAAAAGGCTGACGACCTTTGTTGTTTTTGAATGGCATTTTGAGCTAACGTTAGCAATCAATCAATCATAGATAGCTAAAATGTTTTGAAATGACTGCTAGCTTTGCTACAAGCTAGCAATCAAACGCAACAAAGACTGTCACTGGAATGGCGTTTTAGAGCTAACATAGCTAGATAGCTCAAATGCTTTTGAAATGATTTCTATCTTTTGTTATTGTTTGAGAAAACAAACAATGAGAAAAGCTTATTTCATGGATTTCACAATTTCACAGTTATGTCGTAAACCGTTTAAACTAACATCTGCACTCTCCTCACATTGGGCAGTGACAGACACCTCACAGTTGAGTACTGTTTCGGTGGCAAGTGAAACAGACACAGGTGACGCCCCCTAGTGTTATGGCGGTGAAATGCACCGGGACGCAAAACAACCTCGACGCAGAACTCCAACAGGGTCACAACGCCGTAGGAGCAACGGTGTAGCTACGGCGTCACTATGGCGTCACTGTGGCGTCACTATGGCGTCACTGTGGCGTCACTATGGCGTCACTATGGCGTCACTATGGCGTCACTATGGCGTGGAGTTGACACAGAAGCATAAAACAGCCTTTAGTACCGCCTCATGCGTGAGGCGAGCGTGGTTGGTCGTCATAGCTTCCATGCAGGAAACCGCCGTGACCTAAGGCGACACACACACAGGACGTCGAAGGTGTGTTGCTTTTGATTCTCGCCATGTGGCTGTTTGCCAGAAGACACATTTTGTTTCAAGAGAAGCTGGATGCAGCAAAAATAAACATCGCTGGATAAACTACTTAAACAATGATTAGTGATGATTCTCTCCAACCAATCAGTAGTCTGCAGGTTTTCACGTCACCTTTTGGTATTGCCCCAGCTCGCTTGGAGTCTCGATGGAGGTGATAGTAAAAAAGTACCTGTTGGCAGGTACCAGGGACTTTTTTTCATGATGGAACAGCAAAAAAAGTCGAGTAGGGTCGAGGCGCGTCGAGCAGGTACCACGTAATGGAAAAACTCCGTAAGAGATCGACGTACACACCAACGCACATTACTTACGTAGGCCGTGGTGAAAGCTCCCAGAACCTTAAATCACACTTTTAGTGTGCTGGTAACCAGCCTCTGAAGCTAAGTTAAACACTTTGTGGTGGCAGTAGGGAGTTGGGTGTGAACCGGAGGGTCGCTGGTTCAAGTCCCCATACGGACCAAAGTATGATGGTGGACTGGTAGCTGGAGAGGTGCCAGGTCACCTCCTGAGCACTTAACAACCCAACTGCTTGGGGTTTTTCCATGGGCAGCCCCCTTCATTCTGACATCTTTCCATTAGTGCATGTAGTTTTTGTAGTTCAGGCCTGTGTGTAATTTCCCCTTGTGGGACTAATTAAGGATACTTTAATCTTAATCTTTTTTTTAACTTCCCTGTTTCTGTAATAACTGCTCTCTTCAGTTGTTTGGTAACTCCTCCCCCCCCCCAATTTTGGCATTTTCTTAATTTGTTTGGTAACTTTAGTTACTTTGCAGATTCAGATTATCAAGACAAAACGTAATCAAACAAATACATTCTTATGTATTGTTAGAAATAAAGATATTAAGTGAATGGGCTCCACCTTTACCAACATTAATGAACAGATTAATACATACTGTACATCAACAATTATTTAATACCCTATTTAACATATATTATCCTTATATTACACATTATTATTATCTTATATATTGTATATTTTGAAACAAATACTTTTTAGTGTTTCTACACTGTAGTAGGCTATTGCTGCTTTTACTTAGTATCTTCCTCCATCTCTGGATCTCTGTTACTCAACAGGAGCTCTCGGCTACTTCCGTAATTCCCGTCATCCTCGTGTCCTTCTGACGACACCGTGGGTGGGGGAGGTGAGGGGTGAAGTGTCGATAGCGAAGGTCGCTGCTGATTGGTCGGTGGGCCGGGTTGTCTGGTAGCGGTATATAATCTGTGAATGTGCAGCTCTAGCAGAGAGGCAGCTGGGGCTTCTCGTCGCACATGTACGGAAAAATACCGAATTAAGAGCGTGGAACAAAACTGAGGAATGAGAGACTGAGAAGAGGAAAAAAAAAAAACACACATTCATTTCTTCTCTTATTTTTCTGATAGCTGGAGGAGGACGCAGAGATCCGGACCACCACCAGGAAATATCTGTGAGTAACCTTCATCTTGAATTCATGTAGCCTACAGCGGAGCGTGTTATCCGTTACACATGGGTCGGCGGCGTGTTATTGAGCTTCATATATACTATATATATATATATATATATATATACTATACATAAATGTGCGTTAACGGGGCACGGTGAGTGTAGGTCTGTGTCCTCAGCTCACACTGACGTGATATCAGTCATGCAGTTTACCGGAGGGTGGGCGGTTGGTCTCCGGGCAGACAGACAGACAGACAGACAGACAGATAGACAGACAGACAGATAGACTGACTGGACAGATCAGTCACATACTGGGACTTCTCCCAGTGTCCCATTCAGCCAATAGACAGTGGTAGAATAAGTACAAGTGACAGTGCTGCATTCACAATCTTAGAATAGAATCAATCTATGGACCTTTTTTTTTAATGGTATTCAGTTGCATCAGCCTGGTCCCTTGTTAACTGGCTGCCATTGATGTCATTCATAAATCCACTGCAACTGGAAATCAACCTTGAGCCATTTAGATAGATGTTTGTCTGTGAATATGTCATAAGTGAAAAAGATAAGCTGTCATTTCAGTGTGCAATGCTTAAGAAGTTATTGTTAAAAAAATAACTTATGACTCATTTAACTAATTGGCCTATATCATTTACTGAAAGAAGCCCATGAGTACTTTTTACTTTAAATAAGCTACATTTAAAAAGACTACTGAATACTACTTCCACCGCTGCAGGTAACACAGTACTAAGTAAACATGACTTCATTGCAACCACTAATGGTGGAGGAAGTACTCGGATATTTTACTTGTAGAGAGCATTAGTGGTGTTTCTTTGATTGGTTTCCATGTTGTTCTTTATGTCATAGCTTGAATATTTGGATTTGTAAAACTTAAACCAGCACTACTGGAAATGTTCCTGAACAAATAAGCTGTTTACATGCTGAACCCTCGTTCTTTTAATGTTAAAAGTTGCACTTTTGATAAGGTTTTTATAATCAGAAATACTTTATTGATCCCTGAAGGGAAACTCTGTGTTGCAGTTGCACAAATATTAGAAATATAGAGTAGAAATATAAATAAAGAAATATAAGGAGTGTGGATATGTACGGTATTTACATAGTTAAAGGGATGTTATGATACAGTATTTACATAATTAACATAATTAAGGAGTTGCAATGGTGAAAAGTAATAATAATAATAATAATAATAATAATAGCAGTAGAGTATTGCACATATTTTGCCTATATGTTTGTAATTAATTACACAATTACACTTCTTGAAACTATTTCAGCTCGTGTAGACCTATCAGTGCTTTATGAACATACTATAAAAAAAAATACCGCTATCATACCGAAAACTGTGACCATTTTGGTCATTATAACCGTGAGGTTACCTTTTCATACCGTTACATCCCTAGTTGTGATATGATTATATGGCCTGGCTCACTTTTTAAAACATGAACAAATACATACAGATAATAAATGCCCTAGAGCTTTCTTTATCTAGTTTTACAGTCAATCATAACTTAAAAAAGAACGTAAATAAATAACAATTCCAAAAAACTGTGCATCCACAAGTTAGTAAAATAACGTATTTTAATTTTTTAAGTAGTACACAGTAGGGCTGTCAGGGCCAACTCCAAAAATGGAATATCATTTGAATAGTAAAACATAATCAAAACTATTCCAATGCTGAAATTACTATTCAAATGTGATTTTTTAATTTTTTTATTTCTATAAATAGGTTGGCTAACGTTAGCTAATCTCCCTCTTCTCACGTCACGTCTGATGAACAATAAGTTCTACGGCAGTGAGAAACACAAGGCGTTGTGAGCTAACGCTACGTACCGAGTAACGTTAGTACAGGGGGAGCTGGAAATCAGAAGAAGGATGGGAAACAGTTTTAACATGACTTTAAAATCCTCCGAGCCCAAATTCTTATGTTATCAAAAGTTAGCTCGTTCTGGTTTCCTAACTGCGTCGCTTATCTCGCAGCTTCACGGAGACAGCTAAAGTAACTGTTGGCGGCCCTGCAGCTGTCAGAGTTCGACATATATTGCCTTTTTTTAACAGCTGTATTCTCAGTAATGTGACAATCTGCTTATAAATCACTAAACTAGTAGTGGCAGCACCGTTTGGCTTCGTTATCAAAGCTGTTAGCATCGTAGCTAACACCGTTGTTACTTAGTTTATGACAAATAGTTTCTAACACAATGACGTTGTGCTAACCGAGCCCCGTTAGCCTTTAAAACAGATAAGGATTCTTTAGAGTTTTCTTTTGATTTGCGTTTGTCTTTGTGTGCTTGTGGTGGAATATAATGTAAACAGCGAGCGGCGTAGTGACAATAGGAGTGAAACTGATATTGGAAACACTAGTGCCACTCCTCGAAACTTGAGCTTTTTATACACATCCCCATTTCACTGGTGGGTTCTTACAGTGTTAAGTATTACTAAATTGTGAATTTTTTGTGAAAATTTGCTAATGTTAAAGCTGACTAACATTTCCCGCTGTTTATCACTGACTAAGCTTCTTCAGTCATTCTTTTTATGCTCTTTCATGATGAATGACTTATTTCCAAGAAACTTATAAGCACATCTCTGGTTAACACACAGTATAAAGTGGTGCTTCTGCAGGATTCTTTATGAAGAAACTTGGTTTTATGGATCAATCAACTAATCAATAAACCAAGAAAAGTTTTTTTTTTTTTTGTATTGAGCGCCATTTCATCAATGTGTGTGTATCCGCGCTGCAGAAGGAAGTCTCTGAGAGCAACCCGTTCTCACTCCGAACGCGGAAAATAATATAAAGGACGTTTGGACAGTGGCTGTCCGTGTCTGATGTGACGTAAAAAGCACCGTCACAGAAGCGTAAGCCCGCCCACATCCTTTTTTTCCCTAACCTAACAGCGTCAAAGGGGATGTTAATATGTTATAACTTAACATATAAGTCTGTTATATGACGCTAAAGGAGACTTTTAGTGCAAATAACAACGACAAAGTCACCGGACCAAGCGTCCGTATTTTACGAGATGGGAGTGAGAATGTGTTGCTGAGAGAAGAGCAGATGCAGGCCGCTCGCTCACTACTTTTTCGAGCACTGGCTCGATCGGGCAACTGGCTGATTGTATTTACTGGGCCAATCTAACTTTTATTGGTTCCAGGGCATCGGGCCGGCAATCGTTCAATTGTTGGACCCTGCGGATGCTCAGATTTAAACGGTTTACAGCATAACGTGTCATACTGGAATTTGGGAAATCCATGAAATAGTAAACTTTTCTCATTACAAACAATAACAGAAGATGGGAATCATTTCAAAAATGTTCTGGCTATCTGGTTGTTTGATCACTAACGTTGGCTTAAAACGCCATTCTAGTGACAGCCTTTGTGTTTGATTACGAGCTTGTAGCCAGCAGTGAACCAACTTCGTTAAGTAGGTCCATTTTTACTGTATTGACATTACAGAAGTCTCTCAATAGCATCTGGTATGCTACTCGTCATAAAGTGATGCATGCGCGACTCAAATCTGCACACTCGCACACGCCAGTTGGGCTGCGACGACTGTAAAACGGCCCTGAGAAAGGCAGGACTTCTAAAGTATTTGTATTCTGATGAGCAATTATATCAAAAAGTGTTGACTGATTGACACGTGCGCAAACATAGTTGTGAGCTGGCACATGCATGCCTGCTCAACAATTATGTTTGAAGGATATAGTGCTTTGCCATTGTTGTCACAGCTTTGTGGTTAATAAGTTAAGTGATTGATGCACCCGATGCACCAGCACAATGACTTGGCAAAACAGGCGAGCATTGGATTGGTTGTTAACAGTGAAAGGAGGAGTCTGTTCTTAGAGTATTTCTGCACCTTCATTCCTTATAATACTGTCTGAATCGGATCTTATACTCAAGCTATGAAGGAACAGGTTTGCTACAAGGTTGCTTGCAGCCATGGTCACACACTTTAAGATTAAATTTATATGTTTCCAGTAATAGTAAATATAAGACAGACAAGACAAAAAGTAAAATTACAGATCAGATTTTTATAAATAAACAGAGAAAACAATAGGCTCCACTGACTCTGATGACTGTGCTTCTGTTCTGTGAATCAGTCGCTGGTCGCCTTTTCTTGGCGGTCTTACTTTAACATTTCTGCCAAAATAAAAAAAAAATTGAAAGAAGCCCAATTATCCTGTTAAGTCAGTTCCAATAGGAAACTGGGTCAGTGGGGGCGCACGTAGTCTGTGTGTGTGTGTGTGTGTGTGTGTGTGTGTGTGTGTGTGTGTGTGTGTGTGTGTGTGTGTGTGTGTGTGTGTGTGTGATCCGCACTCTGGTCAGGGCTTGCTGCCAACCTCTGCACTGCTCTTATGTAACCCGCTTAAGCTCTCTCTCCTTCTCTCGCGAGTTCTGGTTCATTCGTTTCCCTTTGCTGCTCCCTTTCTCCCTCCTTTCTGTCTGTCTACTGTGTGTGTGTGTGTGTGTGTGTGTGTGTGTGTGTGTGTGTGTGTGTGTGTGTGTGTGTGTGTGTGTGTGTGTGTGTGTGTAAGAATGACTCTGCAGCTTGTCGAAAACTGCCACTATGCACTGCTGCTCACAGCCTCACCCCGCCTGACCCACTGGAATTGCACATAAGTGAGATCACAGTTGACATCATGGATATTTTTATATGTAGCGCTTTAAACTTTTACCAAAACTTTTAACCCCCTTCTGCCACCACAGACCCCTACAACGAGTTGCGTTCAGCTGGCTTTTGATATGTAGGAATAGAGACAGAGAGAGTTTGTTTGACAGGGAAGAAAAAGGTGAAAAAGAGCATTAAGAGTGCTCAATGTTTGCGCACAAACATTTGATTTCACTGCTCGGGTTTTTGCTGGTCCACCCGTCAAAGTGGCTTGGCTATGAGATCTCGAATTTTAGGAGATAACTTCCATATACCGAAAATTGACATCAAGTGTCTGGTCAGATTCATAATATTGTTTACTTTCATGCGGATTGCCACATTTAAATCAACATTTTTCTAAAATGTAAACACTATGATTAAGGCTTTTCCTTTGCAGGAGATAGAGGACGTTGGAAAGTTGTGTAACAGGTATGTCGCTTCAACAAAGAAAGGTCTTTGATCTAAGGTATGTGAGAGATCACAGCACACTCCAAATAGATAGATGCTAGTTTGAGCAGGTAACAACATATGCTGTATAAGACAGACAGTTGCAGTGGTCTCATCAAGTGGAATGTGTTTGTTCACGGATAACTCAGCGTCTACATTTTGTTCATGGATTGGACAAAGACATCATGCTACAGTTTCAAAAGGCAGCCATTGAATCTATTGTGCATTATGGCATCGTAGCGTGGTTTTGGTCCAAAACTTGATTTAAAAGGGCTGGAGAAATAAATGGCTAGCTGCCACCAATTTCATCGAGGAGGGTCCTAAAATCACCCACGATTCAAGTCACATCTTAAAGTGTTGTCTTGAACCATGAAAAAAGTTATCGCCTGACATTTTGTCACCAGTGTCTAACCCTCCAAAGTTATTTGATATTTCTAATGTTGACATTTTAAGCTGCCCATTTTTGTGATGGAAAATTGGTCAAATTTGGAGGACAACATGAGATTGCCAGACCTTCCTCCACAGTGCTCCGGAGGAGGGTCTGGCTAGAAAAACCTGCTCTGGTGTATTGTCATTTCTTTAAACCAATCACAATGGTGCTGCTGCAAAATAGCCTCGGGAAGGTAATATTTGTGGTACTCGCCATTATGGTTGAAGGATGTGCAATATCTGGTAGGGCATTGGTGCAATATGTTTAATTTGATACAGCATTGCGCAATGCATAAGTTATCAACTGCTGCCTTTTTTTAAAGTGCCCATATTATGAAAAAAAAACTATCCATGCTGTTTTGAGTGAGATCCGGTTTCTGAATGTCCTCTGGCTTCAGTCTCCGGTTGAGCTGTTCAAAATCTGCACGGCTTTCTACGTCACTAGCCGAGACGAGGTGGCTAACCGTAGCATGCTAGCGCTGGCATACTAGCTCGTTCTCAATTGCAAAACACTGCTACAACACTTCCATGTCCCTGTTCTGCAGGTATTCCACAAGTGGCCCTCCTTTAGAAGAAGTCTCCCAGCTAATCCTGCCTTGGACTGACCAAAGTTGGAGAAAGAGTTATCTAGCTGATGAGATCTTACCTCGCTACTGAGCATGTGCAACTCCTAACAAAGATAGTATAGAAGTGAGATGTCTCACTCTGGAGCTAAAACAGAGCCCTAAACACACAGGGTGAAAACAGGATCTGCAGCAATGTGCAGTACAACAAACATATGGTGTTTTTTGAAAATAAAACCATGTAAACCTATTCTGGTACGAGCTCAGAATACAATTATGAACCTGAAAATGAGCATAATATGGGCGCTTTAATCTAGAGAAATGTAACTTTAGAAGAGGAGGTGTGCTTGTTTACGCGCATGCATGTTGCAGTTAAATAGGATCTCAATGCTGCCGGCATGCCCTGTGGGCTGTTCCTGTTCTTGCATCCTGTGAGTAGCTAAATTAACTGTATTGTGTGGCAGTCTCTGGCTACTATATACGTCATGTGATGCATCCATGAGTCATATTTATAGTCCAAACTAAGTTATTGTCTAAAGCAGGAAAAAAACCTTTTACATACTCATGAGTGTTTTGAGTGGGGAAAAAAAGAGCACCTGCTCTTTTCCAGACACCATGGCCACCTTCGGAGTCGGAGATGGAAAACACTGGAAAATCTCCTGCTTCCCTGAAGTTACCGCTGTGGCAACTTTTAGCCTTCCCTGTAAGTTAATTATGGAAACAGACAACAGACGGAAAGCATTGGGGCTCCAGCAGGACTCCTTTTGGTAAACTAAAGGTGCATTTAATTGCACTTTGCAAACTGACAAACTCCAGCTGTTGTTGTAAAGTACCCTGGCAGCATTTAGTGGCTCTTATTGTGGCATTGCTGTCCCTGTTAATAGATATAAATGTTAAATAAAAAATTCAAAAGTCAATCGTGGATTTGGAGAATTGCAACACCCCTAACCGTGTCATATATATACAGTAAATAAATTGGTATTTTGAGTTACACAATGTCTTGAGTGATGCGTATATATTTACCACTTTAGATACATTTTCCCAGTAAGAAGATTAAATATGGTTTTACGTTTTCAAAGATTTTTAAGAAGAGTATTTTCTTTATCTGTAGATTCTGGACAATGGATACCGGCAGTTCTTTGTTGTGTAGCCCTCTTTTATCTCTCGCTCAGGTCACACACTGCTTTCAAGTGTGTGTGTGTGTGTAGCGGAGTGGAGTGTCTTTGTTTAGTCCAGGTCAGGTTGCTATGTTAAACTATGAGGTCAGACGGGAAGTGTGTGTGTGTGTGTGTGTGTGTGTGTGTGTGTGTGTGCGTTTGTTCATGCGTAACAGACCTTTGTACTGTTGACAGGACTTGGACTTGGCCACCTATAGATTGTTATAGATAATGTTACTGTTATAGATAAAATAACTTATTTTGATTTTGCAATAATAATAATAAGTATTTATTTAAACTGTAGAGTTGCACAGTCTGTATGTAAAATGTGAATTTTGTTCTTGCATATTTTGCTACAGGGCCGCCTTCTCTATCAAATCATTTTTAAACAACTTTTTATCTTTTACTGTTAAGCGGTCCATACTGTTTGACAATACAAAGCACTCAAACTCCACTGTAGTGGGGCGGCCTATAGCTCACTGAGTAAGTGCGCTCGCCCCATGTTGGCTGAGTCCTGCAGCGGGTTCGAATCCAGCCTGCGGCCCGTTGCTGCGTGTCATCCCCCGTCTCTCTACACTGTTATACAGCTATGCCAAAAAAACAATCATTGGTGGTAAAAACAAAAATGATCGGAGGTCTCTAATAATAATAATAACAACGTCTTTCTCTCCCCAGTCAAAATGGATCATCATGATAAAGAAATTATCCCTGGAGAGATTTTGCCTGTGGTGATCATCGGTAAGAACAAAACACACACAAACACACAAACGCAAAACAACATGGCGCCGCGTGAGTGAATGCTTGTTACAACAGCTCTGTATTTCCTCTTTTTAGGGTTTTTACTGTTTTTTGTTGTTGTTATTTTTCACTTATTTACCTACATTGCAATATTATATATACTTTTTAAATAATGCCACTTTACATGTCTGTTGTTTGTTTTTATTGTGGAAAAACTGCTGCTGTAACAAGTGATTTTCCCCATTGTGGGATGAATAAAGTATTATCTAATACACACACACACACACACACACACGTTACATGCATTGTTGCATATTGTCGTTTTGATTATTGCAGTAGGAAACCTTAAAGCAGAAGCAGCTAGATTTGCTTAGGTGGTTGATAATTTATGTGTAGCTACCTATGAAATTGCCCAACTCCCTTTTTCCTACCTTCTCCCAAGCACCTAAACGCACCGATAAAACAACATTTCACACTCCCAGCTGCATTACCAGGTAACTATTAAGCATAGCTTGACAAACATTACAACACACACATGCTGTTCACTGTGATGGATTAACAGTCTCAAGAAGGGCTGCAACTAACAATTATTTTCATCTCTTGATTATTATTTTTTAAATTGATACTTGTTTGGTCTATAAAATGTCAGAAAATGGTCAAAGAAAGTCCAAGATGGCGTCCTCAAATGTCTTGTTTTGTCCATAACTCAAAGATATTTAGTCCAATGTCATACAAATAAGAGCAAATTGTGCCAAATGTCATATAGATCTGCCAAAAAATGATAAAGAAGGAGTGGCAGAGTAGTGAGTGAGGAGTGTTTCGGTCCAGCTGCGATAGAAGGAACATTGTTACAACACAGGAAAACAGTGATGCAGTTGAAGTTTAGCAAGCGGTTGTGGAAGAATGTGATGGGATGCATGTACACACAGTGATTGCTGACAGTTTCTACATATTCTGTAGAAAGTGTTGACATTAGCTACAGCAACAAGTGGGTGACGCAATGTTACACAGAATTTTGAGGTTGGCAGCTCACCACTAGCGAGATAATGACTTATTTTTTGGTTTCTTAAAAAGTGAACGTGTAATATCCAGTAGTCATCATGACCAGGCAAAATAAGGAATATACTGCTTTGCATTTTGTGTGTGTGTGTGTGTGTGTGTGTGTGTGTGTGTGTGTGTGTGTGCACTTTTGCTGAATCATTGAACTGGTTAATGAGTCATTCAAAGTTGCCGAGTCATGCTGGAAGTGTTTTTTATTTGACTATTTGTGTTTTCTGCAGTTGTTTCTTTAGACCGAATTTATGCAATTGATGTGTTACCGTAGCAACTAAGTACAAACATGCAATGCTCACAGACAAAGACAGCTACCAGAGAATTATGTGGGTTAATAATCAATAACCAACCAACCACATTGCTTAGCTACAGTCCCACTGAATCTCTCTCTCTCTCTCTCTCTCTCTCTCTCTCTCTCTCTCTGTTTCTCAGGTAACGGCCCATCGGGGATCTGTCTGTCATACCTGCTGTCAGGTTACACCCCCTACCTGTCACCTGGGGCATCGCATCCCAACCCACTGCTGCACAGCAAACTGGGAGAGCAGCCTCACCTGTCGCTGCTGGAGCAGGTAACACACAAAAACACACACTTTATACGGTAGGTTGTTTTTAGTCCAAAAACGTGGTGTCAGTTTAATTTAATGAAGGATCATAAAGGCTGAACTGTAGTCAATGAACAGCAATCTCACGCTTCACTTTTTTTTAAGTGAGTGGTGTGGAGACTGTGCTATGGAGTCTTCTTCCATCAGTGGGAACAGGGGTTGATGTTGATTGATAAATTAAGCCAAAACATCTTGATTTCCCCCGGTGACTGGCTGCACTATAGGTCATAATTCCCACCTTCTCCATGTTAGAGGATGGGACATGGACAACTACACATCAAATAAATGCTTCCTAAAGATGGTTTCGTCATTTTAGGTAGTTGTTATGACGGTGATGTTTGTTCAAGTGTTTATTTTTCTGATAAGTTTCTTTATTAGTTATTTGATGCGACAAAAACAGGGTAAAGCATCATGATTGACAGCTGGGATTGACGCGCGATTGGTCGGGCGGGTGTCTAGGTGGACGTGTCGTGGCAATTTTGTTATTCCAGTCTGATAATAAGGAACGAGACAAAAATGTCTTACAGTATTGTCACACATTCAGTGCTCAGAGACAGAGGTTAGTATGTTATATGCACCCCGATGGAAAGGTGCTGTCTCTCACGGTGGTTTCTTTCAATCAGTGTGTTTTGGCGTGTTGGCGTCCGATGGTACAGTAGATGATGTACAGTGCCTCACAGTTTCCCTCGCCCTCTCTGTCCAGGACCTGGAGTACCTGTGCGAGGGGTTGGAGGGCCGATCGTCCAATCCTGTGGCCGTGCTCTTTGATTCGCTGCTGCTCCCCGACAGTGACTTCGGATTGGAGCACACATCTCCGTTGGAATGGCGATACGAGCCGGAGCGCGCCATCCCCCACCTGGTGCTGGGGAAGGGTCCGCCTGGAGGAGCCTGGCATGTACGTTACTAGAATACCAATCCATGGATTATTGATTATTTAGACCAGTGGAGTCCGGAGACTCCCCGGCTTTCCTTGGAGGGCTTCCAGGGGTCCAAGGCCAAAAGGGGAATTTATTTATTTAATAAATAAATTTATTTATTTTTCATTTATTTTCACTATAATTTCATCCATAATTAACACAATGACACACAATATACACTTTCTGTAATAAAACATCTAAATACTATCAGGTGGTGGACCCTGGGACAAATGTTATCAAATGGGGGTCCATGGTCTAGTTTCTGCCAGTTTAGGGGAACTTGATGTGATAAAGTTTGGGAACCACAGATTTAGACTATTCCACAATAAAAACATTTTTTTTAGTGAAAGCAGTGTGGTAAACGGTGAGTTTATAACAGCAGAAATGATGTAGTTGTCTGGTTAAACTCTAAGAGCACTTGTTTTGTTTTATTTTTTATTCTTTTTTTATAAAGTCAATTATGTATAATGGTTGTATACATAATAATTTCGTGACATGCTAAAACCCATTACACAACAGGGCCTCTGTCTTTATCCAGGAAACCTGAAGGCAGATTTGCTAAGCAGATGTCAGGGTATTGTGTGCATTGTTTCCCCAGTCAGCTGCTTATTTGCACACGCTGAGGTTGCAATGTGCACACAATACAAGGCGAATGTGACTGCAGACCAATATTTGAATATTGAACAGGAGTGTTTAATACTGTGGAAGCAAATAAGAGCTGTAAATAAGTATCTGAATTTCCACAGCCACTGAATACCAAATATTGAAATATTTCACTTTGACAAACCATGTATCATAAATTAATCTGTTCTGAATTCACCTCTTCAAAATGAAAATAGGAAATTTCTTGATTTGCTATTTCAAAAGCTGAATTCAGATACATTATTTTTTTCTATGGTCACAAATTCAGATCCCAAAATTTCTAGTTCCAAATAATAGATTCAGGTTGCTAAAAATTGAGATAAAACGTTAAGTATTCACTGGCTGTTAAAATTCAAATACATATACGTGATCCAGTCTAACAACTGAACACCTTGAAATCAATACTGCTGAGTGATTTTAAGTGTGTGTGTGTGTGTGTGTGTGTGTGTGTGTGTGTGTGTGTGTGTGTGTGTGTCCCAGGCTATGGAGGGCTCCATGCTAACTCTGAGCCTGGCTAACTGGATGGAGCTTCCCGGACTCAAACTGAAGGACTGGATGAGAGAGAAACGCAGGTCTGATGACACACGTGGGCCTTCCAGTCGTAACAAATTTCCTGGTGTCCTTTTTTAACCAGAGAGACGTTTTAGTTCAGTTTTAGAACTTTAAAACAGAAAAAGAAGTTTTGTAGTTTTATTCCACTCTTAGCCAAACTCTGTCTCCATCATGGAGAAATATTAGTGCATTGTCTGTTAGTTAATAGCCAGACCTGAGTCCACAGCGCTGGAGAGTCGAGCTGGGGACTTTAACGTAGATTTTCTTTCTTTCTCTTAATTACTTCGTATCGGATCAGTGCATAAACTCCAGTACTTCGCGATACCAGCGTTTTATGCAGTATCGGAGGTATCGGAACATATCTAATATAAGCTTGTATCATATAGCGCATCCAGAAGACGTTAAAACTTGTTTAAAAAAGTCTTAGTAACATAAAAGGCCATTCCCATCATCAAACAATAAGGACTGATTAATCTGTTGTTGTTTTTTGTTAAATTACTACATTTTAGTGCCTTGAGACTTCAATGATTGTACTGATGGTATGTGATCCTAAATATGTTCTGATAATATGTATTACAAATAATTCATATATTTGATTTTTTTAAAAAGACGTGTTTTGTAGAAATGGATTTGTCTATCAAAGTCAGGTTCTTTAGCTTATGGCCGTGATGCGCTGCCATGTGGCCTTTGTGCCCCTAAAAATTCCCTTAGCTGCGGGCCAAGTGGCCATTGTTAAAATTATGAAATTTCAGGCCTTCTTCCAGCTAAACTCATTTGATTTATATAAAATGTTGTTTTTAATAACAACTCATTTGATTAGCATTTTTCCTTGCAGGAAACTTTCTTCTTGTTCAGCTTTTTCAACCTTATTGTTTTACTTACAGTAGTCCTGCAACCTTGTTTTTTCATTGTTTTATAAATGTTTTTAATAAATAAAACCACTTCTCAAATTCCATTACGTATGTGGTTAATGAAATTGTCAGCCCCTTTGCCCTTTGAAATATAAAAAAACTGTCCTTGTGTTATTTTTGTGGTATTGAAACACATCTGTGTTTTGTTTTGTGTTTAACGCTATTTTCATGTTTATTTCATTCCAGAAATGTTCGAAACGACCGTGCCACACCAGCAGAGATCGCCTCCTACTACCAACACTACGTTTCCCAGATGTCCCTGGAGCAGAGCTTTGCCTGTGGGACCACCGTCACCTCGGTAACCAGGCACCCTGGCAACCAGGAGGGGGTGCCGCCCTGCTGGAGAGTCACAGGACTGCAGCACAGAGAGGGGGAAGAGCTGAGAGGTACAGTGAATGAAAACAGGGAATGTTGTTAAAAAAAAAAAAGAAGAAAGAAAGAAGTGGCTCATATTAACCTCCGTATGCTGTTGCCTCCATCTTCCTCCATCCTGCCAGATGGTTCTGCTGTTTCCGAGGCCGTGCCCTTCTCCATGTTGGCCCACAACGTGGTGTTGGCGACCGGGACCCACGACATCCCAGCCCGGCTCGGCGTGGAGGGCGAGTCCCTGCCCTACGTCTGCCACTCCTTCTGGGAGCTGGAGGCCGCCATCTCTCGCGGCGAGCTCGACCAATCATCAGACCCCGTGCTGGTGGTGGGGGCGGGGCTTACGGCGGCCGACGCTGTACTGGCCGCCCACCATCTCAACACTCCGGTTTACCACGCCTTCAGACGCTCGGTCACCGACCCCGGCCTCATCTTCAACCAGCTGCCCAAAATGCTCTACCCAGAGTACCACAAGGTGAGTTGTAGGGATGGTAACAGTTACTGTGTAAGTATACTATATTTAGCCCACAATAACAATTTTTAATACTATCGGTAAAACCGTTAAAAACTATATAATTAAAAATATAATAGTTATCAAAAAAGATACAATAGGCTATACAATCTATTTCTTAACTGCTAGTAAACTTGCTAGTGCTAACTTTTCACTAGCATGTTGTGTTTTAAGCTCTTTTTTTCCTGCTTGTGGCTCTCACTTGGTGAATCAAATTGATTTTGAAGGTCCCGATTTGATTTAATATTGATTTGATTAGGGATATTTCAGTTACTAAATAACTAACGCTGTAAATTCTACAAGAAACCCTCTAACCTGGTGCAATGATAAAAATATGAACGCTTACATTTAGAATTGATCCCAAAGCAGTTACATGAAGGCACTTTTTATTTCACATGAACACACTACAGCAATAAAGTGTAACGCTACGAGTATCTCGCTAGTGACTCTAGTAGTCAATGCCTTCTTCAGTGCAGAGGATCTGATGCAGTATCCCTAAAGCCATACATACTGTAAAAAAATGCCCATGCTTGTTCTTGCCTCGCCAAAATTCAGGCCGATTTATGCTTCTGCATTAAATCGACGCCGTGGCTACGTACGTAGGTACTTGGAGTTACCGAGCCTACGCCGTAGCCTGACGTGCACCTCTCAAAAAATGTAACTACACGTCACGCTGCTCGGCAGCAATGCATTTTTCCCTATTTAAAAAAAAAAAAAAAAAAGGACTCTTTGTTAATTATTAGTGATCAGTTAACGAGGGTCGGGTATCGGTTGGAAAAAAACCCTCTTTTCAATATTTAGTTGCATAATTAAAATGCCAAAATAAAGACATTCCATTTCTCAAGTATTCGGTGTTTTCACCAGTGTATTGGGAAAGGAGAGGGTAACTCAAACTGTTTGTATACAACATGCAGGAAAGCCGCAGGCTTGGTTAATGACTTCAACGATTAGTTGATTAATTACTTTGACCGATGGATAATTCGACTGATCATTTTTCACAAAAGCATGGCCTTTTTAAGGCGGTCGGGGTTCAATGTAGAGTTACATCTAATATACTCGTTTCTTATCTTTGGCCTCTAGGTTCACCAGATGATGACTCAGCAGCAGTACCAGCCGAGCCCTCCACCACCGGACCACGCTCAGAACCTCCACGACCACTCCACCCCTTCCTCCCTCCCTCCCTCCTCCTCCACCACCTCTTCACCCCTCTCCTCTTACCCAGGTTACCTGAGCTTCCCGCGCTTCAAGGTGGTGGCGCTCCGACCCGACCGGAAGTGCGTTCTGGAGTCTGACTCTGGCCAGCGGACGGTGGTCCAGGTCTCGAAGGCGCTGGTTCTGATCGGCGCCCACCCCAACCTCTCCTTTCTGGGTGACAATGGCCGTTCACTTGGCATCAACCCCAACGAGCCAATCACGTGCCGGAGGAACCCGATTGAAGTGGACCCGTTCACGAACAAGGTGGTTGCGGCAGACGGGCCGGGCCTGTACGCCATGGGGCCGCTCGTCGGCGAGAACTTCGTCAGGTTCCTGAAAGGAGGAGCGCTGGCCATCGCTAGCGACCTCGCCAAGACACCGAGGGCGGGGGAAAGGGAGTTAACCACAGACAGATTGGTGGACAGACAGGCAACCACACAGACAGAAGCAGAGGTTTGTGTTCGGGATTCGTAGCAGGTTTCCGGGGATGGGAAAGGATGGACTGAGGCAAAACCGGACTACTCTGGTCTGATCCGAGCCGATCGATTGAGACGAACAGAAACTGCTGCAAACAAATGGTTTTCCAGATATCACAAAGTAGGGAAATCAAACAAGCTGCTAAGTTGTTTTGAGGCGTGGAACGGCCAACAAATGGGCTATATGACTGGAAATGCACTGGTTAGAATGGGTCTGATATCTTTAGTAGATCTGGTTGGACAAAAAAAGGCCTTCAGATCTGAAAATCCTGAAAAGCAGCTTAGAAAAAGCAGTTCTCCTACAGAAATACAGGTCAGTCATATGTAAGTTGGAGTTAGAGACACTGAAGTGGTGGTGCGTTGTGGGTCATCCCTTTATTTACCAACTACAAGTGAAACCCCACCGTCAACTTACGTGTACTATCCAATACTGGATTTTAGAGGCTGATACCAATATCTGCATTTGAGTATTTCAACCTCTGATATCAAGATACTGGCAGATATTCTTTTTCTATTAACATTGTGGATGACAATCACTTGAATTTGGGTGACATGTTCTAAACAAGACAATTTACAGTAATAAAAATGTCAGTGCCCTCTGGTGGTCAAACAATGCCAACACCCTTTTATAATGACCTCAAACGTATCTGCCAAATATTTGGCTTTTCTGTAAAGCAGTTTCTCATTGGCCAATATGTCTGTGATAAGCTAGAATCAGCTGATTATACTGGCTGTAGTTTTAGTTTTTTATAAACAACTGGTTTATGGTTAACTGTACATCCATATCATGTTTAACATGTCCAGGCTGAAACAACCAAACATATGAGTTCATAACCTGTAAATATGACTTTTTTTAAGTTAATGAGGACCAACACCCACACCCCCACCCCCCATTTGGATTCACAATGATAAAAAAGACAAATAATCCTTACATCAATTCAGGTGTAGTTTTCTTATCACTCAAGGCGCCTTCAGACAGCCTGCGCCGGCCGTCTGACGGTCTGGCCAACCAGGGCTTTCCATTCATATTGAAGGGGGGTAGTGCCCTGAGTCTGCGGTGGGGGGTTGCCGCAGGGCAGACCCTTGGAAAAATTAAACTGGAGAAACGCAACCCTGCGTCACGCTGCCCTGGCCAATTATGTAACCGCCAATCAGACTTGTCGGTGTATTATGAGCTATGGTTCAAGGCGGTGTGAGAGTCCCGTACAGGAAACAGGAAACATCACTGCCTCTATTGCTGCCACAAGAACGTTTTTTGTTTTTTTTAACTGAAAAAATTAAGCACAAGCACTGAACTGCCCGGAGTTTGTGTAACAGCTTCCTGCAACAACAAAGCACTTCCTATGTCTCGTCTCTTTTCTTTCTTTCCCCCTGGGAAATGAGGCTGCCTTCGAGTGCGGTCGGAAACGCCAAAATCTGTGAAAGACTGGACGGAAAACAGTAATCGTGAAATATGAAGTCTACTCATGCTTTATTGGGTTGGTTTAAGAACACAACAGGACGTCACACAAATGGGCCGTTTCACTGACCTAAATGCCTGCTCCTCTCTATCATTCCCCATGTATGTGTTGTGTGTATATTATGGGTTTTGTGAATCTATGGTTTTTTTTATTTTTTTGATGTCCATGGGATTTTAAGTCATGTAGCAGGCAACTGTACCTACCTATCTTTTGTAAATCTTTGATTATGAAAAGGTTTTATACTACACACAACAAAAGCGAAACATTTATATTGTTTTCTATAATTCCTCTTGTTGAAAATATAACATTGATTATTACAGATAACCAACACTGGTTTTTAAACCTGATTTTGCATTGGTGTAGTATTGCCAATGGATGTTTTTCCAACATGAATCTACCACTTCTGTTACTAATAATATATACTAATAATGCTCTTCTGTGTAAGTATCATCACCACAAACTGGAGGTTTGACGGTAATTCAACCTATATTCCATCTTAAAGCTTTACTACGTAACGTTGTGATATTAACGAACGTCCGTTACGTTCAAGCCAAATGAGTTGCTACAAAAGCTAATTTAGACGATCAGCTCCACTTAACTCTCTCGGTGTTTCTCAGTATGGCTGTTTTCAAGATTGTGGCGTCCGGTGACTTTCCCGCCAGAAACTCAAGAAAAGGCATTTATCTTCTAAAGAGTCTGTGTTTTTTTTTGTTTTTTTATCCTCCATGTCCTCCTTGGCTACTAGCAACTGGAGGAGGGGTGGGTGGCGGTGCACGATCACCGTAGGCTTGTATCATGTGGACGGGCCGAATTCCTCACGGGGAGACAGAAACCACGCACTACAGCTTTAATATTAGTCCCAGTGTATATAGAGTTAATGTCATTCTTCTTTAGATGGAAAACACAATTTTGCATATAAATCACTTGTGACACGCCATCTTTGATCCTCAGCCTCACGAATAGATGACACATATTTTTGCATTTGTCAAAGCAAATCATTGAAATATTATGCTTAATAAATTATCAAATAATCTATTTATTTTTTTAACGTTTTAACTGTTTATGCATGTTGAGCTGCATTGCTCCCAGTGTTCGTGGGTGAAACATGTAAAATGCTGATTTTCTGACAAGATAACAGTTCTTTTCTAATATTACCTTTTTTTTAAAAATAAGATTCACATTTCTTTAAACTGTAGGACAGAAGTTGAAGAGTAGTGCAAACTGTATAACAAATATGACCTGACCTATAGTGATGAGTCAATGGACCACGTTTGATATAAAATGTTAAAGTGTTATATTTTACTTATCGTCAACAAATCCAATGGAAAAAAACAACCGTGTGAGCGTAACTGTCAGTACTTCCTGTCTGTTGTCTGGCACTCGCCTCCGAGCCGACTGGCTTTTACAGAAGGCATACGTCTTTCATAACAAGTCACAAAAATCAGTAATTTCCCAACAAAACAGCTGATCACTGTAGTTTTTATGTTAGATTAATTCACATCTTGAGCTCTAGTGAGTATTTGTGACAGCAGGAATGTTGTTAATTTTAATTATTTTACAAGAAGCAACCCCTCAGATACTTTTTTTTATGTTTAAGGATTGAATATAGTTATATAGTCTTTGTTTAAAGTGCTTTTCTACTTAACAGGAGTACCAAACTACAGCAGTTGTCAACACAATATACATCCATGTATTAAAAGATACAATTAATTAATTATCAGATCACTCAGAGAACTTATTTTAACCCAGCCCGTGCTTTTAATAGTTTTATTTGTCTGTTTTTTTTTCCATTGGATTTGTAAATAATACAGTATATCATCGGACTAATTCTTGAAAGTGTTTGTCAGCTATTTTATGGCAAATACCAAATTTAATAATAGCCAAAAGTTACAAAAACAAAAGTGAGACATAAAGTAGCACGTATTATTGTATGCACTCTACTTTATTGTTGATTAATTTGCCAGTCATTTTCTCAATTGATTGACTAATTGTATAGTCTATACAGTAAAAATCACCATTTAATTAATGAAATGGCTAATTGTTTCAGCGTTATTTAAGGGTTATTAGTTATATGTACTGTGTTTGAGTTAAATTCAACCGTTTTTGCCTGAATGCCGACAGAGAACAGTGATCTACAGGAGCCAGCAGCGCCTTAAGACACAATATTCACCGAACAATATTTAGTTTTACAACAGAATGAAAATGCTTTTGCGGTAAAGAAATGATGTCCAGTTGTTGTTTTTTAACACTTGTTTGTGTGAATGGTGTGGCTTATTATTATTATATATGATTTTATAAAAGGTTTCCAACTGTATCCACTATGTTTTCCATCTACATATGTCTGTGGATTTCTATTAAAAGCAAGTTTCTCAGCAATTTTGTTGTGTTTTTCTGTCTTTTGGACTTTTTGCTTTATGTTATTGTTTGAAATTGGGATAATATTACACAGTCCTGTGTCCAACCTCAACGTCCCAGCGGTGAGTCCCAGAGGAGACTCAGAGCCCAGGACGACCCGATAGCAGTCAAACCTCTCTGGATTATCAGGAAGCTTCTGTCTCTCACCACATCTCACACCAGTCAGATCTTCAGACAGGATAAGTTCTGGATCAGCAGATCCAGAATCACAGGAGTGTAGGAGACCATCTCCTTCATCTTGTTCCAGATGTTGAAGCTCAGGTTGCCCAGGTGTTTGGCCTCGTCTATCAGAGCTCCTGAGAGCAGCTGTGGGTCATCCAGCAGGGGGCGCTGCTGGACTCTTTCCACAGCAGGAACACAGCAGGGATCTATTGGTTTAACGTCAAACACTGTGAACTGCACGTCCTGTGTGCGTAATGATTGGTTGACAAAGTTTATGACACGATTACGTCATTGTTGGAGCGACATGTAATCAAATCACAGACTGAACCAGATCCCAGTTTAAAACCAGAACGCTTAGGATGTATTATTGTATTATCTTCTATTGTTTTTATATCGTTCTGTATGGAAACACACCGTGTTTGGTGGGGAGATACGGTCGTGCTGTGATTCAGCAAAACACATACACACACATGCACGCACGCACGCGCACACACACAAACACGCACGGACGCACACACGCATAAACATGCATGCACGCACGCACACACACATATATACACACACACGCACGCACACAAATACACGCCACTGTGGCATGCTGGTTGCCATGGTAATACGACTGGTAGGAAGCCTGCTGGCGCTGTGACTCAGCTTGTTGTCGGGTGAGTCAGTTAAATACACCATGACTTTGGGTTTATTATCAGCTGGTTGCTACATGATAGAATAATAAATGTATATTGAATATGAACAGCCTGTTGCCTGGACGAGGTGTAATTCGGTCATTCGGGTCAGGTCATAGTGGTCTCACACTGCTGTTGGTGCTTTTTACAGTTAAAGCTTTAGTGCGTAGGAAAACCTTTTTGATATTAGGCCTAATAAACGTCCGTTACATTCAAGCCAAATGAGTTAAGACTATCAGCTCCACACGACTCTCTCTGTGTTTCTCAGTATGACTATGTTCAGAAGATTGGGGCGTGCCGTGACTTTCCTGCGCAGAAACTCAACTCAACCGTATCCCCCTTGGCTACTAGTAACTGTGTGGAAAACAGGTGTGGGCGGTGCGCAATCACGTAAGGTTAGTTGACCGACAGTGTTGTTGTTAGAATTCCACACGTAGGAGACAGAAATGTAATTAACATGCAAAGTCTAAATGTAAAAAGTACAAAGAATAAAATTTTAAGAACAAATGATTGAAAGATGTAACTTTCTGACTGTTTTCTGTGTTATAGCACCCTCAAATCCCAAAATTGATACTTTTCTTACAGTGCCCATATTATGAAGGAAAAAAAATCACTTTTTTCTGGGATTTGGGGTGTTATTTTGGGTCTCTGGTGCTTCCACACGCATACAATTGGAGAGAAAAAACTATCCATGCTGTTTTGAGTGAGATCCGGTTTCTGAATGTCCTCTGGCTTCAGTCTCCAGGTGAGCTGTTCAAAACCTGCACGGCTTTCTACGTCACTAGCCGAGACGAGGTGGCTGACCATGGGACATGAAGCGGTAGCATGCCACCCGTTCTCAATGGCAAAACACTGCTACAACACACACTAGTTCACCATACTCTCCAAAAGAACTACTTCCTGTCCCTGTTCTGCAGGTATTCCACAAGTGGCCCTCCTCTAGAAGAAGTCTCCCAGCTGATCCTGCCTTGGACTGACCAAAGTTGGAGAAAGAGTTATCTAGCTGATGAGATCTTACCTCGCTACTGGGCATGTGCAACTCCCAACAAAGATAGTATAGAAGTGAGATGTCTCACTCTGGAGCTAAAACAGAGACCTAAACACACAGGGTGAAAAGAGGATCTGCAGTAATGTGCAGTACAACTAAAATATGCTGTTTTTTGAAAATTAAACCATGTAAACCTATTCTGGTAAAACTCAAAATACAATTATGAACCTGAAAATGAGCATAATATGGGCGCTTTAATCCGAAAGTTGTTGTTTTGTCCATAAATAACATGGGGTTGGCATATTTTGGATTGTGTGGTGCTAATGGACCCTACAACCAAATCAGGGAGTGTGGCCCCAAGTTCACTCGAGTCTCCGGCCGGCATGCCTGATTTTTTTTGACAGGACAGCTGAAGATATGAAAGAGAGAGAGAGAGAGAGAGAGAGAGAGAGAGAGAGAGAGAGAGAGAGAGGGAGGAATGACATGCAGCAAAGGGCCGGAGGGTGGAGTCTAACCCGGGCTCTCTGCGTCGAGGAGCGAGGAGTAAAGCTCTATATATGGGTACCCGCTCTACCAACTGAGCAATCCAGGCGCCCGACTAGGAACCTTTTGAGGAACTGCTACAATGCTACGCTAACCTGGGCTCGTAGAACAAAGTAGCACAGCTTCTAAAGGCTAACCTAGCTGGTAACATTAGATAGATTGTCTCTTCTCTCTGCGTGTTGCGTTTAACGTGACAATGAGACTAAAGAGTGTATGTCTTTCCTACTTCTAGAGGGGGTTGTGCTGTGTTAAACTGACTCACCCAGACAATGTTTTAGTCCACTTCCAGAGCCAGGCCTGCTAGCTTTCGGTGACTCCCTCGTCAGGACGGCCAGCACCCTCTGACGTGCTGCTCCAGCCTCTCTGGACCAGCCCGGTCTTCGATGTCGTCGTTCAGGTTTTAAAAGGTGTTTTAAAAGAAAATCAAACAGTCTTTCTGTCCAACAGTGTTTACCGTACGGTGTCAAAATGCAACGTGTCCGCATCTGTCTTCCTTCCAAAATCAGTCTCAACCTCTCTCACCTGCCGGAGGCTCTACATGTCAGTACTGACCATATTGGCGCTAACTACATTCACTGAAAAACTTGTCCTAACAGGAACTCATTACGTTTCAACTGCAGGGACCAGGGTCTAAATTATGTCTTGGGGACATTTACTACCCAAAAGGTCCCTGATCGGAGAGCAGTGCTTTCTGAAAGTACAGGAACCTTCGTAGTGGGGTTTACTGGGTGCACGAAGTGGCTGTGAATCCTTATCGGATTGTTTTATGACATTGAAAATGTGCAAGTGGAGGGGGTTTGAGACTCTGTCCGACAACACATTGTCCAGACCCCAACTCCAAATGCTGAACGCTGAAAGGGGGTGATAACAGCTGCCTACCTGCACAGACCTTTGACCTTTGCTCAAACACAGGAGAAATGAGGTAAGGTAAGATGCAAGTACAGCAGAAAATATCCTAAAAAACTACATAAATATTATTCATCTTTTTCTGCCAGATTTTTTAGGTTTTTTTTACGTCGCCTTGTAGCAGATATTCTGTAGATCTACTGGTCTACAGACGTTATGTTGGAAACCACTGGTCCACTACTGTTAAAGTAACTGAACTCCTTCTTATATATATCTATATATATATATATATCTGTGTCACCTCCCAGTAAAATGTCAGTAAAGTCACCACATAGTCTCCTGTTAGGGCAAAATCTTTCACTTAACTCCGCCCTGCGGACCGCCGCGTCTTTGACGTAAAACAAACGTCCACCATCCACAAACACACATGCGTCAAGTAAAGCGAGCTCTGCACTGACCGGAAACTTTAAGGCCTTCAAAGTAAAGGCATCAAAGATGTTTGTTTTCGTATTCACCAACATGTCATCCATACAAATGAGGTGCAGCTACTTTGAATGCGTATTTAAATCCTATGATTTGAATACATAGTTCATATTTCCGCTTATTAAAAGTAAAGTTTTTTTTTTTAAATATACACATGAAAAAGTGTGAGATACACTAAAAAAAAGACGAGATCATATTTTTGGGATGTTTGCTTTAAATAATAGACCAAATAGATATAAATATCAATATATAAATAGATAGATATTTATATGCGAGTATAGATTAAAAAATACACATCCTTTCAAAAGTTCATCATTTTTCTTTAGTCAGGACATCACATCACACTTGAATGTAGACACATTCAAATTGAAATGAATCTCATCACAAAGAATTTGACCCCTGATTTTTTTGTTGCTCTCGATGTTACACACACAGTTCCTACCCTTGTTTTGCTGTACATATGTCATGTGTACTTATTATCTTTCCTGCCACAATCCATAAAAGTGTTTACAGCTGTGTGTCAGAAAACTCATTACCTCGCACATTACAATATCGCACTATTATGCTACTTGGCTACTTCATATTTAATATTATACATATTTTATATATATATATATATATATATATATATATATATATCTATCTATCTATCTATCTATCTATCTATCTATCTATCTATCTATCTATCTATCTATCTCTATCTATCTATCTATCTATCTATCTATCTATCTATCTATCTATCTATCTATCTATCTATCTATCTATCTATCTATCTATCTATCTATCTATCTATCTATCTATCTATCTATCTATCTATCTATCTATCTATCTATCTATCTATCTATCTATCTATCTATCTATCTATCTATCTATTTCTTGTTTTGAAATTGCACTAACTTGCAGTTGTGGAAAGAACCCAAAGCATTTATTCAAGCACTGCACTTAAGTAAGATTTTGAGGTACATGTGGGCCTACTTTACCTGAGTATTTCTATTTCATGCTCATTTCTATTTATACACTTCACTAAATATTCTACACCCCATTTAGACAACTGTAGTTATTAGTTACTTTCTACTTTGAGATTATACAAACGTATACTAGGAAATTAGTTCAACACATTTTCGATGGATGGCTGGATGAAAGGCTTTTATTGTGACACTCTTGACCGAGTGTGTGTTAGCGTCGCTGGGGCTACCTTGCCGCAGTGCTCGGGGATACACTTACTCACTTTAGGTTAGGACTCCCATTCGAGTAACCGGAGGAAAACGGCTGTCTCTCTCGTCAAAAACCCGCAGGAAAACAACGTGGAACCACTCGGATACAGTTCAGGAAACAACGACTGGGAGGTTTGAATCCGAGCTGGACGTCAGATAAGAGTCGTGTCGATGCATTTAGGCGGACTGATATCTCACGGACTGCGTGTTTTGGTAACGCACGCACGCACAGTCACAGGTTGCTAGCGGAGTTAACGCTAACCTAGCTAGCCTAGTTAGCTAGCCGCGGTTAGCTGTGTTTTCCCATTACTGACTTCAACCAGCCGGGGCTAAACTTAAAAAAAATCAGTCAGACATTTTCCAGACAGTCTGCTGTATGATTCAGGCATGATGTGGTGTTTTTTCGGATGTTTATCAAGTTGGCCGGCTGGTAGCATTGGCTGACTAAAGCCTAACGTTAGTCTCTCCTTTCCTCGCGACCTGGATTTTACTCCTGAATGTTTTTTTCTCGTTTTTTCCATTTCTGTGTTTGGCTGTTTTTTTTGGTTTAAGTGGACTTTGTCCTCGGGGTGTTGTAACTCCCTCTCTCTATTCAATAAAAAAAGCCTCTTTTGAATCCGCTGTTGGAGTATTTCAAAACTTTGGCTCAAAGTTTTTTTTTTTTTTAGGAGGTAGAAAGTTTTTGGGAAGTTAAGGATTTTTCCGAGCCTGTGGAAAAATGGATGCGGGTATAGAGAAGGAATGCAGCGCCTTGGGAGGGCTCTTCCAGCTCATCATGAACGACATGAAGGTAAGGAAATATAATTACACTAACGACATACGTCTTCTTTAATAATGTAACTCTTTTCTTTCAAAGTTAGCTTTCCCCTGTCAGACTCGAGCGATATCGAGGCTGCACCGAGCAGGTTTTATAATAAATAAAGTAGAGTTTGTGTCAGAAGTGGAGGCTTAAATTGGCAGCGCCATTTATTTTTAATGGAGATGTTCCTGCATTGCTTCACTTCAACATTTACACTTCCTCACAATATTTAGATTTCATCCTTTTTTATTATGGCTGTCTTTACCTCCTACTTGTTGGAGTGGTGGAGTCATTCGGTAAAAATAATGCTAACATGTTATAAAACTAGGTGAGCTTTTAAAATAAAGAGTCCCAGAAATGAATGGGTGAGCTTGAGATACTTATACAATGTAGGTTATTATTGTCTGGATTTAGAAGGACTGGCTGTAAGTGCTGGAGTTGTTGATTGGGTAATGAATGAGCAGAGGTTCAACTGGAAGTGGGCCATCTGAGAGGGTAACAGAGCTGGATGGGGGTGGGTTTTACCAGCTGTGTGCTCTTTGATGTTTGTTAAGCAGGCTGCCCTTTGCTGTCTGTCTGTCTGTCTGTGTTTCATTGCTCTCAGATGTTCATCATTAGCAGCCTCTACTTTTCCAGTCAGCCCTGAATGCATTTTTTTTGAAGGCTCCGGTGTTTGTGGAGTTTGTACTGAATAAAGCCCGACCGTCGCCTCGAGGAGTAAATCAGAAGCTTTATCACGATACGGTATTATACTGATTCTTTGGACGACGATACAACATCTGCTGCTATCTTAAAGTCTGCCACGATACGATTTTGATTTAATCCAGGAGCGATCTATATGAATAATACATTTATACCATCAATAGGATTTGACAATTTTATTACTGACCTCATCCAGACCTTTAAATTAAAAACTAACTGTAATTATTCCTTTGAAAAAAAAATGAAAAAATATAAAGTGTGTATCTAAAATAAAGGGGCATCTTACAGACGATATGTTTCAATATTTTTACTTTGCATCAATAATATTGGATCGTGGAATCGATATGGATCGTAACACGCCTACCTAACGTTGACATGACCAATTTTGGCTTTGCTCAGATATATTGTGCATCTTTGCATATGTTTGACAATAAGTAGCAAGAAACTGGAGTAAAGCTGAAACGAATAATGGTAAATAAAGGATAATTAAATAATGATGAATTAGTCATTGGTCGATAAGCTAACAGGCAACGATTCAGCTCATAAGTGTTTTTCTCTGGGAGTGGGAGGGGCCCACAGCACTACTTATTGTGGTGTTTGGGCTTCTTTGCTGAGTGCAGCTGCACTGAGAACGGGTATGTTTCACACAATTAAAGCTCTTTTTTTGTTCTAAATGAAATAAGATTAGTCCAATGAATCGTTGTTTGTAATACGTACCTAATCGAAAGCCTCGTACCGAACGGTTCAATACAAATATGTGTATCATGTATTATCGCAGCATTTTTAAAAGTGTGTTCTTTATGTTCATAAAGCATTGATAGGCCTACACGAGCTGAAATAGTTTCAAAAAGTGTAACAGTGTTTATTATATTACAAAAATATAGGCAATAGGCTTGTAAAAACGATTGTAAACTGGCTGCTGAAACACCGGCCCGCTGCAGGGGGTCCGGGAAGAACTTGAACCAATTCAATTCAATTTTATTTATAGTATCAATTCATAACAAGAGTTATCTCAAGACACTTTACAGATAGAGTAGGTCTAGACCAGATAGAGTAGGTCTAGACCAGATAGAGTAGGTCTAGACCACACTCCAGAATTTACAAGGACCCAACAGTTCTAGTAGTTCCCTCCAGAGCAAGCAACAGTGTGACAGTGGCGAGGAAAAACTTCCTTTTAGGAAGAAACCTCGGACAGACCCAGACCCAGACCCAGACCCAGGCTCTTGGTGGGCGGTGTCTGACGACCGGTTGGGGTTAGAATGAAGAGTGGCAATAACAGCCACAGAAAAGATAACAGTTTGTAGTAGTTCTTTGTAGTAGTTCATGGCATAGCAGGGAATTGTGCGGCATTACAAGGCACAGCAGGACGTAGCAGGATGAACACGGCATCACAGGACGTGTAGCGGGACCATGGCTACAGCTGCTACCATGATGTTGGAGCCTTCCTGATCCGAGGGAACATGCTGGGGGGAAAAGAACATAAGGACTCCGGGGAATGACTCCCCAGAGCTAGGTTAGTAACAAGCATTTCTGGGACATAGATGCACACAAATGGAAAGATAGAAAGATAAAAAGATAGAGGAGAGAGGAGCACAGTGTGTCAAAGGAATTCCCCCAGCAATCTAAAACTGTTACAGCATAACTGGGAGAGCATAACTAACTAGGAGAGCATGTCTGACTTTGAGATCCAGGAAGATTTATTTACTCCAACATGAAGTTAACTATGAAGTTACATGTGGTTCGGAAATATAAGCAAAATATTAATCTGACTTGCTATGAACATTATTTACCAAAACTAAATGTTACAGCCACCAGCATATAACAAGAAACAATACTTAGAATTACATCAATTTCTCTGTAATACTTCACATAAATGTAGCCTATTGCTCAATAACACCAACTGAGAATAAGCCACTACTATTACAGCACACATATCCATATGAAGCAAACAGTGTAATACACCTTTAATAGCTAAGCTCGTGGCTCCACAGGCTAGTCTGTTTACTGGCATTTGCACCTTGCTAGTTAACACAAACTGAATATCAACACGTGGCTACACAAGTAATACTAAACGAGTGTTTCCTCTATGTTGATGGCGGCCCGCCACGGTAAAATCTCTGCCGCCATGGTATCAGAAATGAGATCACGAGGCAGTAAAACCCGTGACAGTTTAGCAAGCTACACAATAGCTTATAATAACTTGCGTTCTGGGCTGTTGGTCTAACAAACGCAATTATTTTAGGACATTAATTTGGGCTCTGTGAAATTATGATCCCTTTACTTTTTTCTGGTATGGTACAGAACAAACTAAATACTAACTAATTAATTGAGAATATAATCAGCAGATTGTTCAATAATGAAGATAATTGTCACATATACTGTAGTTTGCCTTATTGTTATCAGCCTTTTTTCCCCTCTTGGGATACTTGAAATATCAATATCGGTGTCTATTCATTTTGGCATCCTATTTAAATCTAATTGGTCCTGTTACAACTTGTCATACCCAAGAGAAAAAAATTAGTAAATGCCACAATATCGTTTGAGAACAAATCTGTTTGACCGAGTGGTTCTTGTTTGAGGCCCGGTGGCTTGTTATGTGGAAATGATTGTGACTTATCAAACCACAGATGATGATTCAGCCTTCAGAGATATGGTGTCAGATTGGCTCTTCAGATGACTCACAGATTTCATAGTAGCCCTGCTGTGTGCGCTTGGTGCTTATTTGTTTTCTACTTTGTTTTGTGTAACGGACATCGAGTTTTATCTCCATCCTGATTCAAACAGACAGGAAGGTCAGCGTGCTGATCTAACCCGTCAGGAGTTACCTGAGAGATTACATCACCGTAAGATGAGTAGTTTGAGGAACATGAGGCAGTTCGGGTTTGGTTCTCGGCTATAACGTGATTAGACTTGCAGACATCCTGTTGCGAGAACAGTGAGCAGTACATATGACTCACTTGTGTGTGTGTGTGTGTGTTTCAGTGCTTCTGGCGTCACATCCTGGTATTTTACCAACATGGCACAGTACCAACGGGGGCACTCCTTCAATCTGCCACACACACAGAAGTCATGTCTAATTAATTAGAGAGTTGCTGTTCAGCTATATCTCTCCTCAGGGCATCATCTCTCTACCCTGGAAATCCAGAGTTGTCTCGAGAGCACAATTTGAATTTGCTCAGCGAGTCACTCTGGCATCGAGTGATGCTGCTCATTAACTATGCCCTTGTAGCCGAGCTGCACCAATCACATCGCTGTATCTGATATAGGCGGGCTGGAAGCGAGCTAAAAAGATGACGACAGTTTAATCTACCGGTTAGCTCCGCTGGTAGCTAAGCGTACGGAGCTCTGGATACGTCACCCTGTGTGTTGTTGTGATTGGTCGTAGTGTTATCCAATTGCGTGCAGTGAGATTTTCAAATGCACACTTGGCGCCGCCCCTCGAGATGTCCAGTTCATACCCGGGTTTGGAAGTCACAGTTTGGTTCACGGAGAAAGACAAACAGACATGAGGATACTTTTTTTTTTTTAAATTTGTTTTGAACAGTTAGTGCGCGTGTAAAAACCCTGAGGTAGATTTTGCCCACCGGCAACATTGGTGAACTATTTTCATTCTAATACTAAAGGAAGATTTGCAACATATCTGTGTGAACACCGGACACGAAGGTTTAAAAACTGAAAAGCATCTCGTGCACGCTCCAGGGAGAGGTCCACTGCAGGGGCGTCAAACATACGGCATGTGTGCCAGAACCGGCCCACCAAATGTTTCAATCAGGCCCACTGGATGACATCCATACTGACCACTTTAATCTCCAGAGGAGATTAAAGTTCTTTTTCCATTAATTTACAACTTAGTTAATAATTCTGAGTTATTTCTCTGAATATTACCCCTCTCTTCTGGGAAGAAGAAGTATTTACTCTCTGTAAGGTATCTGGTATTTAATTGATTAATCGTGCAGGCCTAGGTGTCAGTTGCTCAGTCTGTAGGGAGTTGGGTTAGGAACCGGAGGGTTGGTAGCTGGAGAGATGCCAGATGCCTCCTGGGCATTGCCAAGGTGCTTTTGAGCAACCGCCTAGGGTGCTGGTCCAGTCAACTAACTCTGACGTGTGTGTGTGTGTGTGTGTGTGTGTGTGTGATTTCTAATGAACAGCGTAAATTGTAATTTCTCCACTGGGGATCCATAAAATGTATAAATGATTAAATTATTGATTTCTGTCTCGGTGATATCAGGAGTCAGACTGATCTCATGTAATGGCGTATGTACGACTTTCTTTTGATTTCAATTCTGATACCATTATTGGCGTGTTATCAAGACACATACTCGCATTTTTAGCGTGTATATCAACGCCGTTTGGCCTCCATTGACTTACATTACCTTGTGATTGTGTGTGATTTTACGCCGTAGCGAGTAGTATGAAAGGGTGAAAATCCGCGTAGGGAGGTTGGTCGGGGTAAAACACAGGACTTTCACCCAGGAGACCAGGGATTGTGTCCCCGTGTCACGTTTTCTAAACTTGCCCATCGGTTTCTTTTTTTTTTATTAAAAGCCAACCTCGTTCTTCTTTTTCTAAACCCAACCGCGTGTCACGTTTCCTATTGTTTATCAACCTTTATTTTACCAGGAATAATCCCATTGAGATTCAGAATCTCTTTTACAAGGGAGTCCTGGCTGAGACTGCGGCACAATAGTTACAGTTACAGTTATTTTAACATCATCTCAACATAATCACCAGCAGCGGCCAATAACACATGTGCATATAGTACTCAAATAGTCCTTTATCCTAATTTTAAACTTAGTCATTGTTGGTAGGTAGTCTAATTTAAAATGCTTCTGCAAATTATACCAGGATGAGGGTGCAAAACCTTTAAAGGCACTTTCACAGAAGACAGTTCAGGGATGGTGTCATACATGACTTGGACATTTAAACGAAGACTGCATGTCCTGGTGGTGACGTTAGGAGTCAGGAGACAACACAAGGAGGCAGTTTCCACAGAAACGTGTCTAAGTCATGACGTCATGTTGCAGGAGTGACATAAAGAGTCATTGACCTTCCTCACTTCTCCATCATGACATTGCGTTCTTTCACTCATGCTCTTCTTCTTCTTCTTCTTCTTCTTCTTCTTCTTCTTCCATTTCTCCTCCATTCTTTCTTTCCATTTATGTTCTAACCCCACCAGCTCCTTCTGATATCATTTGCTGTTCATTAAGATTTGATGAAAGTATTCCATTTATTCTCCTAGTTAGCTTAACTTCAAAGGAAAAATGCCTCTTAAAACACCTGTCGACCTACCCTCCTTGAAGATGTGTGTGTACCATGTGTTCACTCAAGTGTGTGTGTGTGTGTGTGTGTGTGTGTGTTTATCTGTCCTGTACTGTCTACTAAGGGTGAACTGAGGCAAACTGTATAATAGCAAATAGCTTTCAACACCAAGCTACAGCCGTGTACACACACACACACACACACACACACACACACACACACACACACAGCAGTAAACAATGGTTATGACTGCATTACTGTGTGTTATAATCAGTCCTATCTATAATTAACTGTGTGTGGGGAGAGTAAAATACAGGCTTTTCCCACACACACACACACACACACACTGTGCACAATTTTATAACACACATATAGATGTGCAATGGGCAGGCCATAATGTGATGTGATGTCACCAAGGCTTAGTCACATTAGTGATATACTTGAGTGTGTGTGGTTGTGGGGTGTAGTTGGGAAGATGAGGTAGCCTCAGGTGAATGTAGGCATGGACACACACACACACACACACACACACACACACACTCACACAAAATACACACATGGCGACAACACATGTAAAGATTTGTCACTTGTTGGTGTTTTAGCTGACTGACTGAATTTAGCTTGGAGGAAAAGGAGGGATGGCAAGAAACGAGGGAAATGGGAGGAAATACAAGACAGAAGGGAGAACATGATGTGTGTCTTCAAGTGACTTTGTTACCAGGGTTAGATTTTAAAGCCTAAATTAAAAACCATCAAACACTGAACAGATTATTTTATTCCTCCTCTATATTTCATTCATTGCAGGTGCGAGAGTACTGCAACTAGGTACTGATTATTTCACTTCGTTTCACGTTCTAAAGCACAGCGAGCCAAAATCAATAAGGTCCAGTCATCACAACTGTGAGTCCCCATTTCCAAATGACATCATTTGTCACGCCCCGGTTGTTACCAACCCTGGTCGGGTGCAATTCACAATTAAATCGACCCCCGTCTGGGTCCACATTTTAAAGGGGCCTTTTAGATCAGACACTCTGACATGTTCAGTCAAGACATACAGATTCTGAAGCCAGAGACTTGGAAAATAGAAAGTTTGGAAGGACGGACGGGTTATGAACATGAGTCAACAGGTAGGGAGAGATGGAGGTGATGAGGCAGTTCAATAGAGGGTGTGGATTCATAACATTGTTGCCCACTGATGGAGCTACCTACATACATACATACAGAAGGGAGTGGGAGTCTTTTTTTGTTAAAGGTTTTGTCAGTGTATGTAAAAAAGTTTGACTTTTGAAGGGTACTGATTATCAATGGAAGTTGGGACAATTTTGTCATATGCAGTTCAATGTTTTGAATGGAAATTGCTGTAAATATGTCAAATTTAGTGTTTTTTTTTCAAGATTATTTTCTGGGGCTTTTCCCTTTTATTATAAGTAACAGTGGATAGACATGAAAGGGGATGACACGCAGCAAAGGGCCGCTGGTTGGACTCGAAACCTGGCCGCTGCAGGGCTAAGCCAATAAGGGATACTGGGTAAGCGAGAGGCCGCTCTGTAGGCTTTTTAAATTTTATCCATTGGACACAGATGCATACACAGTAAGAGACTGGATGACACGACTGGAGACAAAAGAGATACAGAAATGGCTTGCAAGGAAACAGAAATAGACAAAAGTCACATGGAGATCAGCTGCTATTTTCGTCCTCTGCTCCACACCAACAGGAACCAGGGGCGTCGGACTGGGGAGGGAAAAGGGACTGAGTACCAAAGGCCCTCAGGAGGGCCCAAAAATATGCTAGAATGTATCTGCCTTTCAAGAGGACCCAGAATTTTGTGCTACGCCCCTGAAGGTCTCCCATGTCTCCCATGGAAAAGAGACAAATAATACGGAAGAGGGGAGGAAAGGAAAGAACAAACTGTTTGAAAACAGTGGGTGTTAGAGTAGGATTTGGACTTAAAACTACTAGAAAATCACTTGCAATCATATTTCTCCCAGAGGGACAGGTTGTAGAGAGTGACTTGACTTCACCTTCATAAATCAGTCCCTCCAGCAAATTTGACCAATAACCAGAGTTACAAACAAAAATGATCATTACTCTTTCTTTTTAGCCAAAATACACAATACCGGTTCATGACAATCTTCGGCTTTGGGAGTTTACAAAGAGTGTGTGAAGGCAGCAGTGTCATGGCTGTAAAAGCAGCGTAAACATGGCCTCATTCTGGCCTGAATTAAAACAAATATCATAACCATGAATTATATGACTGATTGACTGAACTCATATTTGTGCATAATAGGCTTTATTTGTTAGCTGTTTGGATAATTCATTATGATATGCAACTAATAAATACAACAGCAGTTTTTTCCTCTTTTTCCCAGTAAAACTAGGAAAAAATGTTGTGTTGGACACCATATCAGAAAAAGAATAGAAAGTCCATGCTGTCCTCTGTTTGTTTCACTTAATAAAGACGTCATTGTTTGACAGATAAAGGACCAAGCAGTCCACTGTGTCAAACACATAAGACTTCACTGAACAAACCATTAACCTGATGTTGACACACCCTGCCTGTCTACCTTCCCCACTCTCTCCTTTTTTTGTCTTTCTCTCTTTGAGTCAACCAGTATTGCCCAAACACATGGTTAAACCAACCATCAGCCTGCTGTTTGAACAGTCTCAACCTCTCTCGCTCTCCGTCTGGAACATAATCGCCAGGAACATGGACAACATGTCCTGTGCATTTTGGGGCTACGTAGACCGAAAAAGACACAATTTTATACAATAACTAACATTAGGGATATTGTTTGTTTTGTCACGCGTTTCTAGATAGATAGATAGATAGATAGATAGATAGATAGATAGGAATATTAGATTTTTAAATAACCAAATGTTTGTATTGGTATCGGCCTTAAAATCCTTTATTGGTCCAGGTCTGCTTTGTTATTGAGGTGCAAGTCACAGATATGTCAGAAAATTAAACTGCATCACGTCAGGATTAATATCACCTGGCGGAGCAAAAAGCACGTTAATGTTTAACGCCTTCTCCAGGAAGTAAAGGTTACGTGTGACGTCTGTCAGTTCCAGCGCAACTTGAACTACAGATTTATTTTTTTGAAGATTATATTTTGGTTGTTTTTCCCTTTTTATTAGAGTGGTATTGGACAGATGTGAAAGGGGAGAGAGATGGGGGATGACATGCAGCAAAGGGCCGCCGCAGGCTGGATTTGAACCCCGGCCGCTGCAGGACTTAGCCAACATGGGGCGAGCGCACCAACTGAGTGAGCTATAGGCCGCCCCAGATCGTGTTTTTTAATTGCTAAAATGTATGCCAGAAATAGTGACAACCTGATGCCCATTTGTAAAAAGTCTGAATTCATACTTCATCAAGTCTGTCTGCAAGACGACAAGCAAACAACTTTTAAAATGCTTGTTTTCTGGATGGAGTTTGGATCGATCAGGGCTCTGCTAACACTGGAGCTGCTCCATGAACACAACAGACAACTTACCAGGTAGTCAGAAGAAAACTCCTTTCTAAACACTCATTGGCTTTTGCCACACATCCACACGTGAATTTCTTGCTCCAGTTCAAATATTTTAGCTTGCGCAAATTCATTGGTGTGGCTCGAATTAGGCGAATTTTGCGCCCTCGCCTCATTTCGCAGTGCCACAACCGCGCAGCTATTCGCGTCTTTGCATTGACTTTGTATGGAATCGCACTGCAGAATTTGCGTGAAACAACTTGGTGTGAACACGCCTTAAGAGTCAAATAGTTTTACCAACACAACTTTTGGGCTGTTTTGGCTTGACTGGGGTGAACTACATACTGAATATGTGTCATTCTGGCTGAAATAAAAGGGAATGCAAATTCGGGCAGCTCTAAAATCAGTTCTGCCGAAAAATGCATACACCTCCTTAAGTTTATTTATCTCACATGTTGGGATCAAGCAATGGAGCAAGCTCATATTTTGTGCGGTTTTGGCCTCAACAGTGTGAATTTTATATATATAGATATAGATAGAGATATAGAGATATAGAGATATAGAGATAGAGAGAGAGAGAGAGAGAGAGAGAGAGAGAGAGAGAGAGAGAGAGAGAGATAGCACCTGGTCTCTCAAAGGACGGGATGCAATTCTTGAAGTCTATTAAAAGGTATTTAACTTCAGGATTTCTGCGTACGCCCTGTAACCTCCAACCTCCTGTCTTGCCTTTCTGTCGGACTGACTGACTGATTAAATGAGAAAATTTAACCACATCTCAATGGTTCAGCTTGGACTTGTTGACTAAATGATGTCAGTCAAGTCCGCAGGGCAGTAGTCTCACTTTCCTGAGATGTCACGCCAGGCCTTTCTTAGCGCTCTTTTCTTTCTGTCGGTCAGTAGAGCAAGTCAGGATTATCATGGTAGGATTAGCCGCTGGCTATGCACACACACACACACACACACACACACACACACACACACACACACACTGAAGTAACTTTATACCTGGTCGTGCTGTCTGGTTGACTAAGCAGATAGGATAACCGCTTTGTATACCGGTATCTTCTCTACATGGAGAGCTCAGGCTTTGTGAATAGAGTTTTCTGTGTCAGCGCCAGTGGAGCATGTAGGCCGTTTCCACTCATCTTAAAACAAGAGTATTAGGCAGGTACAAAAAGCTGGTTGAGTTCATGAAATGTCTGAAATAAAGACAAGTGCCTAGCCTTTCCAACATAGTTAAAGCAACCACTGTTTATTTTGAGAACATGGTTGTAAATTACGTTTTTTCCATTATCAATTAATTCCTATACCGTGACTTTGATACCCGTTCCTAAACGGTTCATTTTTCCATACCTGTTTCATAAAAAAAAAAATAGAAATTACAACATTACACATTCTGGCACAAATCTTTTAATGTATTTTTCAGCTCCTACTACGTGAGCCCCCTGCGTGTCTCTACGACGTGTAACGTTAGGCAGCCAATCACAAACATTATTAGATCTTGGTAGAAGCATGCTGCATGCTTATTGGCTCACTGACGCTGATGAGATTTACTCCTTAGGGATTTAAATTGGGTGTTGAATAACGAGGCATTTTTCAATACGTGATACTTTAGAGGCAACGAATACATAATGTACCCAGCGCTAAGGGTCTGTGCTCTTATGGTGCTCATACGGCTGATCGACGGGGAAACGGGGAGCGCTTACGGCGCTGATAGCAACAGTGCAATCGGAGCATTATTACCTCCACGATTAGCTCACATTCACCGGGGCGACCTGGTTTCCGCCAGAGCGAAAGTTTCAACAAGCCATCATTCCACAGTTATCAAATACCGGCGCCAATAAAATAGCTTTTAAATCAGTATTTTGTGTGAAATTATTGATTACTTTAGCAAGTAGCTGTGTAATAAGCGGGATAATGCAGAGCGAGCTCGTCATAATTGCTCAATCAGAACCCCGACAGGGTGATGCTGTACCTCGATGCGAGGCGTTTTAAATCAGCCTGAAGGGGTTCATTTCGCACTACATATCCCTTACATAACATACTATGTATACATGTTATGTTTACATACTATGTACCGTAAACGTATTTTTTAATAAGGATCCCTGACAGAGAGAGGAGCAGAACATTCTACTGTTGAAAAATCAGCCGTACCCTCCTATAAGGAAGACACTGTTGCTAAATTACCTAAAAAAAAAATATAGTCTGCATTTCTGTACTACTTTTGATTGTTATTTATCCACCAAATTGTGGGGGTGGCAGTAGCTCAGTCCATAGGGAGTTGGCTTGGGAACGGAAGGGTTGCTGGTTCAAGTCCCAGTACGGACCAAAGTACGGAGTGTGGAGTAATAACAGAGTGTAAATTGTAATAAAGAGTATAAATTGTAATTATAACATACATGCAAACAACAAACTATATTTGATTGGCTGATATCCTGAGTTATCAGACCCAAAGAATATTCTGAATCATCGTTTTGACTGTGGGATGTAATATTAAGCTTTGGGAACAATCTATGGACATCTATCCACTTCCGAGTCAATGCATGAATTTGAAGTGTTAACTTTGAGTCGACTCTGAAGATCCTGATTTGGTCTTTACATTAGACGTCTCTCTAAAAACTCGCAATTAAATTCAAGTAAATGAAAGACCTGAATGGTTTTGCTCAGACTGTCTCATTGGTTATATTGTTCAGTCACTGCCTTTTTGTTACATTCTTGTCTTTGTCTGAGAGTATGCGGCTGTTTTGTTGACGGCTGTCTCAGGGAACCTTCTGGATCAGGTCAGTGACCCTTGTGGGCCCCAGGATCCTAATGTCACCACAACTGCTCTCGGTGTCAGGCTGCAGCGGACCCTGATACTCTGTGGGTCTGTGGTGTTTGCAGCCCTGCTTGCTGCAGAACTGCTGCAGGAATATTTTGTCTGCGCCTGACTGTGACATTCCTGCCAGTCTCAACAAATCCTGGCAGAATTTAAGGTTTAGGCGAGAGGTGGTGGTGAGAAAAAGGAGCCCCCTTCCCCCAAGAGCTGCACAGACCCAAATACAAGCAGCAGAGACATTTTGTACTGTACATATTTGGTTTGTTAGCTCAACACTCTAGTCCAGTGTGACCTTCACTGACTGCTGAAGTACAACACACTTCATTTGACATTACGTGACCAACATTACACTAAGAAATTCAAGAGTCAGAGCCACAGTACTGCGAACAATAAGGTTGTAATAGTTTTGGTTTCATGGTTTGATATGTTGGATCAAAAGAAGCGCAGAAGATAAGGTTATTTATTTTTCAATGTCCGCAGGAAAAGGCGCCTCATTGGCCACTCAAACATTAGCATCTGGTCAACTAGGGAAATAAAATAAGCTCAGCTGGAAAGTGTAATTTTTCATTGTCACTTTAAAGTGGCTATAAGTAACTTTACAACAAACATTGTCCATTGTTGCACCTTGTAAACATATCAAGACTAAGCAAAAAAATTTAATCAGTCCCAAGTGGCAAAGCTGCGAGCTACAGCAGATTTGACTACATACACGTCCAGGCAAATTCATACATGAGACAATTTTACACACACGGGTTTTCTGAAAGATTAATATGGCGGAAAAAAACCCTTGCATGAGATGAGGTTTTGGAAAGATTACACCATATTAAAAATGCTTTCAATTCAAAACACTGAATGACTTAGTGTCTTATATTTACCAATTCAATAACCACCAAGGATTTAAGCTCCAACAAACACTACTCATTTTACAAATGCTGTGCAACGACTTCTAAGTTCAGCTTACCCTAAATGTGCTTCATCTTAAATTTCACTTGTGTGCTTATGTTCTTTTTTCTCCTCTAAACCTCAGTATACAGTTAGTTCCAGCCACAACCTCTTCTGTCCCCCGCAGGGATTGATAAAGTCAAGTTTTCGAAGTGAAATCCATTTCTATTCATTCCCTTCCTTTTCCATTAATCCCAGGTTCACTGTTAGTTGTTCGCCAGAGGCATTCAGCCGGTCACCTGCAGTATTTTCATCACACACCGCTAAATCCCTGTCGCATGTAAACCTGTCAGCCCCATGCCGTGTGCATGCCTGGCTAGCTGCAATATGGGGTCCGGCTAACGGCTTTAGCGATGTGGAGCTAAGAGGCTAATGGCGTTGTGGTAGGGGATAAATCAGATTTATCCTCTCTCTGGTGGACCAGTGGAGGCAGACAAGGTGACTGGGATCAGGAGAGAGAAAGTAGGATTCAGCCCGTTTCAGCAGGGCTTCCCCGCATTTTAAATTGAATAACCAGAACACCGGGCCGGCAGCTGTTGGTCACAGATGTAACCCAAGGTCAGAGCCTGCTGCACGGAGCAGCCTTTGATTACATAATCAATCTGCTGCTGTTACAAAATGCAGACATAGAAACACTGCTTACCCCTAAAGAACACCCGGACCATATTTTAATCTCTGCAGAAGATGTATTTGAAACATTTTACGTTCCCTTATATAGACCTTATCAACACTTTTCAGTGATGCTGTTTACGCTTTATGGATGTGAGATTTTAAACTTTAAGGGATTAGTCGAATCACTGAATACTCAGTAGGCATACAATTAAGCAGCAACTGTTTTGATGACCAATGTATAATTTATGTCATTTTACAAGAAGAAATGCTTACTATTATGCAGTGTCAGCTTCACAATTTTGATGATTTGTACTCATGCAGCCAAAAAAATGTCTCTGTCTGTCTGTCTGTCTGTCTGTCTGTCTGTCTGTCTTTACCATGGCATTTATTTAAATGTCCAAGTTGAAAATGTGTACAAATAAATAATATTGAAATTAAAAAAATAAAGTTTCATGAAAACAAGTACAATTCATGCCACTTTGGGTTTTGAACAACATTTGTAGCTCATTTGTGATAAAAGATGATGTTAAAATGAGCTCCGCAAACAAGCAGCACTTTCATGGAGAATCAGTCCCAGCTGCATGACATCAGTTTGCTTGTATTTGGCACTGATGACTGGCCTTACAGCCCCGCCAAGAATAACACGGGCCAGTCAGCTGTTGATTGCTTTTACACCACCAAGTCTGTATTCTCCATCCGATATTGTTGTATGTATTAAAATAAAGACATCCTCACGTTTAGGGCCGCACAATTAATCAAATTTTAATCACAATCACGATTTTGGCTTCCCACGATTGCTAATTTTCATTTACATGTGTTGCAGCTGTATATCTATACAACATACAACTTCAACATAAGAGGAATGTAGCATAATATGGATGTGAAAGCAGTTAGAAATAGCCTATGTGACAATAAAATATGTTTTGGTCAAAATCAAATAATCGTGATAATTATCGTGATCACAATTTTGATAAAAAAATAATCGTGATTATCATTTTGGCCATAATTGTGCAGCCCTACTCACGTTTACACACCCACTCCAAAGCTTTCTTACGTTTTCGGAACCAGTTTGATTTTCAAATTATTTATTTTTTTCATCCACATACTTCTCTAGCCTTTGGGCCCTCGGAGCCACTGTGAATGCAAAGCATCATCATCCAAAAATGGCATCTGAGAAGCTCATAATTGTTGTTCAGCACAAAGCACTTTACCATAAACAAATATAAGAATATAGACATGCAGAATTTATAGATAGATAGATAGATAGATAGATAGATAGATAGATAGATTGAGCAACTTGTAATCTGGGATGCTACTGGTTGCAAAACAAGGGATGTACAACAGATTAGACGGTGATTGTGCTCTCGGCAGCTAACCGATAACCGTCTCGTTAATGTTCTATCATTCATTAGCCCCGTTTGGGACTAGTGCTATCCCCTGCACCTACGTAATTAATTAATAATTAATTCAGTTGTTAGTAGGCAACTTTATCTAGAATGCAACCACAAAATCATCCTCACTGCTATTACCAGTGATATTATTAATATTAATATTATTAGGCTACTATTATTTACTGCTGTTGCTCTTTAAGCTTTCCACACACACACACACACACACACACACACACACACACACACACACACACAATCCACAATCCACACCAAATCCCACAACACCCTCCCATCCCCCCACCCAATCCTTTTTCTTCTGTGGGTGGTGGTATATGGTCTTCACTTGTTCTGTCACTCTATTACACAACAAAAAAAGTGATAAAAAGCATCAGACTGTCTTTTTGGTGATGAATTACCAGGGTCCGAAATCAGCGACTAACATAGTAAATCTATGTTGGCAAATACAATAAATAAGCGCTGCGCCATTGGTTGCTAGAATAGGCCTAATTTCCGACAAACTTATTACTACAATACAAAAGTTGATTGGCCACAGTTTGTGTTGTATGAACTCTGCTCACTGGTGGCAGAATGCAACACATAACGGTCAATAATTGTTGTCAATCACAATTATTTGATTGACACTTGCTGTCCGTCATTGTTACTGTTACTTTATCTCGCTCACTACTTTGCTCGATTACCAGTGGTACTGGTCGGGCACCGAGGAGACTGTACCGTCTGCAAGTATGTGACCGCACATTGCTGGAGTAGATCGACCTAGCATTGAAAGGAAAAAACTAAGAGCACTGTGGAATTACAGTTAAATACAAAATTTAAGTTGTGCTTAACATATAAGCGGGTAAGAAGTAATCGGCTATTTATGACTCGTATGACAATGAGCTGCAAAGTTAAAATGTGCTATCTTTCTTATGAGAATGCTTTGGCGGCTACGTTTCATTCAGGTTGCCAGAGATTGGCAGGAAGACCCAAAAGTACATTTTTGGACCCTGCCGATTAAAAAAAAAAAAATAATAAAACGCATAGGAAATAGTACTAGGTGTGCAAAGGTGTTAACTCAGAATGAAAACTCTAAAAGGAATCTCACATTCAGTGACAAAGTCCTCAAAGTACTCGCAGAAAGAGCTGCAGCTATTAGTCGATCAAATGGTTAGTCCACAGATAACTAGTTAACTAAAGCTTTCTGATTTCTGAGCACCACCTGAACACTCATTACACTGAATATACGATAAACCTTCCGTCTCGATCCTTCACTCTTCTTCATCGGCATTCTTCATTTGTTTTTCTTCACCTTTTCTTTCCTTTCTAACAAGCTGTCTCTTTTCTTTTTGCAATCTCAACTCTTTCTTCCTGCCCTGTTCAGTGTTGTGCTACTAAAAGCTAGACACTCACTCACTCACTCACTCACTCACCTCACTCACTCACTCACTCACTCACTCACTCACTCACTCACTCACTCACTCACTCACTCACTCACTCACTCCAAATACCTGATCCTCTTGCTTACGCCTGGTGGAGATAATAACAAATGAACAAGCTTTTTAGTAACATTAATAAAGTTACTTATTTTAATATGCGTTGGTGTACAAGTTTACCGACCTTTAACGCAACACTGGTCCGTCTTTACTTCCTGTTTTCTGTCTTTTGTTTCTTGCTCTTTGTGCATTTCATACCCAAGACGTGTTTTATGCTATTCTGATTTTCATTTAGATCTCTAATTCTTTTTAGTTCAGTCCATCAAGGCAGTTAGAATAAGGCAATACGCATTAAGATGTAATGGTAAAACAAATGAGATCAAATATATCTAATTTCTACTCAGAATCATATCATATTGTCCCTTTTGATGACGTGTTTTTTTTTTTTTAGATTAGGATGAGATTAAAATGAAATATCTCTGTACACTGTCTCTGTCAGTTTAGTGTTGTTAGCATTGTATTCCTGTGCAAAGAAATCACAATCAGGTTTAATACTAATACTTTAATAATAGCTCCATGTCTCTCATTAAGTTCATAGACTCTTTAGGATTATTGGTATGAAATGCACATATTTAAAGTTAAAGCATTTAATGTCTCAGTTAAACTCTGTTGTGGTCAGACCTGTGTGATAATTAATGGCATTGATGTGCTCTCTGTTTGCTGCAGGCCAGTTATCCAACATGGGAGGACTTTGTAACCAAAGGAGCCAAGCTACAATCGCAGCTCAGGTAAAACACACACAGACACACACACACACACCCACAGACATGCACGCATGCACACACACACACATTAGAGGGTGACACAGGAATCGATCGTCGCTCCCATCCCATCCTGAGCCCACAAAAATACTCCTGTTGTATCCCAATTATGTGATAATATTATTATATATTATTATATATATTATTGTGATTGTATTCCCCCCCCCCCTAAAAATAAAATAAAAATCCTGTCCTGAAATATCCTGAAGGACTCCTAAATCCTGTCACGCTCCCATTTAGTTCCCTGTGTTGTCTCTGCTGCGCCGATGTTGTTGTGCAGATGCTGCATAGCCGTTTGTAGGTAGTGATGATTTTTCGGGGCTCTTGCGGGTCACGGTGTACCCAATCAACAGACGTGTTGTGAGTTGTAAGCTGTTATCTTTTCCAAAAACGAAATGCCTCGCGATCTTTGGGCACACTCACCGCATTGCAGTGTCATTTTTGTATTTAATCTCCGACTCCGTCCCGCTCCCGGTGATTTCTATGCTCTATTCCGTCACTATCACAACAATGAGATTGACTCCTGTACCTGCTGGACTCCCGCGGGAAACACGTGACCCGCTGGAGTCCCGTGGGTCACGTGTTTCCCGTGGGAGTCCCGGAAAATTGTCACCCTCTAACACACATGCAAACAAAGTCTTACTCTCTGGCCTTTAACACACTAATTGCTCATTCTGTCTGTAGTCTGTATGTGTGTTTGTCTCTATTTTCTATACAGCACCTTGGTGCTTCTTTTCTATTTTTTTCTTTTTATTTAAATGTGTGTTTAAACACACACACACAAAATGTGTGTGGAATTTGTCGACACACAGAGGTTCATTTTATTTTTCTCTTGATTTGTCAATTAGCCAGCACTGCAGGTTAAAGGTTACCAGAGCTGTAACACTATACTAATATTTCCGAGTGAGCTCTGTTTGCTCAATATTAAAAAATGATGGGCGCCCACATATAGAGGGTTACTCCTTGACGCAGCTCGCCGAGTTTGACTCCCTTTGCTTCATGTCACCCCCCCTCTCTCTCCCCTTTCAAATCCTCAGCTGTAAAGGCCTAAAAATGCCCAAAAATAATCTAAAAAAAATTATGCAATTTCACCAACAATATATTCTTTAAGCTGACGCTTTTATTCAATGCGACTCAATGTATGCAACATTTTTGTAGCTTCTTAGGGCACGTTCAGATCAGGAAACAGCGATCCGACGCTATTCTGCACCGCTGTGAGGCATTGGGAGGGTCACTGAAACGGCCCATTTGTCCATTTGTGTGACGGCCTGTTGTGTCTCCCCCAGTGTAGCACAAGCAGACTATATATACACAGTTGTTGTTTTCCGTCAAATCTTTTTATAGATCTCAACGTTTCCTACCACACTTGAAGGCAGCTTTATTTCACAGAGAAATAGAGAAAGAAAAGAGACTGAGCGACACAGCCAGCTGTTACACAAACCCCTGGGCGGTTCAGTGCTTGTCTCGTTTTTACCCTCATAGTGTTTTAAACTTTCCTGTGGCAGCAATAGAGGCAGTTTGTTTCCTGTTTAATGTACGGGACACTCAAACTGCCTCAAAACACACTGACAAGTCTGATCGGCGGTACCATGGTTGGCCACCACAGAGTGATGTCAGCTTGTTTTTTTCGCTACCCCCATTCAATATTAATGGGAAGACCGGCGTTTTTCGCCGGACTGTCTGACGGCCGACGCAGGTTGTTACAATGCAGGCTTAAGGTTAAATTAACATTACCTTACCATTAATAGTGCGAAGTTTGTCTTTTACGGTAGTAGCAAGACGCAGGCAACATCACCAAAACATTTTAAACGACAGCAGCTCACTGTTTCCTGTCTCGTGGCTTTCTATTGGCTCCTGGCCAGTTGTTGACTGCTGCAAAATTTGCCTGCCAAACATACTTATTATTGTTATATACTGTGCTTTAAATTAACTCTGCATGGGTTCTGACTCTGGACTTTCTCTGGAGACACACACACACACACACACACACACACACACACACACACACACACACACACACACACACACACACACACACACACAGTAGCTGGGTCAGTGTAATAACAGTTTAAAGGCTGTATTTCCCAGTAGACCAGTTTACTTTGATAAGCATCACTCTGCCTGCTGCAGCCAGTCACAGTCCATTAGCCCTGTCATCCAGCCGCGCACAAGCACGTACAAAAAGGACATCCACACTCTTCAAACCGCTTTTTTTTGTTTTTGGATCATTTTTTATTGAGAAAAGCTTAACAACATTACACAAAACAAAAACCACTGTTCAAACTGCTCTTAATGTTTAATGCTACTTAAAAGATCTGCTTTGGATATTTGGCAGACATAAAGCTTTAATACAGTACAGACTTTAACTCCACAATTGTGTAAGCTCATTGAACCATCATAAAAACCAAATACGAAACGTATGAATGGAAATGAATGGTTATATTTGGTACTTACATTGTTCAGTGGACATCAACAGGATTGTCAATGATTGTCTAGACTTTAGTCCCAGACCAGTGAGCCTTATCCAACACAAATCTTTACCAGGGAAAATTAGATAATTTACTGAAGTCTGAAGGGCTTTTGACAGAAACACATCTGACACAGTATTATGACACAATTGGGCCTAAAGGACGGACCGGAGTTATCAGTGCAGGGGTTAGCAGTGGGATTTTTATTTTTTTTGTTTTTCCTCAACTTTTGGAAGGACGCAAACCAACGTCACGCTGCGGTGGGCAGTCATGTAACTGGTGACTCGTCAGGTTTAAGGCGGTGTGAGAGTCTGAAACTCTGACAGGAAACATCACTGCCTCAAGAAAGTTGTAAAACACTGAGTAAAAACAAAACAAAGGAGTCTGTAACAACTAGAGATGATCCAATACCATTTTTTTTTTCTTCCCGATATCGATTCCGATACCTAAACTTCGGCTGATACCGAGTACTGATCTGATACCAGTGTGTTATTATGTTTTAATATCTGTATACTTCTATCCCTGTAGGGATGTGATATGATTTCTAGTCTGGCTCAGGTTAAACTCTTTGTGAAACATGAACAAACACAAACAATGAACACCACAGAACTTTCTTTTATTATCCAGTTTGACAGTCAGTTATAACTGAAAAAAAACATAAATAAACTACTTTAACGTAGATTTTCTTTAGAGCTTTTCTACGTGGTATCGGACACGTGCAGAAATTCCAGTACTTCCAAATATAAATAGCGTTTTAGGCAGTATCAGAGGTGATACCAATACTGGTATCGGAATATCTCTACTAACAACAAAGCACAGTCTCTTTTCTATATCTCTTTCTCCATGAGATGAAGCTGCCTTCAAATGCGGTACGGAAATGTCAAGATCTATTTTGACGGAAACAGTAACTGTGATTTATAAAGTCTACCACCGAGGCTTCAAAGCACAGAAAAATGGCAGGGACAGTCCTTCATCTGTTTTATCTAATAAGAGAAATTTCTCCATTTTGTTCATCTCACTTCAATTGTATTGCTGCAAAATGGGATTGTCAAGCAGACAAACTGACCAACACATATGATAAACGATCATTAATTGGCGTCCGTGTATCGATACATTGATGCCACGGAAAATAACATGATACTATGCTCTTAGGTGGGAATGATACGGACTTTGTGGATTTTGAAAACCAGCCTTACTCCACCCCATGTCTAATAGCAGCGTGTACCAGCTAAACAAAGACAAACCAGAGCTGCTGTCAGACTCCAGCGGGGTTTCTAGTGCTGAGGAATGTTTGACTGGCAGACAGGTATCATGGGACGGCAGATCAAAACATGTCTGTGCACACATGGAGCCACAGTAGTGTGTTTTTAATTTTATGCTTCTGGTTATGGGATTTAATGTTAGTTTTAAAGTGTTTTGGTTTCCTGTACCCTAGGCTGGGACGATTCGTCGGCATCATCGATTACATAAATGCGGCGATTCAAATAATTTGTATCTACAAATAACATGCCTAAATAGCCAACAGACTAAAGAAGACATACATAAACAGATGTTTTGAGCTTTGGTGTGTGTGGTGGTGGAACAGTGGATATGACACATGCCTTTTGTGTGGGAGACCTGGGTTTGATTCCCACTGTGATACATCAACCAACGTGTCCTTGGGCAAGACACCTAACTCCTAGTTGCTCCAAAGGCGTGTGCCTTCTGACATGTATAGCAATTGTAAGTCGCTTTGGATGAATTAAATATTAACCCACGCTTCCTTCCGCTTTTGGTGTTCCTGCGTATTTACTAACCAGCAGCTATCGGGGCGCTTGGGAAAGCCCTCCTGCTTTGTTTTGGGGAGGGGGGAGGCGCTTGCTGTTATCTGACACAGTCATAATCAAATAGGACTCTCCCGTTTTCTTCCGACCTTCGGTACAGACGTGATGCCAGGCGAGGGGCACGGACCATGTTTTGTTCATTTTGACAAGGAATGTCAGAATTTCTGGGTTCGCAGTCAACTTTGAAACATTCAAGATTATTTGCTCTGTGAAAGACATTGACAGAGACAAAAACTAAGGACATTTACTTGATCTTGCAAACAGACATTACAGTTTTAGTTTAGTTCTTTTGTAATGCCTCGTTTTTATTTTTTTTTAATGTTTTTCCCACATAGTTTTCATTATTTTGTTTGTGTTCGTTGACTACTATAACCTTGACACACCAACACACACACACACACCAACACACACACCTGATGCCTCTCAGGTAGCTTAATCACTCCTGTTTCCAAAATAAAAGTCCTTTTTTGTTGTTGCAAATGCTTGTTTATGATGTGTCTTCTGCTCCTTTTTATATACCTTTTTTTTAATTTTGTTTGCCACTAACACTGCCTAGTTAGTGAAGTTAGCTAATCTAATTCAGTTTATGTCATTTCAGGTCATCATAACATATTTTGCTGTGTTCTTGTTCTGTGGTGTTCATACCAGTAAAGAATATGAATGGGTATCATTAAAATATTTTATTGACAATAAATACTGTTATGAAGCTTTAGTGGAAACTAAAGCGGGCCGGGCCATGGGGTAAACCTGATTGAAGACACCTGTAATTTGATGCCCCCAGCCTAAATAGGAAGCACTCTAGTACACGTTAACCAGACAGTATAGCATTTCTATCAGATATACATGTATTATGTAGCATATGAAATGGGGTTATTTTGTGTTTTGAGGAGACACTCAGTTATTTAAAAGATTCAGTTAATACATGTGTGGATTTGTGTTCGACTCAGGACGACTATCGTGGTGACCGGAGCCTTCCTGGATGCTTTTCAGAAGGTGGCAGACATGGCGACCGGGACCAGAGGTAAAAACTCACACACACACACACACACGTACAGGTACACAAAGTGAAATGTGATATGATTGCATTGTCAACTGTGGACCAAACAAACCAAGAAGACAATTGTGTGTGTGTGTATGACGACATGCAAGTGAACCAAGAAAACTGTCCCTCTTGATCTGTCTGTTCCTTCTTTCTCATTTTACCATCACTTTTGCTATCACTATCACTTTTATTGAGTTTATTTTTCCTGATGGCCTGTTTCTCAGATATGGCCGTGAGAGTGATGATCTTCCCGCTCATTTTTATGATTCTGTTGAGGGGACATTTGTTCAACTGAGTCAGGGAGCCAAGCCATGCCAGTATGCTGAAGTTGAGGGTGGATTGGATGAAACGGTTATGAAATGACTCGTCTATTGACTTATTGACCTGTGGTCGTCGTAGCTTCTGAAGAAAGTACAGTTGTTGTTGGCATTTCTTGAAGATGCGGTCTGTTATTTTTAAAAGTCAGCTTGTGATCAATAATTAGACCAAGGCATTTATACTCTTCCAGTCTCTCTATTTTATGGCCATCTACCGGAAGAAGACTGCCTGAAATCTATGACCATCTCCTTTTAGAGATGTTCAGGGCTAGGTGGTAATCCCTGCACCAGAGAGAGAAGTTGTCCACCACAGATTGCAGCCCTGAGCTGGTGGTGGTGGCCACGATGACTGTGTCATCAGCATACTTCAGGTATATTTTGTCTGGATTCTCACTTCTGCAGTCATTGGTGTATAGGGTGAACAGAACTGGGGGAGATCAAAGAGCCTCGGGGACAACCTGTGGAGATGGTTTTGACTGTGCTGCGGTGTCCGTTAAATCTCACCAGCTGCAGTCTGTCTGTGAGGAAGGAGAGAACCCACATAGTCAGGTGTGGGTTGACACCCGTTTTCTGGAGCTTTTGGCCCAAAAGGTGAGGCTGCACCATAATAAATGCACTTGAGAAGTCAATAAACACAAGCCTGGAGAAGTTCCCTGCTTTCTCCAGGTGCATGTGGACATTGTGCAGCAGTGTCACTATTGCGTCATCAACACCTCTGTCTTTCCTGTAGGCAAATTGAAGTGGGTCAGCAGAGCCGCTCACCTCCACCTATAGTTTAGTGAGAATGAGCCTTTGAAGCTCTTCATCACTACTGAAGTCAGGGCAACTGGGCCAAAGTCTAGGCTACGAAACGTGCATGCATGCTGGAATTCAGCCGTGCCGTTTTTATTGGAATAAAGCTATAAAAAGGAGGACACTCCGCTAGCTTCTAGGCTAACGGTAAGGTTAATGTGTCTACCTCAGCAGAGAACTTAGAAATGTATTTGCCTTCCCTACCGTGTATGTTATGTGTCATGGACCATTTCCCTCCCTAACTCTTTTTATAAGTTTTGTTTAGAAAAACTGAACGAGTACTCCAACATTGTGGGAAATACTCGTTTTCTCTTGTTTTCCACATTGGATACGACAATCAGTTTCACCACATCAGTGTGTCAAGTATAGCGGTACCCCTCATGGCCATGACGAACATTACACCCATGTGTCGAATAACGTAATTCCAAAACCACAGACATTAAAAGAGCACTCCACCGAAAACCGTAAAAAGGTTCAAAATTGATGGAGCAGAGTCGGCAATAGGCTATGGAATCAGTGTTTAGCTTTTTTTTTATTTATTCTTAATTTAGCGATTCTGTCCATATTTTAGTCATCATAGAAACAATTGGGCTCTACATTAATGCTGTCATCAGTCTGTAACTGGCCGCTGCCAGGCCCTCGTTAACTTGCCACAGGGCTAAACTAGTTTTCTGAGGGAAACACTGGAGCTGGCGTTGTGCACGGAGGGCGCTGTCGTGTTGAAACAGGAGAGGAACTGCTACAAAGTTCAAAGAAAACTACCGTCTAAAATATCACTCTTTGCTTCATTTGATCTCAGAGGCTGTATTTGTAGACAAGGTATGTTTTCTCACGTTTACAGTCTTTTTCTTTACCAAATGAATACACTCTTTTTATTGCAGGGTCACTTCAAACATTAACAGAACATCTTCTCCTCTGTGAATAATAGGGGTGGGAAAAAAAGGGATTCTTAGATGCATCGCAATTCTCTCTAGGACGATTTGATACTTGATTCTAATAAGTTAATCTATTATTTAAATAAATAAATAAAAATAAATAATAATAAAAAATGTTTAATAATAGATTATTAACTTAGTTACTGTCTCCAGACATGTACAAATCAGAAACCAAAGTGATGGGATAATGGACAACTACTTATTTAGGCAGCAAAAAAAAGCAAAACATTTTGTGTAAATACACATGATCTAATAAGACATGTATAAAATAATTAGGCAAAACACAAAAAGGCTGTTGATCTACTTTATCACATTACGTGTGACCACCTCATGTTTCATGTTGTAAGAAGCCAATTCTCCACCTTTAACCATGACTGAGCCTCTGACATGGAAGATTTTTGTGAGAGGAGGTGACTTTGACAAGCATGTTAAAGGCTTAATCATGGAATGACTACACAATAAAAACCCCAGTAGACAAAAAAATCAAAATCTAACAAATATAAAGATTTATATGTATATTATTTTCAATCACACATGGAAGTGTACATTAAAAAATCGAAATACATCAATATTCGGTTTAGAATCGAATCGTGAGGTGCCCAGAGATTCCCACCCCTAGTGAATTATCAAGTCAGCATTAAGCTTTAACAGGCTGTATAAATAAATGGAGGACAGGGACTACCAGAGTATTCAGAGCTGGAGTGCGTGTGTTTTGGAGCTTTGTTAAGGCAGTCAGCTGCCGTTATGATTATGTAACACAGAAGTCAGTTGGTATTTAAAGGAAATCCAGTAGCGTGGGTGTGTGTGGGAGGCAAATCATGGCCGCGTCCCTCCGTGGAAGCCTCATTAGACCTGCTCTCTTATGTTTCTTTGTGTTAGCTTATCAAAAAAGAGGCAACGCACTTCAAGAAACCAAATGTAAATCGAGCAGATTTAGCTTTCCGCCGAATGTGTCTGTTACATTCCCTTTCTTGTGTTGGAAAAAATAAATTCTGGCGCATTAATGAGGACTATGGTTAACTGCTCCTCAGATTTCTGCAGGGTAAATCCACACAGCTAGCTAGGGGGGGTTGTATAAAGCACTTTGTGGTACATTTTTACATATGAAAAATGCTATATGAATAAAATCTGATGGATTGATTGAATGCGAGGCTACTGTTCCGTCAACATCTTCCTCTATTGGCAAACAATGCACAGACTACAGATCCTTTAATTTACAGAGATTAATGTGAGCTAAGCAGCTTCAGGCAGCTTCAGATCACATTCTGCAGCACATGACGTCACCTGAAGCATAAATAAAGCCTGCAAACATTTAACCATCATAAGGTATCATCATGCACATCACAAGACATACAGTATAGTCCAGCAGCAAGAGGAGGAGGTTTGGACACTCACAGAGCAGTCATGTGTTTATCTCTCTGCTAAACCTGCACGCTATCTCATACCTATGTAATGTCTGCTTTCTGTGTGCGGGAATGACGGCAGGTCACGGTTGCTAAAATCTACAAAACCCTGTAGAAGTCATCAGGAAACTGTCAAACAGGAATTTCACAGGCTAAAGTCACAAGCCAAAATTACCTACACTGCCAACAGTGTCTGCTGCCTAACAAGGTCTCATTAAAGCTGGAATTACACTTTCTGTGTCCAGGGGTCCACTTGGTATTAATGTTGTCATCTGCCGGTGTTTGCAAGGGGCTGCATACACCCCAAAATGTATAACGCTACATACTACAAAGACGGGGACATGTCTGGTTTTTTGTACAACCACATTACCACATGCCTGTGCGCTGTATCTGCGTGTGCGTGTGACCTGCCCTTAGCCGAAACAGAGATGCATAGCAGATGAGTTTTGACAGCTGGTTGACGGTGGTAAAAGATTTTGTGATATTTATTTATTTATTTATTTATTTATTTATTTATTTATTTATTTATTTATTTGGTCAACTGCCTGCTTTGGTTAGAAGTAGCCAAAAGTTAGAAAACCTGGAAGTGTTTTGGAATTTGAAGAATGCAAATTCCAGGCCTGGAAATGTTTTGGAAAAATAAAAAGTCATGGAATTTTAAAGCATAATAATGTGATTTAATAAAAAAAAAACTAATAAATGTATTTCATGTCGTCTTAGGTTAACGTTTTATTTGGGGCGTGATATTACGTATTATGTCTCTTTTTGTATAACGTCGACTGAGATTTTCAGGAATACATAGTCATGGAAATTTGCCAAAAAGTATTTGTTAAAATGCGTATGAACCTCCGGTGATTGGGTGAGTGGGATTGAAATCTGGCTCGTCATGACAAAGTGCCAATCCCCAGAGTTCTCCCGAAATTGAGTGTATGTGAGGGGATTGATTGATTGGTTGATTGATTGATTGATTTAATTTTATAACAAGAAGGTGCAGAACCTATTTACACCCTTTTCTCCTTTGTGCCATTTAGCTCTAAAACAAATTGTCGATTAATCATTTTGTGGGTCGACAGAAAGTTGATCAGCAGCCTTCACAATGAAATCTGTAGAGGATGTTTCTAAATGACCACCAACATTAGAGCAGCTTCCTCTATTGAGGGTTTTAAATCCCTTTTAAAAACTCATCTTTTTGCACTGGCTTTTAACACAAGCTGAGCTGTGACATTTTGTTATTGATTTGAGCTTTTTATCTGTTGTCTGTTTTTTTATTGTTTTTGGCATGTTTTGTTTTAGATGGTTTTTCCGGTTATTTATTATGCTTTTATCTTGTGTTGTTGTCTATAATTGTACAGCACTTTGGGGCAGTAGTGACTGTTTGTAAGTGTGCTATAGAAATAAACTTTGACCTTGACCTTGACCTTGACCATCACAAGTGGCCTCCAATAAAGAATACAACAGTCACCGATAACAGATTGGCTGCTGCAGGGATTCAAAGCGGGCTGTTAGTCAGGTAATCAATTAGCCGACAGAAAATTACTCCAATGTTGATAATTGACTAAACATTCAAGTCATTTATTTAGAAAAAAAAGCCTTCTCAAATATGTTAAATCTAATTATACACAGAGTATCTGTGAATTCTGGGCTGATTTTTGAAGATGTCAACTTGGTATCTGGAAAATTGTGCTGGGTATTATTAACTTTCTTCAATCAATGCAATAAATTAATTGAATAATTCTGTTATTTTGCAAATTTGTTCAAAATGTGAATTAGTTATAAACCCCCTGAGATGTATCATCTTGTTTTCGAGGGGGTCCCAAAATAAATCCGTTGAAATCTGTTTGTTGTAGCCCTATTATCATTCCGAGCAAACCATGTAGACTTCTAACCGGGGTGGTGATATGACACATACATGGTGTAGGAGACCGGGTTCGAATCCCACTGCAATACATCAACCAACCCGGAGCAAGTCACTTAACCCCTGGTTGCTCCAGAGGCGAGCAACCGCTGACATATATAGCATATGTAAGTGGCTTTGGATAAAGCGTCAGCTGAATGACATGTAATGTAATGTGTAATGTAACCGGTTTAACCTACAACTGATGTGGGCTAACCAGAGTATTAAGGCCCTGACACACCAACCCGATAATCGGCCGTCGGACAGTCTGGCGAGGTCTGCTGGCGAGGTCTGCTCACGTCACATCTACGTCGTCAAGCTCAGTTGGAGGCTGCGCAGTAACGCTCAGCCATCATCGTAAAAGTGCTTCTAGTATCCTTCACTGGTCTCCTTCAAAGTCTAAGACATCGCTGTGTCATTTTCTTTCACTGTCTATTGTCTCACTGGATGATCCTTCACGTCCAGGTCAAATTGAACGTGTGTGTGTGTGTGTGTGTGTGTGTGTGTGTGTGTGTGTGTGTTTTCTCATCTTTCTGTGGTGTGGACAGCTGGGACACCCGTATCTTGCTCAAAGGCATCTCAGCTGTAATGTGATACACACCTGATGTGGGACTGTCTCTGGGGTAACGTGCCAGAATGTTTTTAGTATCACCTGACCACCTTTCATGAAGGGCCGAAAAACCTTTCTTTTAAATCTTTTTTTAATTTTTTAATTTTTTTGTTGCTTTGTTTTGTTTTTAATCTGTAGACCTTTGGGATTGATATATCAATGAAAAGTGCTCTAGAAATGAAATGTATTATTATTAACTGTAGTTTACCAGCAGTTTTATAGACTCCATCTAGGGGTAAATTCAGTAGTCCGTGCCAATACCAGTAAAATAACAGGATTCTCGATGAGGATTTCGATACCACGGTAAAAAGGATAAAAAGGATTTTCTACGATTCCGTGAACTTTAACTTGGAACATGAACTTTTTTATTAAAATATTTGAAAAATATCAAAATGGCATAACAAGCCATACAAAACATGTGCAGTAGAGCATAAAACAACATAGTAAAGTGCAATTTATGGGAATAGTGCAACAACTAGTGGCCCCAGACGCATTCCCGGCTTCAAGGCATCTTTTTCAAAAGCTGCTGTGCAAAAACAACAGTGTTTCTAAAAGTTGTGTGACCAGGACGTTACAAACCCAAACCCGGGTAAATATGGGAGATGTATTTAAAGATTAAGACAGCTTAGAGCCCAAAAGGATGCAGAGTTGGCTAACTTCCTCCTGAACAGGTAGCTAAGCATTAGCTTCAGGCTAATTTATCACAGCTACAAGGGTCGGGCATCTTATGTCATAACCTTTGTGTACTCACATTTAATTATATAGCTGATGTACCCGGGTTGGTTACTTGCAAAATCTATTGAGACACAGCCAGTAAAGTCATCCCGACTGGTCCTGGCTAACAGTGGCTAATGCTACAATGCTAACTGCTCGCTAATGTTACTGGAGGAGCTGTAAATCGGGAAGAGAGGACTGTGAGTTTGCAGTGAACATGCCGTTTTCAATCTATCTCCATTTACTCTCGTTCATAGTTTTTCGAACAATATGTACCGGAAGGGCGTGACTTTGGCCACTTGTTTGTGGCCTCCTAGTTGTAAATGTAAGTACTGAAACACTGTGAAGCGTATACCG
>JABXJD010000025.1:2337500-2340000 GCA_013375575.1 Percina caprodes
CGTATGGTCAAAGAAGATACTCACTGGACGGCAGCAGCGGTAAGAAAGTGCTTGCTAGTCAGTAGGTGCTAGTCACAAAGCTTTGTTCCGTGCACGCTATCATACGAGTACGTTACCGGCTCCCGCTGTGACTGCGCCTTTGCTGACTAACCGGGTTTGTGATCAAAATAATAGGTGTGTGCATGATCATAGTGGAACACGATTTGTCATTAACGATGGCCACTGTGTAAAATGTATCAAATTTCAACATGGAGAAAATCATGAATGCACTAATTAGCTTTTTTGATGATGACCTGGCCAAAGTAATAACACATTGAGAGTTTTTTTTTTCACAATGATTCAATGTAGGATTATGATATTATTGCAACATGAAAATCTACATTGACTCTTAATTTAATATATGGTTGGAAAAAGTAAAAATGTATCCAAAACTTTACTTTTTAAAATGATGACTTTTATTGTGTAATGTAAGAAGGACTTTAACTGTTTTGCCCGTCAAATTAACTTTAATGAGTGCATATTGAAACATTACACTGTGGACCCCCTCCAAAAAAAGCTGCTCAGGACTTTTTCCCTTTAAGCCCTGATATTAACATGTGTGGGTGTTCAGGTCCTTTATAGAAATACTAATAAACCAGAGCATGTTTTTCTCCTAGAACGCTAAACTGGGAGTTGCCAGCTTGGCTGGTGGAGGTCTTCAGCGAGCCTGTTCTTTTGGCCGCACAATGCAGAATTATTGTTGATCATCCGGGTAATTTTTGACTCCATGATGGCTACATGCGCCACTAAGTAACTCTTATAGGATGAACGGGGCTCTGCCCCAAACGTTGTATCCGGTTATTATTGCACACAACGTCCATGGTTGGACGTCACTAATCCTTGTGTCTAAAAGGGAGCAAATCCCTGCATGCAGGTTTCAAAATCTGGTGGAAAGTCTCCTGATAAGAGCGGTGTTCTGACAGCAGATTAAAGGTACCATGTTGAGTGTTTGACCACAAGTAGCTAGAGCTTTACAATTAATAGCAATTTTATTGAAAACCCAATAAGGACTAGTGCATTATCCACATTGCAGAAGGCAAAATATGTGTCAAAATACCATTCTGAATTAAGTATTGCGGTGCTGCAGAGTTGTCCCAGCCTACAAAACGCATTCTACAGTCTTAAGAAAAAGTCACACTGCGTACAGATCCTCTCAAAAATCACTCATTGTAAATATATTTTTCAATGAGAATGATCAAAAATGATCATTCCCTCCAATATTGCGAATCATATCGCAATTGCAAGGTCAGTCAAAAAAAATTGCAATACAATATTTTCCTCTTATGCAGCCCAACTAGTAGCGCTCTGGGGCAGCGTGTTGGTTAGTGGGTCGGTGTTTTGTTTGTGTTTTGCGCACACGTGATACACATTCCTGCCGATGGTGTAACAATATTCCATCGATCTGCAGGTGGCGGTAATGTGCCAAGAAAAGTAATGTTGCACAAGCAGAATAGAGGGAAGAAGAAAACTGAAAGTCAGCAAACATCGATGGTAACACTGCAGGTCTAAAAACCGTTTCTCAAAGTCAAGGAAGGATCCTTCAAAGCCTGAATTTCGAGGATGCTACGTCATCAAAGTCCATTATACACAACATTTGCAGATTTAGCTTTACATCTTTAAAAAACTTATTTTGACTCACTCTTGTCCGCTCATCTAGTAGCAGACTGCACGATGATCTGCTTTGCAATGGTTTTATTGAATTATTGATCAAGGAAAATGCATTTCTACAACCCATATTTTGGTCCTCAAGGAAAAACCAGTGTATTTTGTTGAGAAACATTAAATTTAACCCCAATGTTTGCCAATCACATGTGGGCAGGGTTAAAAAACCTTTCCGTTCACCAGCCAAATGACTAGTGTTGACTAGTGACTAGTTTAAATTTCAATTTAGCAGCCACTCTATAGATTTACTTTGTTTTGTTTTTTTACTGGTGAAGGATGCAAATCTATCAGCCACACGCATATTTTACGAGTATTAGTATTAGATGGTGCCAATATTGAACCTTAAATGTGGGCGTCCTGTTCAGACATCTACATACATTTGACCATGAAGTGTGCTTAAAGGAGACTCTGCACACACACAAAGCTTGCCTAATCAAATATCACACCTCTCTTTCATCTTGTACTTATGAATTCAAGCGCATAATTGATCCAGAGTCTTCAGAGCCGTGAATCAACAGCACATTAAAACCAGAGCAAAACAAAATGTGCGAATCAAAAACAAACTCACTCCCACACCGAGTCTGTCTCACCTCGTCAGGTTACATTTTTCTCTGAAGTCACCTTCAGTCGATTCTGAAATCCATTAGACATGTCTGAACACAAAAACAACAAACGCCTTTTAGCACCTGGCTACAACACACACACACACAGGCTCTGTCCCACGTTGTTATTATGTGTTGCTAAATGAATATTTACGCAGTTAAACCGGGCTGGGCAGTATATTGTGATACTACCGATT
>JABXJD010000025.1:2345000-2435000 GCA_013375575.1 Percina caprodes
GTGTGTGTGTGTGTGTGTATATATGTGTGTATATATATATATATATATGTGTGTGTGTATATATATATATATATGTGTGTGTGTATATATATGTATATAAATAAATGCCAACTCCAATGAAAAATGATTTGCAAATCTTTTCAACCTATATTCAATTTAATACTCTACAATAATACGATATTTAATGTTCAAGCTGATAAAACTTTTTTTTGCAAATATTCACTAATTTTGAATTTGATGCCAGCAACATTGCAAAAAAGCTGGGACAGGAGCATGTGTGCCTCTGCAGTGCCCTGCTACGCCCTGCTGTGCCCTGTAACGACGTGCAGTGCCCTGCTACGCCCTGCTGTGCCCTGTAACGACGTGCAGTGCCCTGCTACGCCCTGCTGTGCCCTGTAACGACGTGCAGTGCCCTGCTATGCCACAAACTACTACAACTACCATTTGTAGTCACTGTTCCATTATCTTTACTGTGACTGTTATTGCCGCTATTCATCACCCCCAACCAGCACCGTCAGACACCGCCTACCACGAGCCTGGGTGTGTCCCAGGTTTCTTCCTTAAAGGGAGTTTTTCCTCGCCACTGTCATACTTAATGCTTGCTCTGGGGCGAATAACTAGAATTGTTGCGTCCTTGTAAATTATAGAGTGTGTTGTAGATCTATAAGTGTCTTGAGATAACTCGTGTTAGGAATTGATACTATAAATTAAATTAAATTGAATTGAACACTAGAGAAGTGTTCCCGCTTTGGTCCCCCTTCAGGTTGGAAGCGGAATTGTCCCGTTATGTCTAATTAGAACTACAGATCCGCCACCCGATCTGGTTTTAGCTGATAGAGGGCCTCAAAGCGAATGCAGAAGTGCTGTTCACCCTGTTACGAGTTGATGAACCACTGAAACAAGTTTGGAAACATTATTTAGAGGTTCAAAAAGTTCTCTAGTGTTGCTTTAACAACACTCAGTAAACATTTGGGAACTGAGGACACTAATTGTTGAAGCTTTGTAGGTGGAAGTCTTTCCCATTCTTCCTTGATGTACGACTTCAGTTGCTTAACAGTCCGGGGTCTCCGTTGTTGTATTTTGCTTCATAATGTGCCGCACATTTTCAATGGGAGACAGGTGTGGACTGCAGGCAGTCTTATAAATCATTACTAAGTTCAGACCAGGGGTTGATTTATAGACCGTATAAGTGAAACCAAAACACCTGGATTGCCCCTTTGTGACTGGCTGCAGTATAGGTCATAAACCCCACCCCCCCTCCAGGTTAAAGTAGTCAAAGTACACACAAGTAAATGTTTCCCAAAGAGGGTTTCTCACATTTGAAGTAGTTCTGATCACGCTGACACTTCAAGTGTTCATTTTACTGATAAGTTTGTTTTTTATCAGTTATTTGATTCTATAAAAACGGGGTGAAACGTCATGTTTGACTGCTGTGATTGACAGCTGAGATTGGTCGGGCGGTGTGTGGGCGGTACTGCAAGTCTGCCGCCTGATCACTACTGCGCAGACAACTGCTCCATAAATACAAGAATGGTGGCGCCCTTCCGGGATATTTTGGCATTATTTGTGCAGCTTCTGTCCTGTGAGACCTGTACTGACTTTAGGCCTGTCTGTTAAAATGTTGCCAAAGCACAACAGTGCCAGGCAGTCACCTGGGCCCCGTTATCAAAGTGACACACCCTGTGGTTGCCATGGCTGCACCTGGCCTTGCCACAATCCCTTAATCAAAGAGACTGAAAGCTCGCGGGAAAGACTGCAGACGGACTCATATGGTAGAAATAGAATGAAAACGCCCAAACACATATGCGCACACACACACACACACACACACACACACACACACACACACACACACACACACACACACACACACACACACACACACACACCATTCAAAATGAAACAAATCCAATACGCAAATGTGGACACAGAAATAGTCCACACACACACACACAGTCTCAGTGCAGACCCGCCCATGGTAAACAGTGATGTCTGATGTGGGTTTAAAATCTCTGTACGTGTTTTCTGTTACATGCCTTATTTTTCTTTACTCTTTCTACACCATTTCCTTTACTTTAGTTTCTTTCTTAGTTCTGTCATGATCAGAAAAAGTGAAAAAATTCGATGGAGATTTTTTAGGTTTCTTACAACTTGGGTCTTATTTTCGATCTTAAGCATCCACACTTATCTTCTGCTGCTGCTGCTGCTGCTGCTACAGCATGTGGGACAATATGACAGAAACAAGCCAACCGTTTATCCAGATGATCCAAATCACTTTGTATGGAAGTGATAGCACCTGAAGTGTTGGTAATAATCCCTCATTGTACAGAAAGACTTACTATAGTCAAGGCAATGCAGCTTTAGTTGTAGAGCACATTTCAGCAACAGGGCAATTCAAAGTGCTTTACACAAAAACAGTTAAAAAACAGTTAAAAATAAAAACAGATAAAACACAAGAATAAAAGTTACAGTGCAGGATAAGAGATTAAACATTAAAGAAATGAACATCATTTAAAGAAAGGCAACATCAAAAAGAAAGGTCTTCAGCATTGATTTAAAAGAACTGAGAGTAGCAGCAGACCTGCAGGTTTCTGGGAGTTTATTCCAGATATGAGGAGCATAGAAACTGAACGCTGCTTCACCCTGTTTAGTTCTGACTCTGGGGACAGAAAGCAGACCTGTCCCAGATGACCTTAGAGGTCTGGGGGGGTCATAGTGTAGTAGCAGATAAGAAAAGTATTTTGGCCCTAAACCGTTTAGTGATTTATAAACTAGCAAAAGTACTTTGAAATCTATTCTTTGAGGCACAGGAAGCCAGTGTAAAGACTTCAGAACTGGAGTGATGTGATCCAGTCTCTTGGTCTTAGTGAGGACTGGAGTGATGTGATCCAGTCTCTTGGTCTTAGTGAGGACTGGAGTAATGTGATCCAGTCTCTTGGTCTTAGTGAGGACTGGAGTGATGTGATCCAGTCTCTTGGTCTTAGTGAGGACTGGAGTAATGTGATCCAGTCTCTTGGTCTTAGTGAGGACTGGAGTGATGTGATCCAGTCTCTTGGTCTTAGTGAGGACTAGAGCAGCAGCGTTCTGAATCAGCTGCAGCTGTCTGATTGATTTTTTAGGGAGACCTGTAAAGACCCCGTTACAGTAGTCAAGTCTACTGAAGATGAAAGCATGGACTAGTTTTTCCAAATCCTGTTGACACATAAGTCCTTAAACCCTTGATATATTCTTAAGGTGATAATAGGCGGACTTTATAATGGTCTTAATATGGCTGTTAAAGTTCAGGTCAGAGTCCATGACTACACCTAGATTTCTGGCTTTGTCTGTTGTTTTTAACATTGTTGTTTGAAGCAGAGCGCAGACTTTTAATCGTTCCTCTTTTGCTCCAAAAACAACCACCTCAGTTTTTCCTTCATTTAATTCAAGAAAGTTCTGGCCCATCCAGCCGTTAATTTGTTCAATGCACTTAGTCAGTTTTTGTATTGGACTATAGTCCCCTGGCGATAAGGTTATGTAAATGTGTGTGTCGTCCGCATAACTATAGTTTATTTGTTATTTGTAACTTATGTCTTACTTGTTTTCCATAATCTGACCAGAGATTGGAAGTAACGAAGTACAAATACTTTGTTACTGTACTCAGATATTCAGATATTTTTACTTTACTATTTATTTTTTTGGCGACTTTTTACTTTTACTCCTTACATTTTAACACGAATATCGTTACTTTCTACTCCTTACATTTTCCAAAATTGGCTTGTTACTTTAGTTTTGTACAAAGTCGCCTATCAGGTGTGATTGTGACTGCATGTCGGGAATAGTGCGGACACACGGCGAGCGGGCGCGCACGGCACACGGAGAAAAAAGTGAGAGGAAAAGAGAGACTAGCTGTCCGGAGGATAATCAGTTGAGATTGTGTGTGCGAGTCCTCAGAACTGTACGTCGTAAAACTTACAGTATGTTGTCAGTTCATTTAAGCCTGTTTTATTGGTCTATAGTTCTGGCAAATTTAGCTAGTGATGTTGTTGTTTTTGTTGTTCACCTGTTACCTAGGTTACACCTGGCTGTTGATTCATAATGGAGATTGTTGAATGCCCTCGCTCACGTTTTTATTTTAGGTGCATTGTTTACATGCTACAGTTACACTGCATTAACTGAAGAGCCACATATTCAAAAGAAGCAACAATTTCAGTACTGTAGTTTGAAGTTCAAGCAGGAAGTGATGTGTAAACTGAGATGGATGTTTACAACAGACCTTTCGGGTCCTATTTTTACAGTTCGCCTTTGTTTTCTCTTTGGATTAAGTTTGTCTTAACAGATCTCCTCTAATAACTTGGTGTCTACGATGTTATTATCACTCGTTCTATCAAAAATAAAGATATATCAGAGAATATCTAATTATTAAGAGGCTCAGAGAGATGATGAGTAAACAAGTAAGCAAAATACATACACACACACACACACACACACACACACGCTTTTTCCTGCACAGTACCAAAACTGTTTCTATGTATATAATTATCCCTGCTGTACAGTTGGGGTGTCTGTGTGTGTGTGTGTGTGTGTGTGTGTGTGTGTGTGTGTGTGTGTGTGTGTCTGTGTGTATTTAGACGGCATATAATAAGGACTAAACTATCTGTTTTTGGTAAAAGAACTACTCGTAACAAAAGTCAGGTTATTTTCAGATACGTTTTGTGGATAGCTGTATAGAATATATTGTTTTCCATTTAGTCTGCAGCTGAACATTACAATTCACCAGTCTCACAGTTACACTTTCATTTCACTTTACTATGTTTAACTCTTTATTTTTAACTGCTTTCTTCTGGATCCTGCTATTGTTTTCAATTTACAAATCCAGAAACTCTCACAAGCTTTATTATTTTAGAAGATTTATATTTTATTTTTTTTATTTTATTTTCTCAAGACTCACTTTTCTCAGTTCACTTCAGTTCATGCTCCTTTTTTTGGACTGTTGCAAAAAAACATATGTAGTGTAATAGAGTTTGAATGAAAAGAAAAACTTCATAACCGTAAACATCTGTTCCATCATTAATCACTCTGTGTGTGTGTGTGTGTGTGTGTGTGTGTGTGTTCTGTCATTATGTGGTGTGTAACCACTTCACTAAGGCAGATTGGTAGGAGAGTCAAGGGAATAGAAAGACAGACATAAATATGATATTGGTTATCCCATTCTGCTACACATACACACAGTTTGGCTGTTACTTTAGAAAAACATAATACATTTAAACCAATGAGAGGAAACATTTGATTTGTGCGAACAAACTTAAACACCGCTCTTAGGTACATTAACACCACCCTGCTGTTGCTGAGATGAATGGACTGAAAGCAGGTCATACACTTCCTCAGCGCTTACAGAGATCACCTCAAACTCAATATGTAACAGTATGTGTTGCTGTTGTCAAACTCCATTTGCTACGGAAAACAAAATAATGTCAAGCGACATGCTGAAAATTGCAAGTTTTAAAGAAAGTTTTAATTGTGCAACAAAGCAGGCCTCCTTGGTTCCTGTAAAAAATTACAAAGAATATGTTTACGGCATTTACTCTTAACTGGGACGTTTTGGCACCGATTAGTGGGATTGCTGTGGACGAAGTACACATGTCTATACCCTCATTGGTAAGAGCAAATGACGTTTAACCATGTATCCAGCTATTAGTTTACGTCACTGTATGTACTGTACTGTATTGGCATTTTCTTTTGCTCAGTGCAAATCTACCAAAACAAGTACTTCCCGAGACTATTTTGCAGAGGCACCGTGTTTTTTCTTTCTCCTATCCCAGAATGTAAGTGTGGTTTAGCCAGACCTCACTCCACAGTGCTGTGGCGATAGAGTTGGCAACGAGAGACTAGACTCATAGTAGTAAGGGGACTAAATAAATAATATTTATAAGATGCTGCAATTTTTGTAGTGTTATTGCCACTAAAACATGTAACCAAAGAAGAATGACCTATTATTAGGCACTTGTGTTTTGTGCTTTTCAGAAACCCTTTTACTTGGTCTAAAATCAAGCATACAACTCTGTCTTTGAAGTAAAGAATAACAACAATATAGCCCTGCGTCCCGGGTTTTATTCAGGTCCCAGATTTGGCAGCACCAGAGGTTATTGAAGAACTAGAGTATAGAAGAATGAAGAAGAGGATAGAAGGATGAAAAGATCAAAGATGGCTGCTGACATTCTCCTCCATGTGGCTGTACAGAGAAGAGGGGGAGGACAAGACAAGGATGAATGGAGGGAGGGTTGGATCTTCACCATGACTCCACAGCGGTCACTGTGGTTAGAAAGACAAGGGAGTGAGAGGACAAGAGGTTTGTATAGAGAAGAAAGAGAAAAGGAAATGTACATAATGTTAGACGATAAAAAAATGGAAATTCCCAACTCCAAGCAAAGGATGAAGAAGAGGTTAAAGACGGATGGATGATGTAATGATCTCTTTCTCAAGTGGTTGCTTTAAAGAACAGGAAGATGATGGACTGCGCGATGAGGAGGAGAAGGAAAGATGTGATGTCATGTGGCTCAAATGGAGACTGACAGATAAGGAAACAGAGGGGAAGAAAAGGGGATGCACACAAAATCTAAAAAGTGGTGAGGATGTTGACCAAAGAAAAGAGTAGAAAGCAGGACGAGGAGAAGTTGAGGTAGAACAGGATGGAGTGAAAGGACAAAAGTGCAAATAAGGAGAGAAGATAAAGTACAAAGATGTTGATGGAGAAAGAGTTTGGTTGAGAGAACGCAAAAAGAGGTTGACAGAGGACGAGAAGAAAGTTTGGAAGAAGTAAGAAGCGGAGATACAGTACACTGAATAGCAGGAGTAAAGGAATGTTTTGAGAGAGGGCATAAGGTCAGACAGAAGTTACAGGAGGAGAGCAGCATGAAGCGAGTGAGAAGGCGTGAGGTGAAAGGAGGTGAGGTGTGTCAAATGTTCTCATTTGAATCTCCATGTGTTTTTTGTTTTTTTTGCATACAGCTCCTTCATGTCTCGACGTGCTGCAGAGAGCTCCGCAGTAACCCATTATCAATTGGGGCACGTTCAATCTTAAAACGGTCTGCACCATGTTGCCTTGGTTTCCAGGTGGAGGACATGTTTCCCCGAAACGGTGTGCAATGTTGTGCAACAGGCTTTGAGGCATGTTTCCCCCTGTTTGGTGGGTGTGTCTCTCTCTTGTTTATTGGCTGTGTCACAGGTAATAAGATAAGAAGAGCAGAGATAGATAAGTGGACAAGTAGCACAAACAGTAAACAAAGAAAGTAAAGTGTCAAACAAAGAAGTACCGGTCTTACAGTAAAATGAAAACAAAGTTACTGTACATTAAATAAGACTAAAATAGACTACGCCTTATGCAGTCTCCTGCGGCATAAATAAATACTGGTACTATAAAAGTATTGTAGAAGGGCAATGCACATAAGTCAGATATAGCAAACTGTATTATACAATAATTGCACATGAATTAGAAAATTGCACAAATGAAAATTACCCAATCAGCAGAGACGTGTCTGTGAACTCGTGGTAATACAAAGGCACAGCGTTGCGCGCACAACAAGGGTTTCAACACATACCCCGTTTCAATTTTTAAAAATGTGGTGTTGCGTTTTGTCTGCGCTGAACGTGGCCCTGAACTACACTGGCCCACCTGTCTGACATTGATGATGTTATCAGTGTGGGACACAGATGGTCTAGACGGTTGGATGAAGAAGCATTTGAAAGCAGCGAGCTTTGCTGTCATTGCGATTCAAAACACATTTTGTCCTTACAGACTGTTTATTATTTACATCATAATTATGTTAAAAATGTAATTAGAATAAATTCAGACAAGAACCAGTCTTCAGTATGTCTGAATACATATATAGAGGTTTACTCCTCGACGCAGCGGGCCAGGGTGCGATTCCGACCTCTCTCTCCCCTTTCATGTCTTCAGTTGTCCTGTCAAAAAAAGGCCTAAAAATGCCAAACAAATATTCTTAAAAGAATAACATACTGGACCAGATCTGGTAACCTAATCTAACCTCTGTAGTTGTGTAAATGAACACAACTTAAACAGGGTGAGTGTTAGATTCCCTGAAATTTACCTCAGTCATCATCCAAAGCATCTGTGGGTGATTTAATCCGAAATACGCAACAACCCACGCATTATCTCTCTCTCTCTCTCGCTCTCTCTCGCTCGCTCTCGCTCTCGCTCTCTCTCTCTCTCTCTCTCTCTCTCTCTCTCTCTCTCTCTCTCTCTCTCTCTCTGTCTCTCTGTCTCTGTGTGATTCCTGGTATAACCCAGCCTCAGGCTACCAGGACCTGTGAGTGAGAAAGAAAAGCTAACAGACTGGTTTATGGCTAAAGAAAGTGCAACTAATGCGGCTCTGAAGTATTGAGGGGTTGTAACAGTTTTACTCTTCGTGCCTTTTGCAGTCGCTCCAATGGATGGCCATAAATCATTCAATCAATAAACATGTCCCTCTTTCCTCATTCAACGAATATTTTGTGTATTAAGACTTTGCGGTCTTGTGATTTTTGGTCTCCATATTTTTCTTATGAGTAATTGCCATGAAAAGACGTAAGGCCCACAGCGTGTTAGTCTGTTTCTCAATGACTTCTAAACTGTGAGGATAAGTATTTTTCATAAGTCTCAAAAATGTAAAGCTTTGTAATTACACAAAACAGCTGGTCACTGTAGTTTGTGCCAAACCCTACTCAAACTGGAGATAATAGAGCGTTTGTTGGGGACTATTTTCAGCAGCGGATTAACACTAGGGCTGCACAATATGAGGACAATATGCGATACCATTGACTATCGCGATAGCGTATTACTTCCGACAGTCTGACACCGTACCTTTAGAGATATTAAAGTGTACTCAATTCTGCTTCTTTTAGGATTCTGCATAAACACAATACAGGAAAATTACTTGTTGAATTAAATACAAAAAAGTTCTAACATTATTTTATTCATTATTTAACATATTGAACTTTGAATTGAACATATACTGCGCCACCCAAAAAAATGAGTTCCATTTTAAAGTTTAGTTTTCTGTTATTTTCTAACTCAAATCTTTTTGTATTGCACAAGTTGATATTGCTATAACGATTAAAAAAAAACTTGATATATTGTGCAGCCCAAATTAACCCACATTTGGTGCTCTGAGTATTTCTAACAGCAGGATGTTGTGTATGAGATTGAGTCAAAATTAGTCTCTCTTTGCCAGACCTTCCTCCACAGTGCTGCAGAGGAGGGTCGGGCTAGTCCACGCAGCAGTCCAGGATGGGAGAAAAACAGGCTCTGGTTTATTGGCATCTATTAAACCAATCACAATCATCATGGGCGGTGCTAACCGTCAGACAAAGCCATCATGGCGCTGCAAAATAGCCTTGGGAAGGAACTTGTTTTGTCAGATTGGACAGATAGTCTAGCTAGCTGTCTGGATTTACCCTGCAGAGATCTGAGGAGCAGTTAACCATAGTCCTCATAAATCTGACAGTTTAAAATTCCAACACACAGAAAGAGGAAGGTGACGGACATCTGGCCAAAATGAGTGAAATCTGGGAGAATTTCCGTTGTCGCCAGAGCAACCCTGCAAGTGGAACGTTGTGGATATAGACTACGTCGAAATAAACTACAGTTTGTGTGTGTTCATGGTAATGGAGAAACATGTCCCCCAGTGCAACAATGATGTGTTTCTAACAGTTTTTGGTGCTTGATGGCACAGAGGACTAATCAGGCTTTGGGTACACAGACAATACTTGTTAGGTTTCATCCATTTTGTGGGATTTGTTGTCACAAAGAAAAATGTGTAATATAATCTGACTTTGCTTGAAATAAACAAAAGAGGGAGACCTGTGTAATTAGCAGCAAGCCGCTGGAGTTCAATTTAAAAACGTTTCCTTTTAAGACACTCAAACCTTCTCAACAGAAATAACAAGACGTCTTGCCTTCACTGTTTGATTGCCAGATCATCATCTTTGCGTAGTGTAGCCCAGAGCCACACAATGGGAAAAGGTCCCTCCCATAATAACTTGTCGGGTTACGTGTGTAGAATTAAATCTGGATTAAGTTACTTATACTTTGGCTGACATGAGGCGCCACTGTTGTTAGCTTTTCAGTCACTTCTGTCACATTTACTACCAAGTCAGACACATCAGAGCTTTGAGAAAAACACCCATGAATGTTATAATCACCACAAGATCTATTTCTAAAAGTCAGAGAGTGATAAAGTAACTTATAACCTGTTTGGAGACAAACAAGAGGTGTTATTGAAGCACATTTCCTAGCTGGTGGGAGTCCGCTTTGTCTGAACTGTGTTTCACCTTTTTTAACAGAGCGAATGAGTCGACTCTGTGCTGAACAGAGCGAATGAGTTCAGGTATCTGTGTTTTTGTGGGTGGCAAGCCAGATCCTTGTAGAAACAGTCTGACAACACGCAGCCTGTCTGTGTGTTTCCACAGTGGCCAGACGTCAGGCAGACTAACAGCATGCCGACACTGAGCTTCTGTTAGCAACATGGAAATTACCCTCTGTCCTCTTACACACACACACACACACACACACACCTACACACACACACACACCTGAGTGACCGGATAGTGTTTAGGTTGTTGAGCTTTATGACACAAAGTCTGCAGTGTGTGGGTTTAGATTTGGAAACTGCTTTTCACTGTTTTTCACAGGATTTACTGTCTGTTTTTCTGCCTTTTTCTCTCTCTTGAAGTTAGAAAGAGGTTTTCTTTGAGCTGTGTTTGCTTGAAAAATATCTCAGAATATTGAGAGATCAGTTCCTGAGATTTTCCCAGAGGTCTGGAGTTTCAGAAATAAGATGGTTATAACTTTTTAACCAAAATCAATCCATTCATGTGTTAGCAGGAAGCAGTAGTAAGTAGTATTCAGATACTTTATTGAAGTAAAAGTAGCAGTACTGCAATGTAAAGTCCTGCATTCAAAGTTGTACTCGTGTAAAGTAAGAAAATACGTAATGTCACAGTCAAGGTTTTCCTAGTTTGTCATTGCCAGACCTACTATATCTCCACTGCGCGGTGGAGTAAGGTCTGGCTACACCACACACACATTCTGGAATAGGACAAAAAACACTTGGTGATGTTTGCAATTCTTTAAACCAATCACAGTCCTCTTGGGCGGCGCTAAACTCCAGATGCAGTGATGGTGGCTCTGCAAAATACGCTAAGGAAGGAACTTGTTTTTGTGGAAAATTTGCACCCCGCAAGAGAAGACACCACATACAATGTTACATTAAAATAACTGTTCACACAATACAGTAACGTGAGCTATTTAAATTGGCTTGATACATGGTTAAACCTCATTTGCTCTTGCATCGCCAAGTGTACTTCGTCCATAGCAATCTCCACCAATTGGTTCCAAAACCTCCCAGTTAGAGAGGAAATGCCGTAAACATATTCTTTGTAAGTCTTTACAATCATTCTGCAAAAGAACCAAGCAGGCCTGCCTTGTTGCACACTCCAAAATGTTCTTCAAAACTTGCTAGCTCAAAGGTGGCTGTTGTTTCCCGAATCGAGTTTGAGAACGGCAACACACAGCGACTGGGAGGCAAGGGACATCTGGCGGAACATCTGGCGGCGGCGGATGTTAGGTAGTGTTCCTGGAAATGCACTGTCGTTGATCCAGACTTGGGTTTTCCCTATCGTTGTCTGGCTTAGGCACAGCACCCAAGCTGTGTTGGGCACCACTTTAGCCAAATGAATTTAACTAAATGACTTTTCTCAGATCTAATGATTGTAGTTGGTCCCCAGTCTCTTGGTCTTAGAGCTTTTTGAGTGATGTTTACGACACAGATATGGTAATAATTATAGTTCTAAATGATGTCCAATTGCTTTTCCTGCTACGCTAAATACGTGCATGTCTTCCACAGATCTAGGGAAAACACTATCAAAAGTAAAAGAACATATTATGCAGCAGACTGGCTCCTACCGGTGTGTTTTATATATATATATATATATATATATATATATATATATATATATATATATATATATATATATATATATATAGCTCCTAAAAACATAGCTCCTCCATGTTGTAGGAGCTGTGCGCTCCCTCCGCTATTCCTGGACTTACTTACTCTATACATTCAGTGGGTGTTTCCATAGCTGGGTGGTCTTTCTGTCTGAACCCACCGGGCTCAGACCAGATCAACACTCTACAACACATTTACAGTTCAGCTCAGTCAATGTCTCTCCATGAGGTTAGAAAACATGCTTCTGATTAAGAGTCTGATTGATTCAGCTTCAGATACTAGCCATACCATGGGTGCTTTCAGCTGCTCCCAGGCTCTGGAACTCCCTGCCCTCACACATTCGACAGTCTGAACCCGTACCTACATTTAAATCCCACCTCAATACTCACCTGTTCAAACCGGCCTACTCACTGTGATACCCACCCTCCCTATCAGATTCTCTTCAGAGCATGTCTGCTCTTGTGTTGTGAGTTTGTGTGTGTGTGTGCGTGTGCGTGCATTGTGCTGTATTGACCCCTGCTGGTACTATCTGGGTATCACAACCTGAGTGTTACCAATGACACTAACTCTGTTATCCCAGTCAGAGAACCCGCTTATATAAGGAGGAGTAAGAGGAAGCAGTTTGAGACCTCGTCGACTACACTTCCTGTCTGTGTTGTCACAGGGTCTGATGTGCATGATGATTTAATGATGATTTTAGTTCCTCTCGCCGGATCTTCATCAGTTCCTCCTGCGTGCGTTTCTGTAGGAAAGGACGAGGTGCGTGGCCAGCTGGACAGCGCGCTGCAGGACGTCAACGTGCGTTACGCCGTCCTGGAAGAGACGGAGAAACGCGCCGTGTGCAGGGCGCTAATAGAAGAAAGAGCGCGCTACTGCAGCTTTGTCAGCATGCTGAAGCCTGTACTGGTCAGTTGTGTGTGTGTGTGTGTGTGTGTGTGTGTGTGTGTGTGTGTGTGTGTGTGTGTGTGTGTGTGTGTGTGAGAATGTTGTATTATAGCCTGTTTAATCAAAATATTTAATAATTTAAGAGGGAGTTAAGTAAGAAAAGAGTAACTTTCTTCTTTTTTGATATTGGTCCATGCAAGTTGTTTTGTATTACATTTCTGCTTATGCTGTTTTAAATGTGCTATATAAATAAAGAGTGTGTGTGTGTGTGTGTGTGTGTGTGTGTGTGTGTGTGTGTGTGTGTGTGTGTGTGTGAGGACCATGAGATCAACATGTTGGGTGAGGTGACCCACCTGCAGACTATTCTGGAAGATCTGACCAACCTGACAGCGGAGCCCAATAAACTCCCAGCTGCCAGTGAACAGGTACTCTCCTCTTCCTCAGACACCCACAGGGCCCAAACATTACATTTTTTGCTCCACTACTGGTATAAGGTCAGGTGATATTCTGTATTTTTCTTGACACACTAACCAGTATTGTGTTTGTATTCAAAGTCTGATATACTCTATATCCTCTTCCTCTCTGCCATACAGCTCCATTGTTGCCTAAAAACTATTCATAACACATCAGTCAGCCACACTGTTGCTGTTCCTTCATTGCCATAAACACACAAACTGCAGTTTATTTTGACTCAACCCCACACACACTGTCCTAATGCCACAAATACTCACTAGAGCACCAGGTGTGGGTTAATCACCCGTTGACAAATAGTCTGAGTGACGTTTGACAAACTACAGCAACCAGCCAATCAAGGAGATTACTGAACCTTTTTTCATTTAAAAAAATGTGTGAGCTGTTAGGGAGGTCGGAAAGAATTGTGGGGCAGTATTACTCATTTATTCACATTGTGTGTTTAATTTTTATTACTCAGGTGATATTGGACCTGAAAGGGTCAGATTTCAACTACAGCTATCAGACACCCCCAGCTTCTCCCAGTAACACTTTGTCCAGAAAGAGCAGCATCAGCAGGTAAGACACACACACACACACACACACACACACACACACACACACTTTTTTAATTAAATAAACAAAATCAGAATACATTTAGTCACTTTTCTGTACAGTTTGAACAGAGCCTCAGTATATTTTTATAAACATGGCTCTTTATTATTTGATTTCAACATTTCAGTTTAATTTGTATTTGTTTAGCGGAGCATCTGTCTGTTGGTGCCTTTAATCCTAACACCTGGATTTGTTTTTTTTTTTCCCGTAGTAACTACCAGTCTGGATCAGTGAGACATGTTCCCTCCTTGGACTCCATCAGCTGTGCTGTTGATGGAGTACACATCCAGGTAAAACGCACGCACACACACACACACACACACACACACACACACACACACACACACACACAGACGGTTTTCCATTTTGCTTTACCTAAACAGTTTCATTGCATAAAGAATATTAGCTCTGATTTCTGTCAATATCTTAATGATTTTATCCTCAAAAATAGCTGAACTCTTTAGATGACAACCCTTTCTGACATCACTTATACCGTAGATACAGTATATATACTATATATACACAGTATATATGACATGTATAGAAAAATGTGTAGGTGTCCACACACTTTTGGCCATGTTCTGAACGTCAATGATACTCAGAGAATTATCTAACTTTAGCCAAACTGAATAGTTTTGAAAAAGTTTTTATTTTTTTATTTTTTTTATTCTCAATTTATTTGTCAGGGACAATGCAGCGCACATTATTACATACATAATTATTACAGTCAAGGCCATAACAATATGTGTAGATGTGTTGCAAAAAGGTTTCTAGCCAGTAGGCTAATTTGCAACCCCAGTCCCTGGTCAAGCCTTTCTAAAACAACTAATCCAAATGTCATTTTTAAAAGAGCTACATTGAGAGTTACACCGTTTTGCAGCAAACACATTGTATACTAATATATTACATCAACATTTCACAAAGTTGAGACCACATTACACAAACCAATACATCCAACAATACAAAAACAATACAACCCCAAGCACCCAGCTGCTCGCACCTGCTCCCCTATACCCACCCCGATAGTGAGGCGCCTGGGCTGCCAAAGGTTCATCTCCCATACCCAGACCCCTGGGTGAACCCTAGCAGCCATGCCAGAAGTTTGAATCCCACTAAGATGCCAATTCTGTTTAAACAAGTCTGATATCTTATTATCTTAAGGTACATTTCACTGAAATACACTCCCACAACCCCCAGCACCCGACACGCCCACTTTAAAGTGACACTGTAAGCTTCGAGGATCTACAAAATAAAAGCTTTTCACTGTGACAAGGACTACACGACACTCTAACCCTCTCCTGTGTGTAGCGCTGCTCCTCCCCCTATCTGCTGATTGGCTGTGATGAAACCGGGCGCTCTCTCAGCGAAGGGAACTCCCCCTCTCGCCTCGGTCGTCAGGGCAGCCGTGGTCGCTACGGTTACGCTGCTGACCATGGCCACCACCCCGCGCTGAGCCACCGCGTTAGCCGCAGGGATATCGCTACCGTGAGGAGAAAACAAACCCTGTTACATTCCTCCCAACCCGAGTACCGTCCTGTGTCTTTACCATTTGTCTTCCAACGGTTTAAATCTCCATCTCACATTACATCCCGCTGTTTTACCGTTTTAGTCCTTGTGTTTCCCATCAGCTCACACTGATTTCTTACCCTTTGATTCCACCTTTTTAAGTTTTCCACTCCAAATGTCTCAGGTTAAACCTCATACATCCCTAATTCTGCTCTGGTTTCATCCCATAAAATCTGGAGTCATTTTAACCCTTGTGTTGTCTTCCTGTCAAAATTGAAAATCAACACTTTTGTTGATGCTTTTTACGATGTTTTTAAATTTTTCTTACTTTTTTTGTCCCTTTTTTCATCACTTTTGACACCTTTTTTTCCAATATGTCATTTTTTTTAAATTTTTAACACTACATAACTTATTAACTTTAGTTTTAGTTAATCTATTTATGGTCAATTAACCTTATTTATAGGAAATTATACCTAATGTTTGAGTGAGAAAAGCAGAAATTAGGAATTATTTAGACTAAAAGGAATGGATGTTGATGGATAATCACAGACTGGAACATGTCAACTTTTAATCAATACTATTTAAAAACCACTTCAATATTATTTTTCAAATGCTATAAAATTGAATACAACACCCCAAAATTAATGAAAGTAGAGATTTGTACTTGCCAAAGAGTGTTGTATGGAATCAGTCATGTTATTTTGGGTAATTACAAATGGATAGTCAAAAAGAACATTGATATAGGAAAACGGGTCAATTTGACCCAAGGACAACATGAGGGTTAAGCTTAATTTCCTATTCCATAAAACATACATTTGTGTGTGTTCACTTATAGAGTGATTAGGTTTTGTCTGAGTGGTTGCCTGACTTTACGTGTATAGATGGTATATTTTCTGTTTCCCAGTGTCTTCTTTTAACGTGTTGTATCTATTGTCTTTGACGCTTCTGATACACTGTGTTTGTCTTTCAGTACGTATTTGACTGACAGTTTAGTTGATTTTTGCAAATACTTAAAGCTGCAACGTCTTTTAAAAAAATAATTTTTAACACAGAATAATAGATACATTTATTTGAAAAGTGAGGCAGAGCTTATTGCTACTGGTTCGGTGCACTGATAGTTCCTTTTTGTTTTTATGCACTTCAAGATGTACACTACTGGTCAAATGTTTGGGGTCACCCACAAATTTCCATACCTCTCCAATACAGACAGAATACCAGCTGATCTGAGTGGGGGGGCTGATCTGTAATGCATTATCTACATTGCCCATTATCAGCAACCATTCATCCAATGTCCCAAAGGCACCGTCTGTTTACTAATCTGATATTTTAAAAAAAAAACTAATTGAGAGAACATTAGGGAACATTTTAGCATTAGCATATGAATCTGAAGACTGCTGCCCTGCTTAAAAAAACAATACAACTGATCTCAGCTGGTACTGGTACTGGTGTCTATAATGGAGTGTAATAGAAATTTCTAAGTGACCCTAAACTTTTGACCGGTAGCGTACAGTATATGGGTCAGAAGTGACCAAAAGGTTGTTTATTATTTAAAATGAAAAAATCGTATTGCCGCTACCTCTTCTTCTGTTAAATTACAGTTTTTTTGTTTGTTTTTTATTCACTTTTTATTGTGCCTGTGTCAGATGTGACAGGATATCAGAGAAACTATTTTAAAGAGATGCACAAATCTCATCTGGATTTTATCGGGATGCGAGACTCTTTAAATGATGAGTGTAAACGCCGCCTAAATGACCCCAAAGACATGTTTGCTATTTCTCTCCTACCATTTCTTGGTCATTTTTAGCAGACAGATACACCAATAACACTATGTCTATGACAACCTTATATCGGATGATGTATCTGCGTTTATCAGTCTAGCTCTAACAGTTTTCAGCATTTTACTTTCTCGATTAATCAATAAAATGTCAGAAAATAGTAATAAAAAAATATATATATATATATATTTCGCACAGCATTAGGTGACATCTGTAATAAGCTTACATGGTCTGATCAGGAGTCTAAAATCCAAAGTTATTCATTTTACAATTATATAAAACGTAAGAAAGAAGCTGGAACCAAAGAATTGATTTTTATTTCAACTCTTCTTACGACTAAAAAAGGTGTTGAAACAGCGGCAACATATCAAACAGCCTGAAGGTGACGGTCAACCTGAACTGGTCACCAGAGGCCACTCGATCATGTCGTCATTTGGCGTAGTTTACGCGAGTGTTAATGTTGTTGTCAGCGTTGTCTTGTCTGCAGTCCTGTGATGATGAAAATAAACCAAGTTAGTGTGCTTTTAAAATGAAGCTCTACAAGGAAGATGTGAGATATTTCAGTAAACTAAAGTTCTTCACGTAATACCTTTTGAAGGTCCCATGGCATGAAAATGTCACTGCATGAGGTCTTTTAACATTAATATGAGTCCCCCCAGCCTGCCTATGGTCCCCCAGTGGCTAGAAATGGTGATAGGTGTAAACCGAGCCCTGGGTACCCTGTTCTGCCTTTGGAAAAAAATGAAAGCTCAAATGGACAGATATGGAATCTTGCCCCTTATGAGGTCATAAGGTTACCTCTCCTTTCTCTGCTTTGCCCGCCCAGAGAATTTGATCCACCCATAAGAGAGAGACATCATGTCTTTACATGTCGTAAAAAAATGTTGTTACAGTATTAGGGGACCACTAAGGTCTATATAAAAGAGACTTCAGATACAGTATTAGGGGACCACTAAGGTCTATATAAAAGAGACTTCAGATACAGTATTAGGGGACCACTAAGGTCTATATAAAAGAGACTTCAGATACAGTATTAGGGGACCACTAAGGTCTATATAAAAGAGACTTCAGATACAGTATTAGGGGACCACTATGGTCTATATAAAAGAGACTTCAGATACAGTATTAGGGACCACTAAGGTCTATATAAAAGAGACTTCAGATACAGTATTAGGGGACCACTAAGGTCTATATAAAAGAGACTTCAGATACAGTATTAGAGGACCACTAAGGTCTATATAAAAGAGACTTCAGATACAGTATTAGAGGACCACTAAGGTCTTTATAAAAGATACTTCAGATACAGTATTAGGGGACCACTAAGGTCTATATAAAAGAGACTTCAGATACAGTATTAGAGGACCACTAAGGTCTATATAAAAGAGACTTCAGATACAGTATTAGGGACCACTAAGGTCTATATAAAAGAGACTTCAGATACAGTATTAGGTGACCACTAAGGTCTATATAAAAGATACTTCAGATACAGTATTGGAGGACCACTAAGGTCTATATAAAAGAGACTTCAGATACAGTATTGGGGGACCAGTAAGGTCTATATAAAAGATACTTCAGATACAGTATTAGAGGACCGCTAAGGTCTATATAAAAGATACTTCAGATACAGTATTGGAGGACCACTAAGGTCTATATAAAAGAGACTTCAGATACAGTATTGGAGGACCAGTAAGGTCTATATAAAAGAGACTTCAGATACAGTATTGGGGGACCAGTAAGGTCTATATAAAAGCATCCAAAGAGCACCATGTCATGGGACCTTTTAAAAGGATTTAATGAACCATAGACTCTTTAAAGGATCCCATTACTGTGGCCTGAGAGCCACAGTAATAATAGTAAGAGTAAGTCATTAAGCTGCCAACCTGCTGTCACACTTGCTTAACTGTCAATTTAAATGGCTGCATGGGATTATGTTCTGTGTATTTTATATTTTTGTTTGCGCTGAATGCACATGTTCATTAAATTGACTTTGTTTGTGACAGGATGCAGTCGGCTCCACCAATCAGCTTGCTGCGGGGGGCAGCGGACGGGCAGAGAATGGCCTGTTGGCTCCCCCACACAACGCCTACTCACACCATGGAGAGAGAGCTCGAGCCATGTCGGCGTCTGGGAAGGTAACTTAAACCCACGCACGGAAGGAGACACACACACACACACACACACACACACACACACACACAGAGCAGTGGGGTTATTACTGTATGGGATTCCATACTTATTACTGTGGGGAACGAGTCTGGAAATCCAGACCCAAATCCTGAAGATTAAGGGTCTGGCATCAAGTAATGAAAGTCGCCCATCTCGAGGGGCGGCACCAAGCGTGCATTTGAAAATCTCACTGCACGCAATTGGATAACACTACGACCAATCACAACAACACGGGGTGACGTATCCAGAGCCCCGTACGCTTAGCTACAGGCGGAGCTAACCGGTAGATTAAACTGTCGTCATCTGTTTGGCTCGCCTCGGACCCCGCCTATATCAGATACAGCGATGTGATTGGTGCAGCTCGGCTACAAGGGCATAGTTAATGAGCAGCATCACTCGATGCCAGACTGACTCGCTGAGCAAATTCAAACCGTGCTCTCGGATTTCCAGGGTAGGGAACACAAAACTTAATAAAAAAGAATATTAGAGCCACAAAAAAGGATCATCTTGTTTAAAGTTAGAAAACAAAACCTTTTACCTAAGTTTCATTAAATCTGAAGAGTGACTTTATACCAATCATTAGAAATGATTTCCTCTTCCTTCTCCTGTTTATTCCTGTAAAAACCTGTCATGTTATTTTCTAAAATTATAAATGAAAGTCATTAACTTAATAACGTCAGCATCTATTCTCTCATTCAATTAAATTCAGTAAATTTATTGGCATAAATGTCTGGTGAACAATATTACCAAAGCATCAAGAATAATACAATTCATTAAGTAAATTAAAACAAATAAATATATAAAAATATAAAAAGAACAAGAAAATGGTAGAAATAAATAAACGTCTCTCTCTCTCTCTCTCTCTCTCTCTCTCAGACTTGCTCTGCCCGGGATCAGCTGGCCTTGACGTTGGGTGCATTGAATTCAGACGCCCCGAGGAGCAGCAGGGACTCTCTGCACTGTTCTAGCGGCTACAGCACCCAGACCACCACCCCGTCCTGCTCCGAGGATACCATACACACACACAGTGAGTGTACACACACACACACACACACACACACACACACACACACACAAACAAAGTAGATAACACACCTTCAGCAACAAGTCTGAAAAAATGTTTTCATATAAAGACAACAAACCCACACACGCACATAGGGAGCTCTAAAGCTGGTAACTTATCTGTTTGACTGAACCTCTCAGCTCCTTTATTTTCTATTTCTATTTCCTGTTTGGATGCAACTGACTCTGTCATCTCTCTTCTGTATTTCTCTGTGCTACTGTTGCAATATCTCCTCTCCGGTTCTCTGTTGTGTTCTTGTGGTAGTTTTGTGTTTTCTTTGCTAAACTTCCATCCTTCTCTTCCAGCTGTAAAGAGAGATCCTCCCCTCTATGGTAGGTCTCTGACTACCTGTCTGTTCATGTGCCTGTGTGTCTGCCTTCTTGCCCCCTTTATCTCACTGCGAGGGTCAGGGTTTGATTGCATGTCGTCACGTCTGCGTCATTTGTTTATCAAATCCAAAGGTTCATTAGCCAAAGGTCCTACTTAGTTTTCCTGTGTAATATTTCTTATTTTAGTGTATTATAGAACTCATGAAGTATAAGGGATCATTCACATATTGGATGATTCTGTGAGGAAACGGATGACATTAGAGTACTTTTATTTAAAGTTAGTTATTTAATTTAAAAACTAAAGCCTTATTCACACCGGACTAGTATTCTGCACATCGGAGTGTAAATGTGAATGTTTATCTGATGACCAGGTGGGACCTTGTACGGCAGCCTCGGCCACAGTGTGTGAATGTGTGTGAATGGTTCCTGTACTATGTAAAAGCGCTGTGAGTAGTTGTTAGACTAGCAAAGCAGTTATATAAGAACAGGCCATTTACATTCACTTGGGGTCCTCTAGTTATTTGTAATAACTGTGGAGGATGTCTGTGATTTTCTTCCTGTGCGATTGTTTGAGGGACATGAAGAGTCTCTTACAAAATGTTGGATAACTTAGTGCATAAATAATAAAAATGACACACGCCTCTTGGAACCAAAATATACATACATCTCTCTCTCTCTCTCTCTCTCTCTCTCTCTCTCTCTCTCTCTAGTCGACTACGAGTCCATCTCTCTCCACGGAGACGCCGACTCCATCTCCTTACACCACCTCTCCCATGCCAACAGCCAGTCAGACTTCGACAAGTCCTCAACCATCCCGAGGAACTCTGACCTCAGTTTCCAGTACAGGAAGTTTGCTCAGTCCAAGCGTCCCGCCTCCACCGTCAGCCTATTGGCCGAGCCCGAATTGTTTGGCCGGTCCGTCCGCCAGCTGTCGTCCCACACGGCAACCATCAGGCGCAAACCGTCGTCCAAGCCTGCGTATCGCAGGGGCACAATAGGCGGCGGGGTTCCCATCCCCATCTGCACCCCGCAGGTTCCCCTCAAAGCCGCCGTTGCAGAAAATGACGGCAGCGATGAGAATGTTTTCGCCGCGCCCTCTCCTGTAGAAGCAGGAGGATTAGGCTTCAGTAAACTCTGCACCTCCACGCAGAGCCTTAGCGCCTTACCTCCCTCCTCCCCGTACTACCAGCTTGTCCCAGGTCAGATGCCGATCCCCGTGCCCGTGCCCACCGTCCCTTCCCTGCCACCAGAGGGCAGCAGCGCCAAGCAGCAACAACAGAGACTGTACCAGCAACAACTACAGCAACAGCAGGAGCAAATCAACCAACAACTAAATCATCATCAGCAACACAGTCAACTACAGCAGCACAACCAGCAGCACAACCAGCAGCTCAACCAGCAGCTCAACCAGCAGCTCCAGATCCAGCAGCAGCAGCACTACAGCAACAGCTTCAGCATCAGCAACAACTCCAGCAACAGTTTCAGCATCAGCAGCAACAGCTTCAACATCAGCAGCAACTCCAGCAACAGTTTCAGCATCAGCAGCAACAGTTTCAGCATCAGCGGTCTCTGCTTCAGCAGCCAGAGCAGCTGCAACATCAACACGACCAGTCTGAGGACCAGCAGAAACAGAAGCTCCAGGCCGAGCTCCAGGCCGAGCTCCAGGCCGAGCTCCAGGCCTCCACTGCCCAGGGAGAGCCTTCCAGTGTGGGCCACAGCGCTCACTGCCAGCCGCAGGCTCCCCCACCCTCCAGCCAGCACCCGGAGCCGCTGACCCAGGAGGGAGCAGGAAACATGCTGACCCAGATCAGAGGAGTGAAGCTCAAAAGGACCCTCACCAACGATCGCTCCGCCCCTCTCCTGCCTCCTCCGACCAATCACAAATGAGGCGCATTAACGGCACAGTTGGCACACATGAAACACACAGACTTCCTGTTACAAAACGGATTGTAGACTTGATTCATCGCTGGAACTCGACGTGTGTCTTATTTTATTTTCTGAATATTCATTTTAGGCTGTATAGATTTACCTTCTTTTAACAAAAATAATTGAGACTTTGCCATTTCATTTCCTGTTGCTGCCGCGGATGTCTTTTGCCTTCTTTTTTGTTTTTTGGGGTTCATGTTTGCATTTCAATTGTGCTTTAAGGTTTTGTCTGATCCGGTCTTACCAATAGAACTGTTGATTGTCTTAGTTAGTACTTCCTGGCCAGATGCTCGTCACGTGGCTTTTTAATTAGCCCGACAAGAATCTCAGACCCTCTGCAGTCCTGTGTGTGTGTTTTTCCTTTTGGCCTAGACTCCCAGGAGGTTGGGATTTAGTATTTAGTCCTGTAGCTCTGCTGTGTCACCATGGTGTGCGTGTCCGTGTTGGTCCAGTGTGTCTGACCAGTAAGTGTTGGGTTGGTTCCCAGTCATCTTACATAGTCAAAACACCGAATGGGACGCTCATGACTCTAAAACTGGGTCTGTAGTTTGTAAATATGTTAATACAAAACCAGCTTTGGGAGCACCCAAGGACCTCGGATGTTTCGCTTAACCAAGCTCCCTAGGTCGGTCCGAGGTCAATCGCTTTCTTTGACCCGTACAGAAATTTGAACTGAAGATGAGTCACAATTTCACCTTCACATGGCAACCGTTCCTGCCCCAGGGATGCCAAATGGTGCCGCTGAGGGCTACTGGTTGTGGCAAAGGACTACAAATGTTACTGTGTGGGAATGTCTTGTATATCTGTGTAAATATTTAGCGGCTTAAAGAGACGAATAATACCGAAGAAGAAGGCAGTGATTTGTTGGCGACTTTCAGAGGCAACATATGTTGTGTTAGGAGAAGCAGTTGGGCGACTATGGATGGCGTTACTGCTGAGAGCAGAGCGGGCTCTGAGAGGTAGAACAGCAGGACACAACGCCGTGTTGGAAGAGCTAACTGAGCCCTCTGCTACCACAGAAGAGAAACTTTTAGACATCAATTCATGTAATAACTCGAGACTGATATTTGCTTTTAAACATTAGCTGTTTTGGTTATAAGAAATTGTGACCAAGACTTCCTCTGAGTGGACAAACTATATAATGGAGCCACTGTTACTGACCATAAACATATTTTTGGCATTTCCTGTTAATTATTGGCTGCCATATACACCGGTACAAAGACATTAAGTTGCCAATAAATAATAAGAAATATCAGTAAGAATTGCCTCATGTTTAATTAATTTTGAAACCGTGTTGCCATTACAAAGTTTGTCCATCAGAGAGACAAATGCATTTTTATTTTTTTGCACTGTATAATTTCCAGTTGAGAACATTTCTGGGTCACAATTCTTCAATAGCCAAATTTAAGGGCTCCATGTCAGAATATTACAATAGGAGTTTATAATAAAGTATTATTTGACGAGTCAGGGCCTTAAATAACACTGATTTAAAAATGATCTTTACATTTCTTTTTTTATTACAAAAATAATGTTTAATTTCATCCATGCGATCATTTAAGATCATTTAAGATGATCATTTAAGATGATTATTTAAGATTTGTTTTTAAGGCTGCAACTAATCTAAACTATTTTGTCTTTAAATTGCTAGAAAATTGTAAAAGAACGGCCTTTACATGTTAAGTTTTTAAGCTGGAACTTTAAATTATTTTGCTTCAAAAATGACAATTGAAGCATTGTTGATGAATATTCTCTCAGTTGACCAATAGTTTCAGCTCTAATTAATTATTTTACCAGTTTAAAGACGACATAACCTCAGTTTTTAGATTTTCTGTCGGTAGACGGAGGAAGAGCGTTTGATTTCGTTGTCAGTCCCTCCTCCAACATGGCGCTGTTCATCCTGACTATTAGAAAACAAACCTACTTAACAGGTCTCTTGATTTACTCCAAAGGCAAAAATCAGTGCATTTTACTGTCTTAGAAAGTTCACATTAAAATACTGCTTCTATACAGGACACCGGATCTGATATGTTTAATAAAGACACTGCTGGAATTTGATTTTGTTTGAGTGTTTTTAAATTCAGCTGAAGAATCACATGACGTTCTGTGAGGTCAGAAACTGGGAAACCTGCGTACAGCCAATCAGAGTACAGGACTGTTTGAAACAGCTTCTAACTTGAAATGAAACTATTTATATACAGAGTTTGGTTGGGCTCCAACAGCTGGTTCTATTGGGGATCCTGTTCCAAGTTGGTCAAATATTCAGATCTGTTCATTTGTTAATCCTGTAATTCTCTGAAACTTGTTTTGTTTTTAGCTTCTTTTTTTCCATTAACTTTATCTTGTGTGTGTGTGTGATTGAGATCACAAATACAATGACCTGAGTACAGACCTACAGTAAGTCACTGCTCACATTTCACAGATGTTTTCACTGATCCAGTACTGTAGGTCTGCGGTTGTGCCCATTGATGCCCTTTTCTCTGGTTGGATGAACAAGAAGTCCACCAGAAAATAGGGACGTTATCTTCATGGAAAAAATCAGCAAGTGTGAATTCTAAAAACGCAGCTTTATGAGTTGTTTAAGTTGACTTAGTCTGGTTCAACGGATGCACATTGCTGGGATAAAGCCAGCCATCCGGCATGTGTCTCCTGCACGGGATGCCCCGCCCCTTTAGCCATCTATCTGCAAGGACGCTGCCGCTGCATCCGGGGCTTGGCGCCGCCCAGGACGGTTGTGATTGGTTTAAAGAAAGACAAACAAGCCAGAGTGTTTTATTTATTTTTAAAATAGTCCCTGAATAGATAAGCAGCATAGCCAGACCATATTCTAGGTTATGGGCTGTGTCAGGCTATGCAAGAGATTAAATTGACTTAAATAAGTAAATGTTAAATCAGCATAAAATAATCTCCGGCTCCCAAACATGAAGATGATTTCAGACTGACGTCAGATTTGATAAAAAGACATGTTGCCTCTTAAAGTGTCTCTCTGGGTGTAGACTTCATACTGTGAGCTGTGGAGCATGCTGGGAAGTAGGAGCACACTGTGGTCCCTCCATTAATGTACTAAATGACATGAGGAGGTTAGCCTACTAGAGCTGCGACTAATGATATATTTTTTTATATTGATTCATGTGGCAGTTTGGTCTATGATGTCAGGGAATAGTAAAAAAAAAAAAAAAAAAAAAGCCTATAACAACTTGCCAGAGCCTAAAGTAAGCTACGTATATGTCTCGCTTTGTCTTGCCTTGTCTTCTTCAGTTTACAAACAGAAGACGAAGACATTTGGAAAGCTAGAGTCATTTTTGTCATTTTTGCTTAAGAAAAATGAATTATTGGCTTATGAACTATTTTGCTGTTGCTTAACTAATCGACTTACCGCTTCTGGGGTTTACTCTGCTCTAGCAAAACGATATTAAATCACAAATGACTTTAATGATTCCTAACGTAGTAAGGTTAACAATGAGCTACAGACTACAACGAGCCGTCCTCCAGCGGGCTGTGAGACGATGCTTAGGGACCGTCTCCAAACCACAAAAAATAAAAATATCTATTAATTTAATGATTAAATAAGGTACTGTCTCCAAACTTATTTTTTAAATAAGTGTTGTAGTACAACTGGCAGATATATATAATTTAAAGGCGCCTTTCGTGGCACTCAAGGACACTATGTGGTATATTTACAGACATTTTAAAAACAGCAAAAAATATTATTCAACAATAAAAGAAATAGGCATTGGAATAGACATTTAAGTGGAATGGGCAGTTTATATATATATAAAATATTCATTGGGTGATACCCAATCAGCAGAGATGTGTCTGTAAACTCGTAATAAAAAGGCAGAGCCATTGCGCACACAACAGGAGGTTCAACGTACCCCCGTTTCAGTTTATTTTTATTTTATTTTTTTAAACCCGCTTTGCTACGTTATGTCGAGCTGAACGTGTTCGTCATCTGTTCTCCAAATGATCTGTGTATTAAGAGATTTACTGCAGCTGATTCAAGTGTTGATATTATTGAGGCAACAGAAAGGCTGCCGATGGATGGATGGGAACGTGTGTGTGTGTGTGTGTGTGTGTGTGTGTGTGTGTGTGTGTGCTTCTATGCCTCTATTGCTGGCTAAGATCTAAATCTATATTAAAATGTATGTATACATATCCTGATTGTATTTTTATTGATTTATTGATCAGACGATGTGATTCCTTGGTCGTCATTCGTCATATTTTTGTAGGAAAGCTTTAAAGGAGAAATCCCAGTGAACTTCCGGTGTGTGAGGATCTGAAACCTGATTGGATGTCTGACTCTCGGGAAGCGTGCAAAAGGACTAAAACCGACGTATGGACAACGTGAACCAACGCAATGTAGAAAAGTCTCGTTCTTCATCTTTTGACGTTCACTGTGGCAACAATGATGATGATAATAATTGATTCATCAATTCTGGTGTTCTTTTTATGTCTTGTATTTACAGGAACTACACAGCTGGAACAGTTTACGTTGAGTTGTTCTTTTTGGAGAAAAAAATAAATATGAAAAATTTGGTTTTGAGAGTTCAAGTTTATTTTCATTCATTTATTTCATTTAAATTCATTCACATTAGTAGAATTATTCTTTCTCTTTGCAGACCCTCCTCCAAAGTGCTCTGAAAGAGGGTCTGGCTACTCCACATAGCATTCAGGGATGGGAGGTCAACGTGCTCTGGTTAAATGGCATTTCTTTTAACCAATCAGAATCGCCATGAGCGGTGCTAAGCTCCGCACGGAGCCGCTGCAAGATATAATGAGAAACCTCAGATTGGACAGATAGTCTAGCTAGCCGTCTCAATTTACCCTGCAGCGATCTGAGAAGCAGGCAGTAATAGTCCTAATAAAATAATAAATAGTAAAAACTTGCAGGAAAATACATGCATCCGGAGGAATTAACTGCAGCACGGGAGCAAATAACGGAAGATAAACGTCAAGGATACAGACTTGTAGAATTAAACTTTATGTTCAAATGTGGGTAAATTTGAAAAATTGCAATATCAACTGTGGTCCCGCTGCTCATACAAAGTGATTCAGATTGAAAAGTATCAAAGGTTTGATAAAACTGTCGGTGGATCCCCAGTCTCTATTTATTTGATAATACCTCGCCCTGGACCGGAAGTAGTTCTGGTCCTCCTCCGTGAAGGCAGTTTTAAAGGTCTTATTCCTGCCCCGGGAGCTATGAGCGAGGAGGGCTCTCTGAGGAGCTATGAGCGAGGAGGTCTCTCTGAGGAGCTATAAGCGAGGAGGGCTCTCTGAGGAGCTATGAGCGAGGAGGTCTCTCTGAGGAGCTATGAGCGAGGAGAGCTCTCTGAGGAGCTATGAGCGAGCGAGGAGGTCTCTCTGAGGAGCTATGAGCGAGCGAGGAGGTCTCTCTGAGGAGCTATGAGCGAGGAGAGCTCTCTGAGGAGCTATGAGCGAGGAGGAGCTCTCTGAGGAGCTATGAGCGAGGAGAGCTCTCTGAGGAGCTATGAGCGAGGAGGGCTCTCTGAGGAGCTATGAGCGAGGAGGGCTCTCTGAGGAGCTATGAGCGAGGATACATGAGAGCAGCCCTTCCGGCAGGTGAAAGCCGTTGCTAACTCCACCCGTACAGCTGACGCTTTAGAAGAAAGGACGTCTCATCCCTAAAAAAAACTTTCCTCGTTTCCTCTCTCCTCGCATGATATCCTCACTTCTCTTCTATGCTTCCTCGTGGGATGGAAGACACGAAGAAGGGAAGCAAGTGAAGGAAACACGGATGCAATTTGATGACCTAGGACGTCTGGGTAAGTAACTTAAGATCGATTAAGAGTATGGCAAAGAAGAAGACTAGACTTAACATTTCAGTTAAAAACGAGTCAACAAGTTTCCTCCCAGCCTGCTCCATCTTTCCTGCCTCCCTCACAGCATTCCTCCGCCATCTCTCTCTATAACTGCCTCACACTCAGGCAACCTCGCCCTCTTCCAAGTGTCAATCAGAGCTCCCTCCCACCCACAACTGCAGCAGGCAGCTGTCCCTGAAAGGCATAAGTCTGAAGGGGCCCAGCCGACGTCCAAACTCCCCTTTCCAGACAGTGGATGGTAGTAATTAGCGTCAGCTAGCCTAATTAATGTCATATCTCCAAGACGAGGTGGAGTCCTGAGGAAACCACAGTGTTACTGCAGGATCAGCCAGCAGCACCAACACTTGAGCCGAGGAAGCTGCAGTTAATAAAGATTCTGCTGTTATTAAAAAAAGAAAATGGTACAATAGTTAAACACAAACAGCAACACACAGCCAGCAGTTTGCAGTGAGTCATATTCTTAAAAGGAGAATATTTAAAGAATATTTTCTTTTAATTCTCAAATACGAGGTTAGTCTGTGTTTGCAGAAATACTCAGTTTCTTTATGACATAACTTCATACACAACCTCCATGTCTCGCTGTCACTTCCTGTGTAACTCCAGGGCTTTGATGGAAGGAGCACAGTGTACACCAGTGTTTTTATCTAGGTTTGTGGAAGACGTATTTAGCGGCGGGTTTAGGGCTCCTTCCTCAAAAAAAAAAAACAAAGTGCAATTTCACATCATTTCGGATGGATAGTATTACAATATCTATCTAAAATGTTGGAAAAACCTAGAGCGGATAATAAATAACGCTCATAAAGGCTAAAGACAACTTGCTAAAGAACAACTACAATCATCGTAGATCTCAGGTCCTTGAGTTAGGTTTGATGCTCACATTGATTCTACATTTATTCGGCTCAGGTGGTGCCCAAAACGGTTTGGGTGCTGTGTCTAAGCCTTCTACGTTTTTTGACGGTTGTTCACCCAGTGAAATCAAAACTATTACACAATTATCAAAACCTTACACTCAAGGAGCAAAACCATCGGCCCAGATGTGCACCACTTTAAGCAAAATGTCACTTTTTGCAAAGAAATACACACAGTGATTAGCTAAACACACTTTTATACATATACAGTACATTCATATCATTATGTCACTTCTTTGCAATTGCAAAGCACTAATTGTCAAATGACCTATGAGCCACTCTGAAAAACACATGATTGGTTAGTTGTAGAAACAGCAATCAAGTTAAAGCTCACCTGCCTTCAACCAAAATGAAAGGAGTCAGAAAAAGAGGGAGGATGAAAGGGGGAATCCACAGAGGAGGAGGAGGTACCCCTCATTCAGGCCATGGAGGACGCCTGTGAACAGGTGGACATGTGCAAGGATGGACTCGACATTCAAGACGGTTTTTCCCATGCTGTCTTGCCAATGAGGACATGACCTGTGACGTTTTCTGTACTGGATACAGTGTATTATGTTTGTCTGTTGTTTGTTGAGCTAACCGTGTTAGCCACACTACTGTAGTAGCATGAAAACTGGGACATGTGTTGTTGGGAGTCTCCATGTTGACATGTTGACTGATTTGGGAATATGGAGAGAAATAAATTATATTTTCCTCAGTCTGCAGCATTGGTCTTGTGTAGTGTTTGGTGAACCTATTGTACTGTATATTTGCATTTTTCTCTGTGTACTTCATTTACAGTACTCTAATCACTGTGAAGTACAATTGCTAAAAGTGTAACGTGTGTGTTTCATATGGTAACAAAATATGTTTTTTTATAAATTAGTTTTTGCAGTGTTTAAGCAATCAAAAAACTAGATAGAATAATAGGAAAAGCCCTGAACACTTGTTAAAAAATGTTTTTGAGCAGATGGGACGAGTGTGTTATTTTGTAGGTCAGGTTGAAAACGTTTCTTTGGACATCCTGATACCTTTGCCGTGACACAGTAACGCCATTAACATCCATCCAAACCTCAAATTAAGACGTCACTGTCAGAAGACTAACAGCCACCTCAATAATACAGTGCAGTTTCTAGCATTGCAGACTGTGTGTGTGTGTGTGTGTGTGTGTGTGTGTGTGTGTGTGTGTGTGTGTGTGTGTGTGTGTGTGTACTCCATGTGCTGTCTGGCAGGTGGGAAGGGAAATGTTCATAAACTGTAATTACAGTACTGAGAGAGAAAACTTCTCTGCTGCCTGATTGGACTCATCCTGTCTCACCGCACTGTCCTTCTGGTTGATACTTTACCAGGAACCACCTGTTTCTCTGTCTAACTGTCCGCCCTGTCAGACTCCCCCACCCCCACCCCCACCCCCGAGTAACCTTGTTTCTTGTGATATCGCCAAAACACTCAAGAATCAAAGGATCTGAATTACAAAAAAATCCATCTTGTCAGGCTCATGGAAGTAGACTATAATAAAATCCAGATACATTGTCCAAGTCCCGTCCCCCCATTCAATGGGGTAAGCCTCTCTTCAGAACATAGCACCTATGGCGCCATTTTGATGCTAACAAGCCGTCAGCTTGCCGTTAGCATCCCATTAACCGCCATTCATTGTGGCGTCACTTTGACAGTGAATAACTTTACATCTGAAGCGTTTAAAGACTCTATTTGTCCGTTATTTATTTCTAAAGAAACACAACAATGCATAAAAGGCTCTGTTACCTTGTACCTCACGTTATGGCTCCGTAGCAGACGTTTTTATAAAAATATGTTTGTCATAAGCACGCGACTTGCTGTTGCATAGTAGAGGAATTAGAGTATAGTACAGGGTTATATATAGTTAGCAGTAATTATCCTGTGCCTATATTATCTCTTAACATATACCTATGCTCTCCGTCTCTGCTGATTGGGAGTGATTGAGATTTCTCTTGCACAGCTACCAGAAGACTTACAGCTTCCCAAATGTTGTCGGATGGAATGTTTCAAATTCTTTGCAGGTTGTGTTAAAAAAAAGTGTATCTACAGTTTTAAAGATGTCTCTTTCGTTATGTGATGTCTCTTTCGCCATGTTAGTCTATGGTGAAAAATATTTTTGGGCCACATGGCATCATGTGACAGGCATGGAAGTTGTAATTTCACTGTTTGGCCATTATATCAAATTGGCTTCAAAGCCCTGCACACTTTCTGGGGGCCTAGTGACAAGATATGTGGTTCACTGAGCGGTTTCGCACAAATGATACCACTACAAACCTAAACTAGGACTTTCTTCACTTGCAAAAGTATCTTTTAAACTGACAAACATCATATGTGTACTGTGTACGTTTACTATGGTACATATTTTTTTCAAAATAAGGCTCCACGGGATCCACTGGGAGGGGAGGGACTTTTCCTCTCTATGCGTTTCTATCTGAACAGCAGCGGATGGAACCAATCAACATCCATTGAAGAGCAACTGGCAGCTACAGGTGGTTTAGGTGGTTCATCCAGTTTTACCAGCAAATAAGTCTCCCAGCGTTGGGGAGCGGAGCTTCATGTAAATGAGAAGCGGGCAACTCAACGCTCCACTTCTCAAAAGTTGCCATGATGCTACCAGAAGGCAATTAAATAGACAAATAGTACGTGTTCATTGTCAGGCATCATTTCCACGCTTCTCATTCATTTCTATGGGAGCAGACGTTCAATGCAATTGTAGTAGCGTCGACTTTGGAGTCGTGGAGTCGTGGAGTCGTGAAGTTGTGCGCTCCTCATTTGCAAAGCAACTGCATAGCGTATTTCGTCCATAAAATGTTTTCAGAAACACCTTTCAGCGAACTATTTTCGTAAAATAAGAGAAAGTTTCCATGAGTGAAGCGTTCATTGAATCAAGTGCAGCCCTCGTGGTTGTGTGAGGGTGTTGCCTGTTTTCTTTGCTTGTCAGTGATCATTGAAGAGAACCTGACAACTGCTAGTTATAGCATAGCCTGCAATGGTAGGAAGCTATATGGACACATACCTAAAGAATGGGAAGTGTGAAAATGACGCTTGCCTGTGGACACGTACCATTAGACAGGGTGTTTTTCAATGGCAGGAGTAACTATAGAAGAGGAATACACGACTGTTCAAAGAGTAACCTACGCATTTGCCACTTTCATTCCTCCCCGAGCCAAAGCAAATTCCAGTGATGCAGAAGACAGCCGCTGTTACTTAAAATATCCCTGCTGTCTGTGTCGGAGGTGGTGCAGCCGCAGGAAGAGAATAAAGGTCTCAGCGAGGCTGAGAGGCAGGAGGAGGTGTATTCATCTTCCTGCTGAGAGCAGAGCTTGTCTGCTATTCTGCTCCATCTCTCATGCGCTGTTCAATCCAAAGGGGAACCCCCCATCTGTTTCGCTGCAGGGAAAATGTCATATGGCTGAATGAGACGGCCCCAGTGCTCCTGGCAGCCTGTGAGCTTCATGTGATAGTGGGTAGCATTTACATGTGTAAAAACGACAAAATAAACACACACCAACACACACACACCGCCCACTTTTTCCTGCACAGTGTACCAAAACTGTTTATGTGCACTCACCAATCAGGGCTTTAGTAGTAACCTTAGTAACCCTACTGTACAGTAGTTTGTGTGTGTGTGTGTGTGTGTGTGTGCGTGTGTGTGGGCTGTTCTCTTGAAAAAGTAAAGCACTATATCCTATATGTAGTCCACGTATTTATTGCCATATGCACCTGATTGACCGCTGGGTCCTGAGAGTACTGATTCCAGTGGGAGTGGCATTTTTCAGACAGACACATAACTTTGCTCATTACCTGTTTCTGTCTCAGGAATTTGGAGACACAGCTAAGCAAACATCAACTAACTAATTTCCATCATGCAAAATATGTCTTTTAACTGTGTTAATATCTAATGCAAGCAATAGAAAAATCATTCATACACACGACATTCACTACACTTTCAAACCACACCCACTTAGGAGACAGCCAGTCTGTACCATTCATTGGCTGCATGAGAGCAGTTGTAAAACACATTGTAAGAAACTAATATAAAATAAATGTTTTATATTGTTAATATGTTTTTAATTAAGAAGAAAAGGACAGAACTCAACGGTGTCAGAATGCTCGGTGACATCATAAAGACGTTCTTCTAGAACACTCTGCACACCGCTCTGTAGCTCACACACCTTGATTCACATTTCACTGGAAAGCACTAAAGAGCTAGATGAGTGAAAGATGAGTTTCCAGAGTTTGTGTCCATATGGACTAAAGTGCTTGTTAGAGTGTATTTCCAGAGCGACACTTCTGTCAAAACCAGCTGACATCCCAAATTTCTTGGTTGAGTATTTGTTGGACGCGATCGACTTCAGATGCTCTGACGTTAACCATGAAGCTGGTGACAAAGATGTCTCCTTCCTGTACCAAGAGCTGTGGGGTAAGTTACATTACATTAATAATAATCTATACTTTATTAATCCCACAAGGGGAAATTACAATTTACACTCTGTTGTTATCACACACATTACACACAGGCCTAAATTACACACACATGCTCAGTACCTATACATGCACTAATGGAGAGATGTCAGAGTGGGGGGGCTGCCCCTGGAAAGGCGCCCCGAGCAGTTGGGGGTTCGGTGCCTTGCTCAAGAGCACCTTGGCAGTGCCCAGGAGGTAAACTGGGACCTCTCCAGCTACCACCATACTTTGGTCCAAATGGGGACTTGAACCAGAGACCCTACAGTTCCCAACCCAACTCCCTATGAACTGAGCTACTGCTACTGCTATTACATTACATTACATTACATTACGTTGGTTGGAGTCAAAACAGGTGGAGACAAGGATGACATATATATATATATATATATATATATATATATATATATATATATATATATATATATATATATGTCAGTATTGTTTGGCGAGTGCCACAGTTATTTATGTACAGTATATTATTTTTTTCACTCCATACTTTTGATGAATAGGATACCATTAATACCATTATATTATTTGTGTAGTTTAACTGCTGCTGAATCTGGTATAAAACTCTAATGGTCTTAAACGTTATAGCCTACAGCTACTTTGGCTAAGAATTGGTAGACTTGAGTACTTAAATTACAAGTTGAGGCAAAGAAGAATAGACCATAAAGAGATGTTGTTGTTTTCAAATTTGTGACTCAAGCATGTTTTTGAAAATGTTCTCTGTTTCTTATACGTATCTTTGTAAATGCCTTTCCAGAGGAAAAGTTCTTGAGAAATATGATGGGAACAACTGAGGCCGCAGGAAGACAACAGTTTCCGTTAGCCGCCACAGAGACGTCTACACCACCAGAAAAACGTCTGTCTCTGACAGAGATAGAGGAGCATTTAAAGACACTGTATTCTGATTATGCGTCTTGCAATGAAGAAAGTGTGGGGAAGGAAATGGAGGCACCAGACAGAAACGGTCTCCCCGACCAAACGAAAGCTGCTACCCCTTTAAAGCCAACTCCTCTCAAAGTGAAGACACATAAGGACACACAGAGACACAAGGAGAGGGGGAGAACAATGGATACAACATCAGAAACAAATTGTAAGCCTTGTCCAATTTCCAGTCATCCAAGACTGACGCCACCTCGTTGTGTAGTAAAACAATCAGAAAAGGCCATCCCCGCATTGCAGCAAACTGTGGACTGTGAACCGTCTGCACCTTCTAGTCATCCTAAACCGAGGAAAGATATACCAGTTAAAGCGGAAGTGGTGCCAGAAAGGACCAGCACCAGGACTCTAGAACCCAAAACTATGGGGCAACTGAGATCAAGAGCAGGACCGTCCACATCCAGCATTCCTGTGCCAGAGGGCACTACTGAACCTAGGGTAACACCTAAGGTCTCTGTACCAGAGAGCAACAGAAAATGGCCCACAACACCTAAGGTCTCCGTACCAGAGAGCAACCAGAATGGGCCCAATCCACTGCCCACAACACCTAAGGTCTCCGTACCAGAGAGCAACCGGAATGAGCCCACAACACCTAAGGTCTCCGTACCAGAGAGCAACAGGAATGGGCCCACAACACCTAAGGTCTCCGTACCAGAGAGCAACAGGAAACAACCCACAACACCTAAGGTCTCCGTACCAGAGAGCAACCAGAATGGGCCCACAAAACCCAATGACTCTGTACCAGAGAGCAACAGGAAACGGCCCACAACACCTAAGGTCTCCGTACCAGAGAGCAACCGGAATGAGCCCACAACACCTAAGGTCTCCGTACCAGAGAGCAACAGGAATGGGCCCACAACACCTAAGGTCTCCGTACCAGAGAGCAACAGGAATGGGCCCACAACACCTAAGGTCTCCGTACCAGAGAGCAACCAGAAACGACCCACAACACCTAAGGTCTCTGTACCAGAGAGCAACCGGAAACGGCCCACAACACCTAAGGTCTGCCTACCAGCAGCAACCGGAAATGGCCCACAACACCTAAGGTCTCCGTACCAGAGAGCAACCAGAATGGGCCCACAAAACCCAATGACTCTGTACCAGAGAGCAACAGGAAACGGCCCACAACACCTAAGGTTTCCGTACCAGAGAGCAACAGGAAACAACCCACAACACCTAAGGTCTCCGTACCAGAGAGCAACCAGAAACAACCCACAACACCTAAGGTCTCCGTACCAGAGAGCAACCAGAAACGACCCACAACACCTAAGGTCTCCGTACCAGAGAGCAACCGGAAACGGCCCACAACACCTAAGGTCTCCGTACCAGAGAGCAACCGGAATGAGCCCACAACACCTAAGGTCTCCGTACCAGAGAGCAACCAGAAACAACCCACAACACCTAAGGTCTCCGTACCAGAGAGCAACCGGAAACGGCCCACAACACCTAAGGTCTCCATACCAGAGAGCAACCGGAAACGACCCACAACACCTAAGGTCTCCGTACCAGAGAGCAACCGGAAACGGCCCACAACACCTAAGGTCTCCGTACCAGAGAGCAACAGGAATGAGCCCACAACACCTAAGGTCTCCGTACCAGAGAGCAACAGGAAACGGCCCACAACACCTAAGGTCTCCGTACCAGAGAGCAACAGGAAACGGCCCACAACACCTAAGGTCTCCGTACCAGAGAGCAACCGGAATGAGCCCGCAACACCTAAGGTCTCTGTACCAGAGAGCAACCAGAAACGACCCACAACACCTAAGGTCTCTGTACCAGAGAGCAACCGGAATGAGCCCACAACACCTAAGGTCTCCGTACCAGAGAGCAACAGGAAACGACCCACAACACCTAAGGTCTCTGTACCAGAGAGCAACAGGAATGGGCCCACAACACCTAAGGTCTCCGTACCAGAGAGCAACAGGAAACGACCCACAACACCTAAGGTCTCCGTACCAGAGAGCAACCAGAAACGACCCACAACACCTAAGGTCTCCGTACCAGAGAGCAACCAGAAACGACCCACAACACCTAAGGTCTCTGTACCAGAGAGCAACCAGAAACGACCCACAACACCTAAGGTCTCTGTACCAGAGAGCAACCGGAAACGGCCCACAACACCTAAGGTCTCCGTACCAGAGAGCAACCAGAAACGACCCACAACACCTAAGGTCTGTGTACCAGAGAGCAACAGAACAAAGGACCTGAGCAAACAAGAGAGCACCAGAAAATGCTCCGCAACACCAAAGATCTGTTTACCAGAGTGGACCAGGACAAAAGACCTTATCGGACCAGAGAAGACCAGAGCACCAAGGGTCCAGGGTCTGGGCTATGGGCAGGTTTGTGTGGCAGAGGGTGCAACCTTGGGTCAAGTTAAATATTCCAGTCTGACTTGCCCACATTTAGCACATACCGTCCACATCATGAGGTATAAGTGGATGCTGCCATAATCCACAACTCTGGTCTTCAGTGATCTTTCAGGAAGCACACAACATCACAACATCACAACATCACAACATCACAACATCACAACATCACAACATCACAACATCACAACGATAACGTCTAACCAGTGACCCTTAATAAATACAGTCCTGCTTCCTGTATGAAACTGATGATAAACAATAAACAGTTTGCATGTTGTCCCCGTGTCACTGTGGGTTTTCTCGTGGTCCTCCGGCTTCCTAACCCGACCCTTAAGTTGGTTGGTTGCACAGAACCGTCTGAGGAGCCGTCATTGGTTTAAAAAAACAAATACCTGGCAGGTGATTGGCTAAACCATCGGTCTAAAAGCCAATCAAAGAAGAGCACAAACATCTTTATGAGAAAAGCCTTTAGCGCTATTCTTTCCTCTTCTTTCAATGAAGAAATACTCTCCAGTTCTTTCTTTTTTTAAGATATGTTTATTGAAAACAGTATTTAATGACATAGCAGTGAGCATGTAGATATAGTATTTTGCTTTTTTTTTTAAATAACAAGATTTGTTTATTAGAAACTCTCAAATAATGCCCATAAAAGAAACATACGAAAAGAAAATACCCAAACACGTTATCGTTCACCCCCCCACCCTGGCTAATGTAGCATGAAGAGTACACAGACACGCAAGTGAAGCCTGCATACACAGAACTATGTAAATGAAGAACACACCTGAGGCATACGACTCTTAGTTAACATTAAGACGTTAGTTACCTGCAGCATCTCTCTGTGAATGTGCCATTTTGCAACACTGATTAGTTGGATCAGTTTCATAAAAGAAAATGACTCAACGGACGAGGATCCTGGACTCCTGCGTCTGCAGTCAGTGTCCACGTGACGCTGAAGGGTGGTGAGCTTTTCAATCTTTGCATTTTGAAGATTTTGTTTGTCCTCTTTGATGTTTATTACCTCCATCATGCATGCAACTGTTAAGGGTTCAATCAACCCTGGATGAGAGAGAGAGAGAGAGAGAGAGAGAGAGAGAGAGAGAGAGAGAGAGAGAGAGAGAGAGAGAGAGAGAGAGAGTGTGCTCCATGTTTGCTCATCAAATATGAAACAACCCACTTGGTGCCAGCAGCTCCCCAGGATAGATTTTAATTTTCAGTAATACTGTGTGTAAGTCCATCTGTGTTTGTGTGTGTGTGTGTGTGTGAGAGAGAGAGAGAGAGAGAGAGAGAGAGAGAGAGAGAGAGAGAGAGAGAGAGAGAGAGAGAGAGAGAGAGACTTGTCCTGTACTGAAGGGCAAGGGCAATCTAATCACACTGAAGAATGTTCTTGGCCAGGCTGTACCTTGTTCATTGTTGTATATTAAGTAGTGTGTGTGTGTGTGTGTGTGTGTGTGTGTGTCTTTGTGTCTGTGTGTTTGTAAAGTGTGTGTGTGTGTGTTTGTTTGTGTTCTTGCTGAAAGAAGTTATGTTATTTGTCATGTTCCTGTGCAATCTATTAAAGTATTATTATTATTACTGCTATATTTCCCTCTTATGATACGATATCAGGTGGTGATATCACTCCACCTGAAAAGGTCCAATGAGGCGAACTCTGGAGCATGTCTTTGACTTTATGGTGAGTTGTCATCATGCTTTGAGGTATGTAGTCTATTTGATTATTCAATTAGCACTCTTATCTACTTGTTTTTGTGAGTTCTGTGAGATCATCATCACCACCGGAGAAGATACAGAAGTCTTCATGTGCAGCTTGACTTTGTTAAAGTCATCAAACTAACGGTAAGTAGATGGCTTACATGTCAGCCTATGTGACTTTCTATTTCCCAGTCATGAATGGTCTATAAATAAAGAAATCAGTGTGAACAATGGCCAGATTAACCTGTTAAGGTGCCTAGTGTCCAAAATGTTTTGTTGGGCCCCTACAGTACCCCCAGTCCCTAGTACTGTACATACATTTCAAGGATAAAGCTACAGGAAACAACAACAGCCTTCGAGCTAGCAAGCCACTCGCTGAAAAGACAAGTTTTGAGGGAAATTCATTCAATAACTGATTGAAAAATGGAAACTCAATAGATAATCAGAACCACAGTGGCTTGAGACTTGCTTATGGTTTAAGATTTGAGACTCGCCCGTGACTTGCACATGTTTGACTTACTCCCACTGATCTAAAAAGATCCATTTCTCTGTTTGTTCATCTCACTTCAATGTTATTGCTGCAGGATTGGATCATCATCAAACTGACCACCACTAATATAATAAAAGATAAAGTATTGCCACTACTACCGCCACCCCTAGTCCTACTGACATCCCTGACCTGTCAGCACACATTGTTCTGCACCAGAAGTGTGAATTACAAAAACAGATACAGTGTGTTATACTCACACCTCAAAATATATGTGATAAAACACCTCTAAGTGCATCTTAAGTTCCACGATCTTTTGTACAATATAATATTCAGCCAGCCATAAATTGACTACATGTGTAACACTGTAACTTATCTATATGTATTTCATGCTATTAGCATTTTGAACTTTGCTTTTGAACTGTCACTAATTACAGAAACACTCATATCATATAAATATGCAGCAAATAGAAAAATGCGTTATTGCTAATTCAGGACACACACTGGTCCCACACAAGTGCATTTACACGTTTCTACATTTTCACACACATACACACACACACGCACGCACGCAAGCACGCACGCGCGCTGAAGAGGAGGAGGAGGAGAAGGGAGAGGAGGAGGCGTGTGCTTTGCTGAGTGGTGATTGGCCGTTGCCATACCAACGAGGGAGGGGCATGGTCAGAGACTGCTGGGGGAGGAGCCAATGGCTGATTATAAAACACTTGTGAACAGCAGTTTCTCTTCTCCTGAGCTGTCTCGTCCGCATCTCTCTTGAATTAGTCTGACGTGTAGGAAGGAAGGAAGGAAGGAAGGAAGGAAGGAAGGAAGGAAGGAAGGAAGGAAGGAGGGAGAAAAGGGTGAGCTGCAGAGGACAGGGTTCTCCATCTTCCTGCGGAGCTGTCTGTCCATACCAGTGATTGAGCTGCCTGCATCTTGTGGATTTATCTCAGTGTGAAGGCGAGGGAAACCTGAGTGGAGAGGCAGGAGTCTGCTTCCCCGCTCCATCCCCCCTGTCTGTGTGGATGACCTGTGCTCCACTGTAAGTACTGCTGCAGATCACATGCACTCATATTTCTCATTCAGACGGAAATCTCAGGCTGCAAAGACGAATCTAGTTGCCCATGTTCTATCTACTTTCTTCTCTCCTCTGTGGAAGTAAACTGATTATCTTTAAATTGTGGATTAACATTTGGGGACTTCATTTTAGGCTTTCGGGAAACACTGCTAGACATTTTTCACCTTTTTCTGACATTTTATAGACAAACCAAACAACTATTCGATTAACCGAAAAAATAACCGACAGATGAATAACGACAATGAAAACAATGGTTAGGTGCAGCCCTGTATCCACCACCTTACGTATGGGCCAGGGGAGTCAGAGACAGGGGCATGTTGCTGATGTGAGCCTGAGTTTGTCTCATTAGTTTACTGTGTGTGTGTGTGTGTGTGTGTGTGTGTGTGGGTGGGTGGAGGGGGGTCTTACTGTGCTCCACTGGTGTCTTCTAATTTGATACTTTACACACTGTGGCTAGGTAATGGGAGAAAAATTAAATATTCAAGACAAAACTAGCGGCCATGTTGATGGTTCTTTGACTAATTGGAATCACAAATATAGAGCTGCTACAATAAGTCGATTGAAAGAAAAATAATCGGCATCTATTTTGTTAACCGATTAATCGTTGGAGTCATTTTTCATGCAAAAAACGCAGAAAATGCTGTTTCCAGCCTCTGAAAAATGGAGATTTCCTCTTCATTTATGTTTTAATATCATATTAAACTTTCTATCTTTGGGTTTGGGATTGACAAAACGAGGCATTTAAAGACCCACTCTGGACTTGGAGGAAATGGGATGGACATTTTTCCACTTTAGAATAGATGAGGCCATAGCCTCTTTTGTGTCTTTTGACATTTTTGACATGCATGTGACAGTTGCTTCTGTTTGGTGTCTTCTAGGGGTGGGGATCACAATTTTGTGATTTTAAACATATTGCAATATTATGCAATTATTACTACCTTTTTCCAACAAATTTTTCCCAATTTCAAATGATGCCCCCAAAAGGAAACTTTGTCAACATCTGTTTTATCTCAAAACGTACTGTACATTTCTGTTTGTACATCTCACTTCAATTGCATTGCTGCAAAATGGGATCGTCAAGCAGACAAACTGACCAACACGTATATGAAAATCGATCCGTACTTGGCGTCTGTGCATCGATACAGTATTTCCACGTAAAATATCGCGATATTATTCTGTATCAAATTTTTTTTTCTCCCACCCTTAGTGTCTTCTGTTCACTGCTACACGAACATCTTCGGATATCTGAAACCGACCCACTCACTCATTTATCTCTCCGGTGAGCCTCATGCATTAGTACTCACGTGTAAACTGACACTGGAACAGTTGAAGTATAGGAAGGGCCTCAAATACACCGAGGTCTGCACATAAAACTGTTTACTGTCCAGATGCTGACTCCACTTGAGGGACACACGAGTGCTCACTCCAAACCACTTTGAATTAATCTTCTATACCCCTACTTAGCAACTAAACCACTTACTTTAATACATTTCATGTTTTCATACAAAAGGAGCTTTACACACAACCTAATCAGAGATACATATGTTATGACTGCAGTGTTCCACATTTTATCTTGATTTGGGGTGGTCATTTACATTTAAAAGGGTAGTAAATTTGGTTCTTTGAGTTAATTGGAGCACACCACAGTCCATGTTAATCAAATTAAACAGAATTTCCCACAAAATGTATGGCTAGTGAAAATGCTGAGTGGCTAGTAATTTCGGAAAAACCACTAGCCACAGTGGTTGGTGGTTGTTGATGCCAAGCCTTGGTCATGATCTTGATTCTAGTAATCCTTATGGCGCTGGTACAGTTATGTTTTCTTTAACAGTTGGCCCTTTTACTCTGTGAATGGTTGTTACTGTAATTTTGAGTCCAAAGTAGCAATCTTTTGCCTTAACTTGCTGCAGCTGAAGCACAATAATACCGTTTACATAAGCAGCTTATTATTGAGTCCCTGATTCATCGCACAGCCCTGGGCCCACTCAGCCATGATAATGTGAAGATAGACCCTACCGTATTTAACAATAGCCCTGGCACCAGCACTGAACTCCACTCAGAGATGAACAAACACAAGCTATCATTTGGTCAAACACAGTAAATGGAAGACAGTTTGCGTTTCACACAGCATCGAGTCTACTGGCTACTGTGGTACCAAAGGTCCTTTTGTGGCTCAATTACACTGCGATGGAGGAGTCTGTTTCCCAAACAACACAACCATCACTAACACAAGATGTCTTGGCACAGTCAGTGTCACTGACACTACAGCGTTTCTAGTTAAGTCAGGTTTTATTTATTTATTTATTTTTTATTCTTCTTCTCATTGTTGCCATTTTTAAGATGCCAGCATGCAAAATTGACCGTAGCAGAAATGAACATTGTCTTCCAGTGTGTTCTTCTTCCTTTCTACTCTCTACTGTTTAACTGCAAGAAGCTTTATTTATTTGAACTGGACAGTACCGGGGCTGCAACTAACGACTATTTTCATTGTTGATTAATCGCTTGGTCTATAAAATGTATCTTGTTTTGTCGATCCGAAACTCAAAGATATTCAGTTTAATATGATATAAAACAGAAAAGAGCGGGAGAGGCTAAACACAGCATTTTCTGCCATTCATGCATACAAACTTACTTTAACTATTAATTGATTACCAAAATAGTTACCGATTTTATTTTTCTTTTGATTGACTAATCGATTAGTTGACTCATCGCTGCTGTTTTAGACAGTACTTCTCCATAGGTCAGTGTACAGTTAAATGAACTGGAATAAACCCATAAAGAAGTGAGAACTAGTCCAGTACATACTGATGAAGTAGTACATGCACACAGCTCGCCCAAAGCAAGACACTGGCACACACTCATAATGGCAAGCGTCATTTCCACGCTTCCCATTCATTGTCTATGTAAGCAGCCGGGCAATGCATTCTGGTAGCGTTGCCGCAACTTTCAAAGAGCGGGGCATTGGGTTGCCTGCTCCTCATTTGCATAAAATTGCAATTCAGGCTACTTTATGCAAATCAGGGGTGTCCAGCTCGACTTGCAGCCTCTCAAAAACCCACAAATCTTTTAAATTGACCATCAATCTAAAATAAAAACCGATTCAGCAACTGCATAGCATATTTATTGCATAAAAGGCTTCGAGAAACACATGTCGCTGAACTATTTTTGTAAAATATGAGAGCTTTCAAATGGCGAAAGACAGCGTTTTAGAAAATTGGGACCAGACAGCCCACAGGTGAAGCATTCGTCCAATCAGATGCAGCCATCCCGGGTGTAGGAGGGTGCAGCCTGTTTTCTTTGCTTCTCAGTGGTCATTAAAGATAATTTGATATCTAATAGTGGTGAGCCCATCAAGTGTCAAAAAATGCCACACAGGATGCCCTGCAGTTTTCTTGTAATCATACAAAAGTTACACATCACATTATTTTAGTTAACAATCAGTGTTACTCAAAAACCCCAAAACTCAACGTGTGAATGCGGTCCCTTTCTCATCAAACATTTGCACAGCTGATCATTAATAGTGCATTGTTAACATGTTTCCTACTGGAGCTTAAAGTCTTCTCTTACCTGTCTTTGCTGGCACATTGCTTTACATCTTTGCACATGACTACAGCCAACTGTTGATTGACTGAATAGCATGAAGATTAGATATATATACATACATACATACATACATACATACATACATACATACATACAAACAACAATTACAATAGGTACATTTAGTGTTTTGTTTGACATGGTCAAGCTTCAGCACCAAAACATGGTTGGGTACTGTCTCTGTGTGCATGGGCAGCAGCCACGTACTCCATCCTGTGCCACTGCTGCTGCCAGGGTCGCATTGAATTACTGAATATAAAAAAAGGACCTAAAGTGTTGCTGGGCATGCCTTCCTTACTCATGCACAATACGCTTCAAAATCTCTTCAATGGTAGGCGGATGGTTAGTGCATTTACAGCCCAGATGTCCGGCTAATTTAAAAATATCTACCCTATGTGTTGCTGCCAACGCTGTAGAAAGAAAGATGTTGTTTTCCGAGCACACTGGACAAACACAAATGTTGTGACAGGCAAGCGCTGTCTGGTGGAGAGACGCAGCTTGATGATTGGTTGGGCATCCTGAAGTCCAAGATCTGCTTCTCTGGGCAGGAGGGTAGTCGTCGTGCTCAGCTGTGTGTTTAAGCGCTTTAGATAATTGCAGCCCTCATTCTCCCAATTGCTGGTCTAGTGATGCAGCTGTGCAGGCCTATTAGAGGTTGGCTCGCACGCTGACACAGGCAGAAGCCACCATGGGGAACATATAACGTGTTGTGTGTGAGGGGTGTGAGGTAAGCTGTGAGTCACAAAGCTGCTCCTGTCAGACGCAAGACCAAAAGCCAAAACCTGAGAGTGAACGCATCAGAAAAATCACACACGTATAATGTGACGTAAAGCAATCTGACAGACGTAAAGGTCTAAAACGCTGAGGCACGTTTCTGACATTTAACTGAACGATTTCTATCTGCACTATTAAGCCTTGTGTCGCTAATTTCCTGGTCAGGGTTTGTTTTGTCTGCTTAATCAAATAATTAAGATGTAAATCTGGCCTTTATTTATTTATTTATTTATTTATTTGGTTACCTCGTCTGGGTATATTGTACGTCTTTGCGACACATTACGATTAACCAATACGCAACATCAGGACACAGGATGACGTAAGTGTGCCAGATGTGCGTTGATGGTTACTGGAGGGTGCAGGTGCTCTCCATATGTGAGCGCCTGAAAACAGCATTTCCTGCCATTTTATTGCATGAAAAATGTCTTTAACAAATAATTGATTATCAAAATAGTTGATTATTTTTCTTAGTATCGACTTATCAATTAGTCGACTACTCGTTGCAGCTCTAATGCTAACAGTAGCTGCTAACACTACCTCCAAAGCCCAAAATCTAACTAGTCAATGGCGATAACTGAAGCCTTGAGCTGGTGTATTTAGAATAGAGCCCGACCAATAAAGGATTTTTAAGGCCGATACGATACAAATATTTGGTTATTTAAAAATCCAATATGCTGATTATATATTTAAAAAATAAAAATCCAGAAACCTGTTACAAAACAGATTTCCCTAACATTAGTTATTTGTAATTATTTATGAGTTCTCACTAAAATAATGTGATTTGTCTTATTGTCACAACAGAACAGAGGAACATCAAAATATATTAAAGTGCTGATAAAATATATAAAAATACAAACTTAAGATATGAAACTTAAAGTAATTTGAATAAAAACACATTAACAAGAAAAATAATCAGTGTTGCCAACATGGACGTTGTAGAGCGCCCTCTGGTGGACAAACTATGCAACGTCAACACTCATAAGATGGTTATTCCGTTTTTTTATTTCTTAACCCTTGTACCATAAAAATTTGAAATGAGTCAATTTGACCCAAATACGATACAAGTTAAAAAAAAAAAAATTTCGGCCTTGCCTTATTTTCTGTGATAAACATGAATTCCTGACTCAATTCAGAAAATTATTCTGGATATGACCAGAATGATCACATAGTGGATATTTAACATGAATTATAACCTGATGATAAAAAACGAGCCCCACTTCCATTTCTAATTGTGTTCTAGTAGAGACTGATCTCATTCCCTAAACATATATGTTATCTCAGCTGTTTGAAATTGAGATAAAGACAATATTTGTTAATAGATTATAAAGTAAAATTTTATTTCAGAATTGTTTTTAAAACCCCAAATAAGTCCTGGGTCAATATGACCCGAGGGCCACGAGAGGGTCCCAAAGTGAAGACAATACAAGGGTTAAATGTTCATTTATCGGAATCATTTAATTGTCATTATAAATGATTCTGATGAATGAATTAAAAAAAAAAATTGTAATTGTTCATTATAAATGTCTAATGGCCGATAATATAATTTACAAGGACATGCGACCACCTGACCGGGGAACAGAGCTTATCCATTCCTGCTTTTATTTAAAAATCAGCCAATGCATCACTTAATGTTGGTGTGACAGCAATTTTCAAGGGTATTTCTGATGTATTTGTGATGGTTAGGGTTGGATGCATTAATGAATGGGATGCACTTGGATGCCAATAAAGCACTGACATGACTGCAGCAATACTTATCAGAGGAGAGGTGAATTAGTTAGTGTTATCAAGAGCGTTACACACACGGTCTGACTGCAAATCTCCAGGTTAATTCCACCAACAAACACGGTTGGTTCAGTGTGTACTGAAAAAGAAGAAGCCCTGTTGCAGTTCAGAAAGCGTCGGCTGATTTCCAGCAAAGAAGTTTCCCAATCTAAATTTTTAGTTTGCCCTTTTGGTCTCGCGCCAATAATTTCATGCTTTCAGTCACAAGAGGCGGCCATCAGACAGAGCCTGTCTGGGGATGATAACCTGTCGTGCTGCTATCTCCCCTGAAAATAAATTAAAAATGATTCCCTCTTTTCTATTTTTATCTCTTCCTCTTTGATTCTCCTTCACCACTGAACCTTTTACCCTCCCCTACCTTTTTATTATCTTCATCCCCATGGGCACAGTTTGCGGTTTCTAGTTTTATTTGGAGGCTAAATCATCGGCAGAGACGTTTTTAATTTGAGACGTGTCTCACGCGGCTGCGTCCCGTCTCACCTCTGATGTCACTGTTACATCAACGACCTGTGTGCATGTTTTTGGAAAGTTGGGTTCGGGTTGGAGACAGAAGAGACATTGTCGGAATAAGGAAACCAAAAGCCTCATCAAATGGTAAAACGCACAGCATTTAGTTTATTTGTAAAATGTGACTGCCTCGTGTTCATCGTGGAACTTTGAGCTTGGCCAGACCTTACTCCACAGTGCTGTGGAGTAAGGTCTGTCTTTAAACCAATCACAATTGTCTTGCTCTGGATGCAGTGACGGTGGCTCTGCAAAATACTCTAAGGAAGGAACTTGTTGTTGGTGGAACATTTGCACCCCGCAAAAAAACCCGCCATTTACAAAATTAATTGAAGTTCACTGTTCACACAATACAGTAACGTGAGTTATTTAAATTAACTGGATACATTTGCTCTTACTGCGTATCCCTGTGTGTAAATGCCGTAAACATATTCTTTGTAAAACTTTACAATCATTCACCAAAAGAACAAAGCAGGCCTGCCTTGTTGCACACTCCAGATTTTCTGCAGTGGTGGAAGAAGTATCCAGATTCTTTTTTTTACGTAAGTAAAATACCACACTGTAAAAAATACTCGATTACAAGTAAAAGTCCTGCATTGAAAATTTGAGATGTTCCGATACGGATACCAGTATCGGCATCGCTTCTGATACTGCCTAAAATGCTGCTATTGGTATCGGGAAGTACTGGTGTTTATGCACCGATCCAATACCACGTAATAAAGCCCTAAAGAAAATCTACGTTAAAGTAATTTTATTGTTCTTTTTCCGTTTATAACTGACTGTCAAACTAGATAAAAAAAAAAAAGAAAGTTCTTTGGCATTAATAGTTTGAGTTTAACCTGAACCAGACCGACAGCAAAGATGGAAATCATATGACCTCCATACAGGGATAGTAGTATACAGCTGTTAAAACATAATAAAATATATGTGACCCACTGGTGTCGGATCAGTACTCTGTGTCGGCCGATGCAAAAGTTAAAGAATCGGTATTGGGAAGCAAAGAATGGTATCGGACCATCTCTAATTAAAATGTTATTTGAGTAGAAGTATGTTAATAACATCAGAAAAATGTACTTCCAGTGTTGAAAGTAAAAGTACTCGGTGTAGAAAAATCTGAAAACGATCCAAACAGTGTCAATCAATTAAGTGTTTATTGATCTAATCATTTCCTCTGTACTTTATACCGTTATATTGTTGGGTAGTTTCATTTTATAATAAAACAGTTTATTTTATATCCTACATGTGTTTTTGTGCGGGAAAAATCTTAATTTGAAAAGTGACTAAAATGAATAATGTAGAGGAGTAAAAAGTACAATATTTCTCTCTGAAATGTAGTGGAGTAGAAGTAGAAAGTGGCATGAAAAGACTAACTAAAGTAAAAGTACCTCAAATTTGTTCTAGAATAAAGTACTTGAGTAAATGTACTTAGTTATATGTACATTCAACCACTAGGAATGAGAACGGGTTGACAACCACCACATGTGTGGCCTGTTGCAGACCATGGTGTCCTGTGGTAATAGGCCAGTCTGATGTTGACCCCCAGCAGGGTTGTTATCCACTGGACACAGTAGGTCAACTGTTCACAGGGGCGCAGTGGGTGACATGTAGACAGACACAGCGAGGAAGACACAGGGTTTTATTGTTGCTGTCAACACTGTTGTCAAATGTCCTGCTTTTGACAGCGTTGTTGGGAGCACCTTACTTATTATTTTCTAACTATTCTGAGGAAAATTCTCAGAAGCGAGTTGAATGAGGAGCCAAGGACAACATGAACAAGTGAAGAAAAACTTAACTATGTCTGGCAGAGAAATGAGGACTGTGATGGACAGCCATACAGTGGTGCTCAAAAGTTTACATACACATGCTTAAGTTGACTAAAAAGAGGAATAAAAAAATCATGTTTTGGAAATTTATTTTAATACCTAAATTAAAAAATGAGGTAAAATACAAACTTTAAGGACACCAATTGTCTTTGTGAATGAATAACGTATTGTAAATAAATAAATGTTCTTATTTAAAATACAGGGTCATAAGTATACCCCTATGTTAAATTCCCATAGGGCAGGCAGATTTTTATTAAAGGCCAGTTATTTCCTGGATTCAGGATATTATGCATCCTGATAAAGTTCCTTGGCCTTTAGAATTAAAATAGCCCCACATCATCACATACTCTTCACCATGCTTAGAGATAGGCATGGGATACTTTCTATAAAATCATCTCTCAATGCAAATCAAACCAGGTATTAGTCTAACTGAAATAAAACCATGCCTATCTCTAAGCATGGTGAAGAGTATGTGATGATGTGGGGCTATTTTAATTCTAAAGGCCAAGGGAACTTTATCAGGATGCATAATATCCTGAATCCAGGAAATAACTGGCCTTTAATAATAAAATCTGCCTGCCTCTATGGGAATTTAACATAGGGGTATGTATACTTATGACCCTGTATTTTAAATAAGAACATTTATTTATTTACAATACGTTATTCATTCACAAAGAAAATTGGTGTCCTTAAAGGTTGGATTTTACCTCATTTTTTAATTTAGGTATTAAAATAAATTTCCAAAACATGATTTTTTTATTCCTCTTTTTAGTCAACTTAAGCATGTGTATGTAAACTTTTGAGCACCACTGTATATAACAGAGAAAATAAGGCAGTTATTGTTGTCTAGTGAGGGCCGAGTCCAAGAGAAGATGCAATGAAAGGAAACAAAAGGTCATCTTTATTACGGCTAGAGGCCGCACACGTAGAGAAGAAGAGGAGAATGTGACATCATATGTTTTTCATAATTGTTTAGAGGAACACGGGCTCCAGCTCAAGCTTGATAACTTTCTGTCTAGACTTAACGTTTTTCTCCACAACGCTGCACAGAGCGATGTCTGTCTGGTGGAATTGATGGGTTGATATGGATTGATATGGTGGTAGAGTAGTTGCCTGCCAATTGGAAGGTTGGCGGTTCGATTCCCCTGTCAGTCCCATGTCAAAGTGTCCTTGGGCAAGACGCTGAAACCTGAGTTGCTCCCGATGTTGCGCTTCGGGTGGAAATGTGTGTGTGTGTGTGTGGTTTATCTGATGAGGAGTGTGTGAATGTTTCCTGTACTATGTAAAAGCGCAATATAAATACAGTCCTTTACCACTGTGGGACAACGACCATCAGACTTCTCACAGACGGGGCTGAAGCCAAGCGACATCGTTAAATCGTTTAATCGTCATAATTAAACGTCGCCAAGGTAACATGTGATCTCGTGAAGTGCTGTCCCAATCCCATTTATACCTATCTGAGCCCATGTGGCCTCACACACTCACTCACTTAGCACCTGAGATCAATTACGTCTGTGAGTTCTTAGTCCTCAGGGCTAAGGATTGGGATTGATCCAATGGTATTCACTGCAGCTTGTAGGAAGTAAAGCGGAGGAGTTCAAAACTGGCTTTAGTCTATCCAACTGCCTATTTAGTCGGACAGTGTTGTGTAAAAACCAGTTCAGACCACAGATTTGCCCCGAGTTGAAACTTGCAACGTTCTGAAAACTTACCATTTTACACCAATGTGACGAGAGGAGAAGGTGCATCATCTCCATAGCACCTTCCCTTCTCAGGCTTTTTGTAGCTGGATATCATTTGTGATAAATATGAATGTGGATAACATTAGTGAGAGTGAGATGCTTGCTACAGTTGCATTTCTTATGATTTGGGGAAAACGTTTTATTTCTCTAAACCACTGCTTTGTTTTATCGCCGCTCGCTCTCTTCAGTCACTCTCATAGACCATCAATAAAAAAAATCTCTCTCTCTCTCTCTCTCTCTCTCTCTATGGTCACTCTCAAGCTCGCTCGCTTGCTCACAATAATAATTTTATTTCTATAGTTTGTAGCTTGACTTAACCAGCTGAATTCGCCATTGTTTGTTGAAACCGGCGGCGTTTCTTACGTTCTAAAAACAGCCGCTGGCGACAAATCACTCATCGACGCCATCATCGACGCCATCATCGACGCCATCATCGACGCCATCAGCTTAAGTCAACGTTCTACAGCGGTTTTGTCTTGTCTCGAATCTTTAGCCTGAACCGGGCTTGTTTAAAGCTATAGTCCGTAGTTTCTTTCCCCCCCCCATGAGGTATCGTAAGTAATGACAACAAAACTTTCGGCGCAAGCCTTCTGTGATCACGCACCTACCCCACCCCTCCTCCACGCAGTTGCTAGTAACCACGAAGTACACAGAGAATGAAAAAAAAAAAACATGGACTCTTCAGAAGAGGTCATTATCTTCACTTGATCTTCTGTGCGTGAAAGGCGCCAGATGACACCAGTTTCCCAAACACAGCCATACTGAGAAACTCTGGTTATGGTGGACAAACCAAGCTAATGCTCAGGCTTTTGGGGTCTTTAGTTTGTACGACCTCTCCTGCACCAAATTCTGTCTAATGAAGAAAATGATTGCTTCCAGAGGACCAATGACGATGTGTAATATGAAAGGTGTTGCTTGTAGTGTAGTTTCCCTCAGCTTTAGTCTGCAGACACTTAAGCAACTTTTAAAGTAACTGTTTCACGAACTTGGTCTGCTCTCATTAAACTTGTTTCCTGCAGCAGCAGACAGCCGTTCAGAGAGGAAAAACTCTAAAAAAACCAACAACCTACTGTACACTATGTGCCCAGCACCAAACAGCAGACAGTTAGGGACAAGCTTGTGAAGAATGTTGAGCATTTAGCAGCTAAAGAGACATTTTTCAGGGGGGTTGGTGTCTACCAAAACAGAGCTACAGTCAAAGGGGACTGGGCACTGGACTTTCTTTGGAATTCGTCTGTCGGCCAGACACACTCTGTATGAGTTTATGCATACTTATGTTGCTTCCTAGTGTGTTAGATGTTTTAAATAGAAAACCATGTTAGCCATAGTAGCCAACATTCATACTACGTCATCTTAAAGCGCATTCAGATGCTAAAGGGTGCCTTTTGCGTTGGTATCTTGGTTTAATCGCATTGTTTTTTTTATCTGGACTTAATCTTAAGTGAAAAATAGAAAAGTAAAAGTAAATTTAGCCTTGTACATCACGACTCAAACAGCTGGATCGCAGCTCTAGTTCACCTGCTGGCATAATAATGTAGAAATGCTCTATAAATGTTAGGCCTATTATGCCGTGTATTTCAGCAAACACCGCACTGGTGCAAAAATGTGTATTATCTCCATTATATGTGTGTGTTGTTGTTGGGTGGCTGGATAATAGAGCGAAAATTAGATCAGATTCATTACAGACTAAACACATCAGCTGTTCAACCACTCCGGTTTCTGTGACGGACCACTGTCAGCACCATTACTCTCCTTTAGGGAAAATGTTTGGGTATGTGTTTGTCTGTTTGTCTGTGTGTGTGTTTGTGTGTGTTTTATGTGTGTGTATGCACACAGTCGCACAGGCAAAAGCAACATTTTTATAGTCCATATGAATTACTGGAGCACACAGTAATGTAACCTCAGGCCCAAGGTCAGTTTTAGCGCACATGACCCATCACACATGTACTCAGATGACAGACACAGATGTGTGCATGTGCTTCTCTGTAACACACACACACACACACACACACACACACGCTCTAACATGATAAAAGAAGCAAGGAATGAGGAAAAATTAGAGGGGACCGCTGTGTCTCGTGTGTAAAGGTGTTTTTGAATGTGGTGACCTGCATGCTGCGTCTGGAGCTTAGCACCGCCCAACACCGACACGTGATTGGTTTAAAGAAATGCAAAAAACAAGAGCTTTTTTTTTTTTCCTCCTATCCCAGAATGTATCTTTGGTGTAGCCAGACCTTACTCCACAGCGCTGTGGAGTAAGGTCTGGAGATAAGTAACCATTATTAAACAGAAAGTCTGAATGTATCTTGTTTTGGTCCTCCCTCTTATTTTTTCCATGTTCTCTTGCATGTTGGATCTAGAAACTGCATTCATCCTGCAATTTACCTTTTTTATTTTTTCTGTCTTTCTTTCTTTTTCAGTTAGTTCCTCTCTACGTCTCTATCGTTTCCCCCGTCCCTCTTGACCCTCCTAGAGATCACAGCTTGTGTTGGCAGCCTATCGGGCTGTCAGAAACAGGAAGTTGTCATGCCAGGTTTCACTGTAGAAACGCAGCGGTCGGATGAAGCTGTGGTATCACTGTTAGCCGGCTTATGGTCTGCCCTGACACTGTGCCAGAGTTTCTTTTTAAAGGCCTCAAAGGGTCATTCATTCAATTTCAACAAATGGAGGGGAAAAAAGACTGAAGAGAGTCAGAAATATATGCCTGGGATTTTTTATATCTGAGCATGTGCACATCCACGTCCAGCACAAAGGCATAGATGTGTATCTCCATGCATTGTGCTGTATATATATATATATATATATATATATATATATATATATATAGATATACTTTTCTGATGATGGTGCCTACTGACCTGTATAAAACAATGAAGCCCATCTAAACAAGCTCCAAAGCTTTTCCATCAGCTGGCCCTGTTCTAAAGGAGTACACATGAGGGGAGATGTGTATATTCATTTAGCCGAAGCTGACATGGGTCTCTGACATAAGGCTTTTTGCTGAATCAAACATACTTCGACACTTCAGAACAGCTCAACGATTGTTGCCTCTGGTCACTGGCCGTGATGGCCACAGCCATGGCCACACATCCAGTTTAAGAGCGGAAACCTTATATTTTTCCATAGTTTACGCTGTTTTTTCCTTAGGATTAGTTTATGTACTTTTTTCATACACATTATACATTTGTTGCAAACACTTATTTAGATACAAATAACTCATAGGACACTTTCACACACCTTATACTTTTAGTTGACCATACAGAAGTATCTTTTGGGAGCACGCACCATTAGTTACTTTTGGATTCATCACTTGGAGCAGGAGCAGCTTTATAGGGGAGGTGGCCTAATTGGACACTACCACTGCTTGTTATGTCCGGGTAGTAGCTTTATTTATTATATAGATATTTTGGAGCTTAGATTTATATTGAGTATTTTTGAGTTAAGGTTAAGTAAAAGTACATTTCTTTTGGAATACGTTTTTAGGTAGGTTTGGCTGTTATTTGTAGTTTACGTAGTAGTGTTATTGTTAGTCTCCCCCTGTGTGTGAAAATCGGTCTGATCAGCCAATATATAAGTCCCCTTTGTTTCTTTTGTAGTAGGTCAGTTGTATTTTTTGAGTCTCTTATGTTCAGACCTTTAGTTACCGTCTGTTTATTTTAATCTTCATTTTGTTGTAATGATTTTTTTGGAACTTAAAACCTTTAATTTTTGAACTTCCCTTGTGACTCCTCTAACTTTACTGCTTGGTCCCTCACACTGGTCAAAAGGACTATTTGGTTTGCTCATGTTTTTACCCATTCCTCCCACTGCAACAGTTGTTAGTTAATCAGTGGGACTACATTTAGAGGAATACGCCACCGTTTGTTAAAATAGGGCTTATCACAGTCTGCCCTTGCTGTAGATAGGTGGGCCAACACATTTTATGTCTTGTGCATGCATTGTTTTAGTCCAGAGCAACACCTCCAATGCCGCTGCTAGTTAGCTTAGCGTAGTGAATGGAATCCTATGTTGCCGGTTAGCATAAAAACCAACAACAACCTAATTACTTCTTGTGGCCTGCGTATTTACGAGTACAAATAGCAATGCAGATTAAGACTAGACAATTAGGCAATCCTAGCCAGATATTGACTTGGGACTATATTGTGTGGAAGCACAGCCGAAGCACTGCTTCATGGGCCCAGAGATGTTTAAAATCACAACATTTTATGTTAAAACCACGCTCAACATTCTCTGGGTTAGATGTGAGGTTGAATTCCTGCCACCGCTAGGTCGTTATTTTATGAAACACTCCTGTGGGTCGTAGTAGAGGGTACGAACAAATGTCCATGTCGACATGTGGTTTGGAGAACTTTTTGTCTCCTGTATGTATTTTCTTGTGTAAAATATTTTTCAGGATGACAATGATCAAGTCATAAAATATATCAATGTCATGGTATGGCAACTGAAACATCTACAAGTGTCTATGAAATGATAAACCCAGAAACAATAACACTTACTGACTGAGAGCAATGATTAGAAAATACACCATAACATCAGTAGAAAGATCATTTTTGGTCCACATTGCAACAATAAACACAGAAAGATCACAACAAACCATACAACTAGAAGGACCCGGCGTTGTTACTCAGCTTGTGACACAAAGAGGTCTTTGTACTGTTGTTTTTTAATGCAGATGCCAATTTGCTTGAGTGGATTACAGGTCTGTTTTAGACCACAGTGTCAACTACACTGTACTATGGTATGTTTAAGGTACCCGCTTTCTGAAGTGTACAGGTCTACCTTGCTGAGGCTCTGGGGAAGTCTGACAAATTCTCTAAGAGAAAAACATCAGCCACAAACACAGCGGCACTTCAGCAAGCCCTGTCATGTGGATTTGTCTTTTTAAACCTCCATTTAACCCTTTAATCTGCTTATCTGATCACTTTTTTTTCTTATACCAGTTCCCTAAACGTATAGGCTTATCAATGATATTGTGTATTTTGTCTGACCGTCAACTGATGGTTACAAAATAACTAAAACCACTAACTTTATTATATAGTGTCACTGTCTGAATATCCTCATTGAGGTGGAAGAAAGCTCCTACCACGCTGCAGCAAATGATGGCTGCTAAGATATCTGTATGTGTTCGAAATTATTGGTAATTGCACCTTTTACTCACGGATGAACACGGGCACACTACTGGGAAAAAAAGCATTTTCAAGCTCTAGAAATATGAAGCTAAGGCCTCAGTTGTTGCTTCAGCTGCTTGTTGAACATGATTGCGTGCTTTTTAACAGCATTAAATAGGTTGAAATTTCTGCTGTGGCTGATGCTTTTCTCTTTTGTTCAACCAGAAGTGTGTTTCCCATCCATCGAAGAGATGGATTTCATTGGTTTCTGAAAGGGCTTCTCCTTTTCATAATTAGAAATCCACCTTTTCTCTGTACTGATCTGGGGATTATTTGCTGCTGCCTCCACTCATTGTTCAATTTATGGCTGCCACCCACACTTCTCTGGCTCTGAGAGTGCCTTGATTCTTTTATTTATTTATTTATTCCCCCCCCCCCCGAACTCCCAGGCATTTGTGCATAGCTTACACATGTATACAGGTATATTTTGCCTCTAGAAATCAAAGTGCATAAATAGTTTGGTGCTGTAATCTGATTTCACAATAATTTAACTAATTTAACCACCTAATATGACTTGATTAAAGTTGCCCTATGAGGTCTGTTTTTTTTTTGTGGTAAACAAGCAAGTCATTACATTCAGTGTTTTGGTACGTGTCCACTGTGACGAAAACCCCTCCCAACACACACACACACACACACACACACACACACAAACTCACAAACTCACTCACAACCGTGATGGCTGCACCTGCTTTTCATATGGGCTGTGGGCTACCGAATTTAAAATCTGACTCATTTGGAAACTTTCTCTTATTTTTAAACATTTTATGCAATATACAAGCTGCAGTTGCTGAATCTGTCTTCAATTTAGATCGACAATGATCAGTTTAAAAAAATTGTCATATTTCTAGAGGCGGCGAGTCTACACATCTCTTATAATGAGCAGAACCACAGACCGACGCATGTATGCATAAATCCGTGTATAAAAAATCATGGCGACCCCATGACACCAATCTCTGCAGCACACGGAGAAAAAGAAGAGAACAAAAGGATGAGTGCAAGAAAGTGACCACTAACTAGTAGGGCTGCCTGTGGTTGTGTAACGTACTGGGGGAGAGAATATAATGATCAGCTGCTTTCCTGCGTTTCTTTTCTGCCTCATTACAGAGGACACAAAAACTGTCTTTGTTTAAGCGGCACGACACCCTCTGCAGTTTGTGTCACGGAGCATTTCAACTTAAGTTTCTTAGATATGTGGTATATCTTGTTCAAATCTGTTTTTTCAAAAATGCTTTGCATTCCCAAAATCTTTATTTCTGTCCACAGTTTCACATGGCTATACGTAAACATTTGTTTGTCTTTAAGAAAAGCATTAAAGACTGTGTTAATGGAATATTGATTGTATATCTTTTGGTGTACGTCACTCTCTCTCTTTATCTCTTTTTTTTCTATCCCAGAGTCTATACCTCAGCAACATGAACAAGATGAAGAACTTTAAGAGGCGTTTCTCTCTTTCTGTTCCTCGCACTGAGACCATTGAGGAGAACGAGTTCACTGAGCAGATAAACCAGTTCAACATACGGCACACTCAGGGTAAGAACCCCTATTTTCCTCATATAACTCAAATATATATATACTTCTTAATTTTTCTCAACATTTCAACGTGCTATGTATACGACTTACAGAACATTTATATATCAACAACTATTTGCTATGTAAAAAATTTAGTGGAGTGATGGCATCGTGAGTAGAGAATGAAGTCACACTCGCTCTTTGTGTCTTGAAATCTGAGCCTCTCTGTTCTTTGTTTTGGTAGCCGGGCCATATGAGTCCCTCCCTTTTTAAAACGGTTGTTGCTCCCCGTTGCTCAACATTCCTATCTTCTATGATATGCCATTTGGGGCAGCAGCCAGTCCGTAGGGAGTTGGGTTGGGAACCGGAGAGCCACTGGTTCAAGTCCCCATATGGACCAAAAGTACGGAGTGTGGATTGGTGGCTGGAGAGATGCCACTTCACCTCCTGGGCACTGCCAGGTGCTCTTGAGCAAAGCACCGTACCCCCTCCCCCACTGCTCAGGGTGCTGGTTCAGCTTGCAGCCCACTCACTCTGACATCTCTCCATTAGTGCATGAACAGGTTGTGTGTGTGTGTGTGTGTGTGTTCAAAACAACAATGTATGTATGTATGTATGTATATATATATATATATATATATATATATATATATATATATATATATATATATATATATATATATATATATATATATATATATATATATATATATATATATATATATATATATATATATATATATATATATATATATATATATATATATATATATATATATATATATATATATATAAGTGCCTGCCCTTTACCAATCAGATTCCAATGACGGCTTCTCAGATGGTTCTGCGTTTAACAACCTATCTGGCTCGTCAGGTTAGTGTAACGGTAATACTATAAATATAAAGTGATAATCAATTACACAAACTAGAGAGTCAGTTTGCGGCGTCCCGGGTCGCATCTACAAACGTTAGCAAAGCAGAGACAGACAAAATACACAGAGCTACTTATAAAGCCGAAGCCCCATATAGTGGAAAAGTCTCACCATGCCACTGGTTACTAATGCATGTGAAAAACAATTGTAGCCGCCCCGTGAATCAGATCCTCTCCAAAAATGTAATGGGTGCTTCGTTGGCTCATGCTACATCCTTCCACCAAGTTCATCAATATCAGGGCAGTAGCTATTCCATAATCCTGCTTACAGACAAACAAACAGATCAACTGAGCCAAAAACATGGCCTCCTCAGCAGGCATAATAAACCATTGCTTAATTAAGCATGTTTGAAGTTCTGAAGCTTGAGCTCCTTTTTACTTCCTAGTGTCTTTCAGTCCATGTATGAATAAACGGCTCATGTCTATTAATAGAGCACAAATGGCAATCTCATTCTGGTTTTTAATACCAAACACAAAAGCCTTCCTTCCTTCCTTCTATCCGTGTGTCTGTAGCGGAGCCTCGCAGATTAACCAGGGTTTCTCCAGCGATGACTGGTACCATGACCAGAGCTTAGCCACAAAGGATCAGCAGTCTTCAAAGAGAAACAAGGGTTATGGTGGGATAAGTAGGGGTAGATAATGCAAAGGAACTAAATACATTCAGAATGACGTATTTGAGTGTCTCTGCGTTATGTATATGGATGCAGAGTTTGACTGTGAGGATAGTACAAAGAGATGGAACGACAACAAACTGCATGAAAACATTATGCACATTTAGATCTCAGAGCTACCAGGATGGTTAAATTAAATAGAAATTATTTTTAAAAAGCTTTTTTTGCATATGGCCTGTTGAGGCATCAGCTTCATCGCTTTGGCATTCTTTATGTCTTTATGTCTGAGTGCAAGTTTTTTTTTTTTTTTTATATCCATTTTATTTATTGTTTTGTTTGTGTGGCTTTTGATTTCCATTATATTTACTGTTTTTGATTGTGTTTTTGGTTTTTATTCCAGTGCATTTTTTTGTTAACAGAGACTTTATCGCAATAATTTATGGGACAAGTTATCGTAAAATTTGTTGTTGTGACAAGCCTCGTAATATGGATACAATAAAGGGAAATGAAAGAACCACTAGAACAGTCTGGTACGTAAATCACTTTACTGTAAGGCAGCCTTTAAAACCAATCGCGATATGACAACACTTCATACATGTCATATTGCGATATTATGATATCCAACAATTAAGATGATATTTAGCCTCATTTATAGATATCGACATACTGCCTAGCCCTAAATGGAGTCACATCACGTTCAGCATCACATACATAACCGGAAGTGAAGTAATGTTGGCTTTTAACCCAAACCACCATCTTTTTCTAAACATAATTAGCTAGTTTTTGTGCCTAAACATAACCAACATTAACATGTTTAAAACCATTTATCGGTAAGGTAAAACTGCGTTCTGCGACCGATATAGATAGATAGATAGATAGATAGATCTATCTCTCTCACATTACATTGTCAAATTTAAAACATTTATTAACAACATAATGTAACAATAACATAAATTCAGTCAATTGGAAACTTGACAATTTGTCAAAAAAAAGAAAAAAGTTTACCGACACTTTGCACCACATATAGGTCGGTGTTTGAAGCCCCCAACTAGGATTAGGCAACAAAGGCTTAGTTGGGGGCTAAACACACCATCGAGCCAGCACAGCAGCTGAGCAGACCCATAGTAGACGGGGACTCAACGGACGGCAGTCCGCTAACTTGTTGCTCTCTCTAATATATCCCATATGAGCTGCTCTGTTTAGGCTACAAAAAGTGCATGCAGGCTGAAATTTAACCGTGCGGTTTTGTTGGGAGAAAGCTGTAAGCAGGAGGATTATCCGCTAGCTGCTAGGCTAATGTGCAGTGGTAAACACAGAATATACTGTAGTACAGGCACATAGCAGAGTTTGCAAACTGTGGCTTTTTCAGATGAACACTTCGGGGGCCCAACTTCTGAGGATGGGTCTCCAGCATCTGCAGTTCTATGCTATCTTTTGACTGGCTGTAGCTAAGTTAGAGGGGGTTAAGTGACTCGCAGCACTTCAGCATGTGTGTTTTTTCAGCTTGACAAGCCGACCGGATGGGACATGGGGGCATGGTGGTATCAGTGATTCCATTTTTTAATTCGATATTCAAGATTGTGACTTAATTTCGATCGAAATGTGACACCCTTAGTCACTGTCTACTCCTAAATGTTAGGAAACAGGTAACCAGACAGAAACATAGTGGGAGGAAGAGGACAAAGTAATGGAGATAAAGAGCTGAGTGAAGTAGAAAGGAGTCCGCGCGTTTGACCCAAACCCAGCAGATGTATACTCCCCTCTCTAAGCTTTTCTTGCTCATTTATGTTTTCATATATTCCTCTCCTCTGTCATGTGAGGGATTATATCATGCTCCTACAGCATGATGCACAGCATGTACTGCTGTATAGACATCTGACATTCACCGTGGAATACTAAGGGTGTGGTAGGCTATATGTTATATCACAAACTAGCATGGCATAGCATTTAAAAAAATATGATAAATAGCTTGATTGCAGAGTTGATTATTATCGTTTTAAAGGTCCCATGACATGGTGCTCTTTGGATGCTTTTATATAGGCCTTAGTGGTCCCCTAATACTGTATCTGAAGTCTCTTTTATATAGGCCTTAGTGGTCCCCTAATACTGTATCTGAAGTCTCTTTTATATAGACCTTAGTGGTCCCCTAATACTGTATCTGAAGTCTCTTTTATATAGACCTTAGTGGTCCTCCAATACTGTATCTGAAGTCTCTTTTATATAGACCTTAGTGGTCCCCTAATACTGTATCTGAAGTCTCTTTTTATATAGACCTTAGTGGTCCCCTAATACCATATCTAAAGTCTCTTTTATATAGACCTTAGTGGTCCCCTAAAACCATATTTCAAGTCTTTTTCCCAAAATTCAGCCTTGGTGCAGAATTACAGCCACCAGAGCCAGTCCCACAATGAGCTTTCCTTAGTATGTGCCATTTCTGAGTCTGTAGCTTTTGAGGATGAGAGGGGGCAAGGTGGAGGCTGGAGGTGTGGCCTTGACCAACTGCCTCTGTTTTCGTTTGAAAGCCATGATGTCTCTCTCTCATGGGTGGGTCAAATTCTCTGGGTGGGCGAAGCAGAGAAAGGGGAGGTAACCAAGACTCCAGATCGGCCCGTCTGAGCTTTCATTTTCATTTTCCTTTCCATATACCTACTAGCAGGGTGTGATTTGTGAAAAAAGATGCGCGGGTGGATCATGCACAACAAAACAAAACAAAACTTGCAAGAATTAAATTCCCATTTTAATACCATGGATACCATGGTATTGGAGTGTATACACAGGGAGTGCTTTAATTAAAGTGCTATTTTTTTAATTGATAGGATTTGGAATTGAAAGATTTCAAAACTCATTGCTTTGCTTCCACGCCTGCTTTACTTTGCTCTAATAGCAAGACAGCTGACACAGACACACACACACACACACACACACACACACACACACACACACACATAATTTCTCGTATTTAAAAACAAGAGCAGCTGGATCAAACTGATAAACACAAAGAAAGTCAATCAGTCTCTGATCACTGAGCACGGTGAACTAATTAGCATCCCTTAAGGCTGCACATACAAACAACTACACACACAAGATACAACAACACACAAATACACATACCATTTCATTACCACGTGCCATTATCAAGCCCAAGAGTCTCAGTAGAGAATGTGCTCCAAGAAACACATCCTGATGAAAGGAATAACAAATCAAAATCACAACGTTATTCAAGTCGGTGGATTTAAATCTGTGACCGTGAGTTGGTTGAGCCTTCAAATACACAAACGCGCTGCAATTACACAAACTATGCAAAAAGAAAAGCAGTCTTATTTTGTGGAACAAGTTTAAAAGTGTTTTTTGAATGCGTGTCTGTCCTTGAAGAGGGGAACTTTAATCTTAAAGGAGCCCTGCCACACAAAAACCGGTTTTAGGTGCATATGTGTTTGTGTTATGTGGTGAATGTGAAGATGAACTGCTTCATCTTCTGTCATCTAGCCGCTGAAAAGAAATAAGATGAGAAATCAGTCTAATTACAAAAGCTGGTCAGTCTGACGTCATGTTCCCTGAGCTCATTACTATTGTTGAGCTCGCCCAGTTGCGCTGGGTAAAGGATGCTGATAGCCAGACTCTCATTGGCTAGATGTTAGCCAATCAGAGTCAAGCAGCTTAGCTAGCATTTCCTCTCTAACTGGGACATATTGGGACCGATGGTGGGCTTGCTATAGATGAACACACAGAGATGCACTGGTAAGAGCAAATTACATTTAACAATGTATCCAACTAATTTAGATATATCACGTCACTGTATTGTGTAACGGTTAACTTAAATTGTGTTTCTAGTTGGCCTCCAGAGACCTTTTTGCAGAGCCACTGTCGCTGCATTCGGAGCGTAGCCACAATTGTGATTTGGTTTTTAAAAGAAATGCAAACAACCCAGAGTGTTTATTTTTCTTCTATCCGAGAAGATAACTGTGGTGTATCCAGACCTATCTCTACAGCGCTGGGGAGACACAGTAGGCCTGGCAATGCAAGACTAAAATGTGTGTAACTCTGTCAATATTAAAATGTTCTCAAACATAACCTGGGGGCAAATTCTGCAATTATTTTGTGAAGCTTATTTCCCAACAAACTTCCACGGTTCTTTCTTTCCTGACTCTGACTCGGTTTCAGATATAAACTCAACAACAAACATGACAAAAGCGTGGCATATTGGATTGGGTTTTTCATCCATCCATATCTTAACAATCAGACACTGTGTGCGCTCATGTCGGTGTCGCCTTCACTGACCCTAATTAGCATCGGGAGATCAAAGGAGTGCTGTGGCTGTGATAATCAAATGCCTAGCAGACAGAATGTTATTTCAACCCTCCCCAGCCCATTTAGATCAATCAGACACAACATAGCCTGTTAGAAGCCTTTCTGTAGCGCTGTTACAAACGCCTTGTTAATCTCATCCAGGCATTTTTAAATCTGAGGCCCCTGACCTGGCATAAACATCTTAGAGTACAGGTGTGAACGCACCCGACGCTCAGACTGTAGCTGCAACGATACGTCGACTAATTGATTAGTCAAGCAAAAATAATCGCCAACTATTTTGATAATTAAATAATCGTTTTTTCATGCAAAAATGGCAGAAAATGCAGTTTTCAGCCTCTCCAATAGTAGTTCCTGCTCTTTTCTAATTAAGCTGAATATCTTTGAATTTTGGACCAATAAAACAAGACATTTAAAGACATCACATTGAGAAATTGGTATGGACTTGTATCACTATTTTCTGATATTTTATGGACCGAACGATTAATCCAGCAAATAAGTAGATTAATCGATAATGAAAATAATTGTTAGTTGCAGCGCTAGCTCAGACAACGTGCGGAAGTGGTCTGGGCAGCTCCAAAGTGATGTGAGGTGGGGCTACGGCCTTATTCTGTAGGTTGCTCTGTGTATTTTTGCCATTTTTTTGTATTTTTTACAAATTTTATTAGAATTAGAATTTCGAAAGTATTTATTTAAATCAGGAGACACTTATAAATATTTATATGTGCAACAGATGATAAATGAGTCTTTAGCGGTTAGACCCATTGTGACGTCATCATGTTGAAGGGGTGGAGAAGCCGTGAGCAGTTTTGTTTCGGTGCTTTGAAGCTCTGTTTGCCTGTCGGCGGCATGGAGGCCCCAGGGGACCACCTGTAGATAATAACCTTATATTTTGAGGTTCAACCAAAACGGTATATTACTATCGCTACCGCCTGCCGGTTAAAACAGCAACTCATTTGGTCTTTCCAAACGCAAATGATGTACATGTTTATTTGCATATAGAGCAGAAAGAAAGATCCGATCACAAGTGGTCACTCAAGACGCATGTTAATGCCAGGTTTGAACAGGGCTCAGCGCCACCTGGCTTTGTCTGCCTGTGTGTGTGTGTGTGTGTGTGTGTGTGTGTGTGTGTGTGTGTGAGATTAATAGAACACTGTTGAATTTCCTGTAGTGTAAGGGAGGCCATAGGTCATGCAGTTAAAATGTATGTTTGTGTGTACACAATGAATATGTGTTGAGGTGGAGGCCTTAAGGAGATATTACGAGATTTGCTTCCCTTGTTAGCCAGTATCCCCATGGAAACAAGAACGTAAAGCGCTTTGTGATTCACCACAGTAGGCGACGGTTGTAACACAGACATTCAACGACACTCCTGAAAGCTGCGGCTAAAATGGAGACACTTTACATCCCACACTTGCCATACCGGTGAGGCGGCCAGCACTTGCCATTAAAAAGGGAGATCAAACTGCAGCTGAAATCTCACAGCAGGGATTATTCATACCGACCAGGCATCAAACACACGTCACACACAATGTTGTATGATCAAAGGATCAAAGTCCATTGTATCCATCAAAGCAGCTGGAAAGCCACACTTCAATTCTGGTGTCACAGTAAGCCTTAAAGGTGCCCTGCCACACACAACCGTTTTTACTTGCATTTTTTGAAATATGTTAGGTCCATATGTTGTGAATGTGAAAATTAACGTCTACCTCCTCTGTCAGCTCTAGCCACTGATAGAAATAGGCGGAGAAATCAGGCCTGTTACAAAATCTGGTCAGTCTGACGTCATGTTGCCTGAGTTCTTTACTATTCTTGAACTCGCCCAGTTGTGCTGGGTAAAGGATGCTGATGGCCATACGCTCATTGGCTCGCTGTTAGCCAATCATAGTCAAGCAGCTTAGCTCGTTCGAGCTGAGTCTTCCTGACTTTCTACGCTAGAATGCCTTGAAACAAGGTAACCAAGGCATTTTTTCCACAAAAAAGTCCATGGTAGAACTTCAGACATTACCACAATGTTAGTAAAATACATGTGAGAGGGCACCTTTGACTATGATCTCCTCTGTAGTCTTGATGAGCCCCGTCTCTGAAAACAAGCAACTGAGTCTGACAAACAATCACAACCAGCATTTTGTAGCCAAAAAAACGTACAGTAGCCTACACAGTTATACAAAAGACACCTTATTTATTGATTTCAATATTGATCGATCCAACACCAAAGATTCTTTTGTACCTTAAAATGTTTCCAAAATTGTTTCAGTGGTTCATTAACTCGTTGGAAGGAGACATAAGAATAATGGTAATGGTAACATTAATGGACAATTCCCTCCCAACCTGTAGGGGGAACGAAGAGGAAAAGTGCTTTGGTGCCTAGTGTAAAGCTGCTGGTTGACAAGTAGCTAATGCTAATGTAATTCTTAGTGGGTAGCATAAGATTATGACACCGTTCCACATGCTCAGTTATTTGTAGTATGATTGTTTTGACCACGGTTAACAACTCCGGGTTAACCCACAAATTCATCAGTAACGTTAACTGTATAGACAACTAGCTAATCTAATGATGATTTAGCTAGTTAGCACACCCCTGTTTTCTGCCTCAGTGTCCCGGGGCTGCGAGGCTTCAGTCATGGCTAACAACAGCCCCGGGGACACATCTATTTCACAGTCAGCCCCCAACCAGCTAGCAACCATCCACTATCATTACAGCCCCGGTCGGGGGACACATCCACAGTCAACCCCCAGCCAGCTATAGCCATCCCGGTCAGCACTTAGCTAACTCCGGCGCCAAGGATGCTGACAGCAGTTTACTGAACCGTCTGGAAACAGACCCAGGCACCCGAGTAAGAACAGCGGCCATTCGTAACGTTACGGTGCCCTCCTTCGCATTTAGCAGTCTTTAGGGTTAGCTAAATTTACCAGACAAAATTGGGATAAGGCATCAAAAGGACTAATATTAATTTAAAGATGTGGTAGCATTGAATCTGGACAGGAAGGATAATTCTGGGAGTTGGAAGGGATGTGTCGCGATTCTGTCTTATGTGAATCACATTAAACCAATTATAAATGAGCTATGACGTGTTGAGTTCCAGAGATTGTAGAATCTATGCCATTGATTGTTGTTACATGATTATGATTCTCCTCCGTCAGGCCTGACTCCAGACCGGCTGGGTCCTCCGTCTCATGATGCCAGTCCTTCGAGCCCTGAACCAACAACACCGGGAGCTCAGTCTCCGTCACACCTCCACTTCCACAGCAAGGCCCAGCACAGACGTTTCTCCATGGAGGCAAGTAGCAGAGGTTTAAAGAGCAGCTGTAGGAGAACAAGGGTTATTATGACTGATGAGGGGTAAAGTTAACAGGCAAAAAGTTCACTTTGATTTCCTTCCACGCTGTAGTCACATGCTGCCAAGCTTTTCTTCCACAGTGATTTATGTGTTGCAAATTAAGCACTGAGAGGAAATTATCAAGGTTAAAGTGCACATTAAAAGCAGTCTGCCATAGATATCATCAAGTATTTCCTTCTCCTGTTTTTAAACTCTTCCCCACGAATCATTTTTCCATTTCCACTATTCTATTCTATTCTACGCCAGCTCAATGAGATGATTCACTTGGCGCTTTTCTCCCCAATGCACCAGACGTTTTATTGGAAATGTGAACAGAGTTCAAAAGTCCCTGTGGAGCGAGTGTGATTCACTTTAAGTCTGTCTCGTTTTCTACACCACTCATATCAGACTGTCAAGTGAAGCTATGCCAGAGGGAAGTGTGTGTTCAGGTTGTGAAGACAGAAATAATGTTGTAACAGTGAGAGGACTGAGAGCTGAGACAATGTACATCTTTCTAATAAAAGGGTTTAGAATTTGTAACTAATGGCTGTATTGAATTGGTTAATTAACGCTTTATAGATCAGTAAACCATTAATATAGACACTTTTTATGGTTGCCAGGATATTCAAAAATGTCTTCAGCTGGTTTATAATGTCTTTGTAGCTAATGTGTTTCGTAATTCATCAGGACAACATGTCCAACATGTCTAATGGACAGTTCAACCACTTATCTTTTGGAAAAGAGCTAAAGAGCATTCAGACCAAACATTTAAAGGTGCCCTGCTACATGACTTTGTGGTAATGTCTGAAGTTCTACCATGGACACATTTGTTATGGAAGAAAGGCCTTGGTTACCTTGTTTCAAGCCATTCTAGTGTGGTATAGAAAGCCTGCAAGAAGACTGATTTGTGCCAGTTCTCATTAATATTCACACCCATCGAACAATAACACAGGTTATTTCCCTTTTGACCAAATAGCCTCTTCTCAGAACTGTGTGTGGTGTGAACAGCATAGCATTGCATAGCTCCACTCAACTTCACTCTAAGCAATGGTCCAATCAATCAAAAGTAATGGAAACAACACCTGTGGAGGTGCTCTGAGCCTAGTGCACTAATGATAACTAGCTTATGTTACAAAGTTAAGCTAACCTGAGGCTTGTGTTACAAAGACACACAGCTACTAAAGGCTAATTTAGCTCTTAACATTAATCCCCTGTCTCAGTTTCTCTGGGTGTTGATTTCAACGTGAGAATGGATCTTAACTGGGCTGGATGAGTGTATACTTTCCTACCTAAAAGGGGTATGTGCTGTGTTAAACTGACTCACCCAGCCGCTGTTTCAATTCATGTTCCATACTCTAAAGCCGGGCCTGCTGGCCTCTCCTGTCACTGTTCCCCATCTGCTTCTCCGTTGGCGTCCTAGCAGGGCCAGTCCCGCTCTTGTTGTTGTTGTTGTTGTAGAGGTTTTAAAAGTATTTACAAAAGTGGTGGTGTAGGAAAACAAGAATAGTCTTTCAGTGACTTTGTTTTTGATAGTGTTCTCTGTTTAGAAAGCGCGTGGTTTGCAGCCGTTAGCGCGCCGTTTCCATGATTGACTCCCGCTGGAAACAATCTCCAGCTGAATCTCATCTCCACACCTGCTGCTTTGACCAGGGCTAAATCAGCATCACACAAACACGCCCCACTCACATGGAGCGTCGGTGTGTCTCTGTTAATCAGCCAACCACGCCAACTTCTTTAAAGTCACTAAACTGAAGACCGCCTGTGGCCGTAGGTCATGAGGTTTGATTGTTAGTTAGGCTAACCCATGAATAATGTCAATGTCTGTACTAAATGTGTAGTAGTTTAAAAAGGTGGCTAATCTCTGCAGGACGTCAGTAAGCGCATGTCTTTGCCCATGGACATCCGTCTGCCTCCTGAGTTTCTCAAGAAACTGCAGCTGGAGAGTGACAACTCACCGCTCTGCAAACCTCTTAGTCGCATGTCTCGACGTGCTTCACTGGTTAGTGCTTTATATTACTATATACTCATCAGTCTGTCTGTCTGTCTGTCTGTCTGTCTGTTTGTCTCTCTGTCTTTACAGAGTAAAGAAGGATTTGTGCTTACTGTAATTAACTTTATAAAAAATGAACTAATGTTAAACAAAATGATCTTTTGACTGTTCTTTGATTAAATCAGAGGAGAGAATCATAACCAGGAACACTATAACATTAATCTGTCTTTTTCATTCTTCATGCCTCTAGTCTGACATAGGCTTTGGGAAACTGGAGACATACGTGAAGCTCGGCAAACTGGGTGAGGTATGTCTCACCGGATTATTTTAACAATTTTTAGATGGTCAAGAGTGTATGTTTTATTTCCTCCCCCAGGACATTTTGAGCATCAAAATCATGTCAAACAATTAAACAGACAATTGAATTATGATAATTACTAGTACATGTTAAAATTGAGCTGGGTAACAAAGCAGAAAAACACGACAAACTACGGAATACCAGTGTGTTCATTTGCATGTATTAGTTAGGATTGGCTGATGCAGCGTATATATTAAGAAGAATAAAAACTGCATTCAAAATGTGTGCTTAGACACATTGACCAAAGTGCGTGGTCGTGCTGTGGATGAGGAGGGCTTTAAAGATTGCAGACCTGTAGTTTGGTTTATATGCAGTGGAAGACAGGGATTTGCCATGACACAACTTTCTTATTTATTACTGTTCATGTATTATCTGAAAAGATTTAGCTCTTCAGCTTGGAGTAGTTGGCATACAGTTAAAAACACCTACAATCAACTGTGTAATGATGGACGAATTGTCAGAAAATATATGAAGGATAATAAAAATAATAATGTCCTAAAGAAATAAATATGCATTAGGCCTAAATGAATGGATTAAATCCGAGGAGGAGTTTGTGGAGCCTGCATTACGTACTGTACATGTAATGTTATGAGGCTGCGCATCAGTAATAGCAGTTAAAACTGCTAATCTCATTTAGTCAATTGAAATTAATTAGCTGTTACAATGTATGTTTATGTGCCTTGGAAGATGATGAGACAATAAACTTACTAACAGAGATATACTGTACCTGCTGGCAGTTTAGAAACCGCTCTTTATAGAATATAGTATTATCAAAGTGTGTGTGTGTGTGTGTGTTTTCTTAGGGGACGTACGCCACGGTGTTCAAAGGGCGAAGCAAACTAACAGAGAACCTGGTGGCGTTAAAGGAGATTCGGCTGGAGCACGAGGAGGGAGCACCTTGCACTGCTATTAGAGAAGGCACGTACACACACACACACACACTTAACTTTGTCCGAGACTCAAACTCCACCCCCCTGCTTGACAGCCCTGTGTTTTATAACCCAACCATCCATCCCGACCTCCTCCGTTTGCAGATCTTCTCGCTCTTATAAAGCAGCAGTCATTGTGGTGCATTCAATAAGAAATACGTGGAATACATACTAATTATAGTGCATTACATTTTGTAACTATATGTACAAATGGTTCACGAGAATAGCCTGAATTAAGACATGTATACAGTGTGTTTAAGTTCAAACTCTGATACGATGTTCTCGTATCAAGTAGCATTGACATGATTTCTCTAGGCCACAGCAGCTGAGCTTAGACTAAACCACAAATGTAATTCAAACTGGAGTCTCTAAGGACACAACGACAGTATGAGATTTAAGAGACAAGGTGAGTTTTGTTTTCAGACAACAAGTTTAAACCTGAAGTCGCTGTTGTTGTAAAAACAGCACAACTCATGTCTCTTTTTTTCTGTCCACCTAGTGTCTCTACTGAAGAACCTGAAACATGCCAACATCGTCACGCTGCACGACATCATTCACACAGAACGCTGCCTCACTCTGGTGTTTGAGTATCTTGTGAGTACATCGCTTCTTCATCATGCAGGTGTTGAAAAGGTGTTGCCCTCTATCACACAAGTGGACAATAGATAGATTTGAGTGTGAACATTTTGACGTTTGTGTCTTCCAGGACAGTGACCTTAAACAGTATTTGGACAACTGCGGGAATCTCATGAGCATGCACAACGTCAAGGTGAGCCACACGCATGAATCAGACCAATGTCAACCACTACTGACTATATACCAGAGAAAGGGACGGGTATTAGATTCAGTAACATTTTATTTAAAGTGTCAAATCATAACAGAAGTTATCTCAGGACACTTTACAGATAGAGTAGGTCTAGACCCCCTCTATCATTTACAAAGACCCAACAATTCAACATTTGGTGTGACAGTGGAGGAAAAACTTAATTTAAACGGACAGAATTCGGACAGAACCTGACTCATGGAGGGAGGGAGGGAGGGAGGGAGAGAGAGAGAGAGAGAGAGAGAGAGAGCTGAAATGCACACAGATGGAGAAAAAGAGGATGAGAGTGGAGCTCAGTGTGTCATAGGAAGTCTACCGGCAGTCTAAACCTATAGCAGCAAAACTAAGAGTTGGTCCATTGGTTTAAATGTGTGCAAATACACCAAATTTAAACCATATCATATATTTGATTCAGTTTGATTGATTTATTATTTTTTATCTCAAAGCAAGTTCCCTGCCACCACATTCACAGAGTCAGTGTCTGCAGCTGTTTGTTTTCAAGCCAAAAAGCAAATAATCAAGTAGATTAATTTTTTTTGGCATTTTGCATGGTAGACATAGAGGCCTGGAATTGAAACTCTAAAATATACTCACATTCCCAAAATTGAGGAGTTATTTATGGTTTCAGTTTGAATCCTTCAGGGCAAAGGATGAGTCAAAAGGGGTGAGAGGAGACTAGAGTCAGAAGTTATTTTATGGGTAATTCATATATCATTATAATCGCACAAATGCCTAATTTTTCATCCCCATGAACTTTTTCTCCTGCAGATCTTCATGTTCCAGCTGCTGCGTGGTCTGTCCTACTGTCACAAGAGGAAGATCCTCCACAGAGACCTAAAGCCTCAGAACCTGCTAATCAATGACACGGGCGAGCTCAAACTGGCCGACTTTGGTAGGAAAAACAGCACATTCACATCCACAACATTTACAACCACATCAAGTGCAAATGTGGTTGTAAAGACACACTTTGGAATGAGAGAGAGCACGTTTCCTGCCACGATTGCTTTTCAGTTATATTTTATTGTCATGCGGAGATACCGATTTACTTTAGCACTCTTACTTGCTGTATCCTAGCAACTGTGCCCCTCTCTCTGAATTGTTCTCAGTTTTGTGCTGGGATTCACCAATATTCCCTGACTATTTTTCAATAGTCTCAAGATAAGGCTAAGATAATATGTAATAAGATAATGTTACTGACCACACCTCCAAAAGAGGGTTATTCTCTGCTACAGTTTCACCCCACTATACGGCTGGGGGCAGTTTTTTTGCGTCTTTAGCCAAAAATTACATAACCTTTCAGCATTATGTAATCCAAGTAGTCTGAGAGAAAACTAGACACCTGCACCCTCCTCCCAGCTCCTGTAGCAGCTGTTCTTATGGAGTGTGGTCTAGACTAGCCTATATCGACGACGTTTCACTTCCGAAAAATCTTAGTTGCCAACGGAAATTCTGCTGGACGCCCCTCATTTTGGCCGGATGCCCGTTACCTTCCACTTTCCTTGTGTTGGCATTTTAAACTCAGTTTATGAGGACTATGGTTACCTGCTCCTCAGATCTCTGCAGGGTGAATCCAGCAATCCAACAATATCTGTTTTAGTCTTGCAACAGAAAACTCAACCTTTAAATGTACACGTTCCCCCAAAACTAGTTAATTTCTGACGCTTGTGTTGTCCTCCCGGGTCAAAAACGGACACAAATTAGACATTTTCATCCTTTTTTCAGACTTTTATTTTAGTTTTCAATAACACCACCTTATTACCACTAGTACGTTTTGGAATTCATGGTCTATAACCCTCATTTATATACAATTATACCTAATATTTGAGTTAAAAAAAGCAAAAATTATGAATTATTTTGACTAGGAATGAAAGTGATCAATTGTTTTTGTAAAGAACGTTGTAAGGAATCCATTCAATTTTTTGTGGTAATTTGGTTAAAAAGAAACCCATATTTCAGATATAGACATTTTTAAAGGGGTCAAACAAGGAGGGTTAAGCAGGAAGGTCAAGCAGAGGCACCGGTGCTCCGTCCGGCATGTCGCGCCGCCCAAGACGATTGTGATTGGTTTAAAGAAATGCCCATAAAGCAGAGCTTGTTCTCTCCGATGCCGGAGTGCTATGTGGACTAGCCAGACCCTCCTCCATAGCGGTGTGGAGGACGGTAGCTAGACCTACCCTATCTGTAAATTGTACTGGTATCTCTCCTCCCCTATTGATATTGCTGTCTCTCGTGTCAAACAGTGGATTAAGAGAGATTAGTTGGTGAAGTCATGTATGAAGAGAAATATCCAGAGCCACAATATTGCTTGGCAGTAGATGATTAGCGCTTTAGGAGAGAAATAAAATTTAAATAGTAGGTATCCACTTATTTCAAAAAGTGGTGTCCACACATGATTTTACGTGAATGCAGAGGTGGTACTCAAGAAGGACTCAGATATTTTACTTTCGTAAAAGTAGTCATAACACAGTGTAAAAGACGTGCAAATTTGACGTGATAGGGTCAACACTTTAAGTGCAGCCCCTAACGGAGAAAAACTGAGAAGAGTGAATTTTTGCACAAAAAGCAGGCTTGCTAAAATGGCCGTACGAAAGCTATTCTGATGTCACTGAGGTCTCCCATTGTTAAACCTTGACCGTGTTGTGTTGTCCAGGTCTGGCAAGGGCTAAGTCTGTCCCCACTAAGACCTATTCCAATGAGGTGGTCACTCTTTGGTATCGACCCCCTGACGTGTTGCTGGGCTCTACAGAATACTCCACACCCATCGACATGTGGTGAGTTTGGATATTTGTTCATCAGTAGTTTAACATGTGCTTGCCTCCCGACACAAGGCGGTGTCTCAAACCGCCTACTTGCACACTTCAAACAACTAGTTTTAAGTATAAAGTGTATATAACGCAAGAAGTACCCGGATGACCCCCTAAAAACTGTCTAAAAGTTTAGTGTGGAACGATGGCCCCTCCTTGCACTAAATGGGCGCCATCTTGACTAAAAAGCAGAAAGGGGAGGGACCAAGGACGTCAACCAGCAGCTAATTGGACAAAAACGTTGCATTTTCGAATCTTTTTCATTAAAAATGTGTTGAATGAGCACATCTCTGGTAAACAGAGATGTTGTTTTTGTTGTTGCTTTAGCATCATTCTTTGTGAAGATACTCTGTTTTACAGATCTGTCGATTAAATCAACTAATAGATTAGTTGACAAAATCGTATGAAAAGTTAGCCGACTATGAATTTCCTTTGCAGAAGACAGCCCTTCAAAGCACAAAAGGCCCCAAAACAGTGGTGTCAGCCCTGGTGCTGAGTGATCATAGCAGTTTTCTTGGTAGGCCTTAATCAGATAAATGTCTAACAACTTGAGGATTGTCCAGTATTTCTATGTGTCATCAACATCCCACAGCTTATTAGCAGAGAGATGAGTCACTAGTCGTATAATGGAGCGTAGTTCATCTGCATTCATTTTCCATATGTATTTTTGCTCATTAGCGGTCTGCCTTGGTGGAAAAACCCACACAGCTCTGGTAAACCTGAGGATTAAATGTAGCTCTCTAGCAGCCCGACAGCCTTTCATTAGCTCATCTAGTTACATCTCTTCTGATCAGACCACAGGGTGCCTCTTCATCACCGTCCTGAAAAGAACAAAAGGCTGCGCTGTGTCCACTCACACCACGTTTGAGCTTATAATCAGTGCTCTTTGAGGTGTGTGTGTGTGTGTGTGTGTGTGTGTGTGTGTGTGTGTGCATAATGTTGGAGGACTCTTGTTGTTTGCTCCTCCTCCATCTTGGCTGAATATCCTTTCCCTCGGTTCTTCCACTTGCGTTCCTCCTTGCGTTTTGGTCCGTTCCACCAAGGAAGCATGGAAGAGATGGAGGAAATCATGTGAGGAGAGAGGATACGAGGAAATGTGTTTTTTTTTTTTAAAGGATGAGACGCCCTGTCGTCTGACGCATCACGTGAATTTATCAGCCGTACGGGCGGAGTTTGTAGCAGCTTTCAGCTGCTCTTGTGCATCCTCACTCATAACTCCTAAGAGATCCATCCTCCATCCTTGCTACTTGCTTGCTGAATTGAAATTCAGTCCTTGTATCTTCATCTCCTCCCTCCTCTTCCAGGGGCGTGGGCTGTATTCTGACTGAGATGGCAACCGGTCATCCTATGTTTCCTGGTGCGACAGTGAAGGAGGAGCTACACTTAATTTTTAGGCTTTTGGGTAAGATAATAGCGGATTATGATGATATCCTACAGGACAGGCTGAATCAAAATATAAATGCGGACATTTATTTGTTTTTGTCTTCCAGGCACTCCAACAGAAGAGACTTGGTCTGGGATCAGTAGTAATGAAGAGTTTAGGTCTTACCTCTTTCCTCAATACAGACCTCAAGCTCTCATCAACCACGTGCCCAGGTAACACTGATGGCTCAGGCATACTTTCCGCGTCCGCGGACTTGTATCTGTCAGTCTGGCGTGTCACACATGTTAATTTCCCAATCCACACTTCAATCTACTCCAGTTGGTGTTATTTGTATTCTATGAAAGACAAATTATATAAATGTGAGTAACGGCGGATTTCCTCGCACAAGATTTCTTCAAAACAGGCACCCAGGCCATGGATGTATTAATACAGCGTTCAAGCTGGAACCCCCTTAACTCCTATGACAGTTGCTCCGTGAAGCATAAAAATGTGGGTTTATTTTATTTGAATCTTTATTTAGGTCTTTAGCCATTTAAGTATATGAGAAAAAGTCTTTTTGGGCCAAAGGGCATCGCATGACAAGCCAGGAGTTGTTATTCCATTGCTTGGCCGCCATGTTCAATTCGCTTTAAAGCCTGGGGCTACTGCTATGTGTCCGAGGTGTCCGTAGCTGGATGTTGCACATCTTTGAATAAAATCGTCTCCTTCATCTCGCTGATTGTCATAAAACCTGTTAGTTATCTTTAATGCAGGGGTTGAATGGTCTAGATCCGTCCAGGCGTTCAACTTCAAATGGTCTGTGTTGGCTTGGATCCTGGACTCGTTGCTGGTTTTGCCATTGTACTGTGTTTTATGCTATCTGGGGTGTGTGTTACCATGTTTGTTGTATAGGCCAGTGTGTTACATGTTTTAGTGCTGCTTTTTTATGTTTTGGTACATTGTTTTTCCCCTCCATGTCACCCAAAATAAATACATAAAATTTACAAAAAAAATGTACTGGGGACAAACACTTTAGCGAGATCTTGACTTTGTTTTGCGAGATATCGAGTTTCATTTGCGAGATCTCGCAAATCCAACACACAGTAAGGCTCAGCGTAGCGCTACCTAGTATCTAGCTAGTTAGTATCTAGCTACCTAGTATCTAGCTAGTTAGTATCTAGCTAGTTAGTATCTAGCTAGCTAGTATCTAGCTACCTAGTATCTAGCTAGTTAGTATCTAGCTAGTTAGTATCTAGCTACCTAGTATCTAGCTAGTTAGTATCTAGCTAGCTAGTATCTAGCTAGTAGCACGACATGATTACATCTTCTTGGTTGTCTAAATACATTCGTCGTTTATTTTGCTAAGTATTACTAATTAACACATGCCAAAGTGTTATAATGAACATTGTCGTTGACTGTTGATGCTAATAGTGCTATTTTGAGTTGTCGTAGAAACGTGCTCGTTCATGAGCATCTTTCTCGTGTCAATTACTAAGTATAGCTAGTTCCTTCTCTTAAAACACCCATGGTATAGCTAGCTAGCTATGTGGCAAACTCACAACTCACCGTTTCATTGTATAAAATATTCACTAACGATAAACATTGTGTTTTCATTGTTCCTGATCGTTTACATGCGTATCAAAATAAACAATGAACGTATTTAGACAACCGAGGAGATGTAATCATGTCATGTTACTAGCTAGCTACTAAGGTTAGAGATCTCGCAAATAAAATTTGATATCTTGCAAATGAAACTCGATATCTCGCAAAAGTGTTTGTCCCCAGTGTTTTTAAAAAAAAAAATCTCTTTTTTTCCCCTCCATGATACCTCTGGGTCGCCGTATAAGACAAATATCCACTCAGGGGGGTTTTTAAGTTGTACTGAGAAATATTAGGTATACTCTGCTCCATTTAACTTAATCATAAAACAGAATTTGTCTTTTAATTTTAAACAAATCCAGACCACTTTGGGGGTAATTTGGGGGGAGGGAGGGGAGAGTCATCAAATTCACCCCCTCTGTATTTGCTTGCAGTATCAGTGAGTAATTGTTCCCTTATGAGTCATAAAACAAACTGGGTTTGTTTCTTTGTCTCCATCAGGTTGGACACGGAGGGGATTGACCTTCTGTCTGCTCTGCTCCTGGTATGAGACCAAAGCTCAATGACCCAACTCACCTGGACACAAGGCAGAACTGAACCGTGATGGCAGAGACGTCTCATCAGCTGCTTTTGTTTTGTGATTGCAGTATGACACCAAGAGCAGAATCTCCGCGGAAGCCGCTCTACAACACCCCTACTTCCTGAGTCTGGGAAATAACATACACAATTTGGCAGACAGTAAGACATAAAAACACACACACACACACACACACAGGACTTTACAGCTTCTGTAAATGTGCTACTAACACGGAACGTGCCGCCACACACATTCAGTTGCTTTTCTTGCATGAATTGATTACCTTTTGAGCCTAAAATGGACTATTCACTGAAGGCCAAGCCATTAGAGACATTTAACTGTATTTAAAAGAACATTCAAAGAGAAAATGTACATGTAGAAGGTGTGATGTACACATTACATTTATGTAATTAAAGTGTAACTATAAAATCTGGTTTGCAGAATTGCATAATTTGGTTATGGACATTACACGTAGGTAATGACACTGTGGCATTTGTCTTTTGAATGTTTTTTCAGTTCTGTATCAAGGCTTTTACATTTTAGGCAACACACACTGTATACATTGAGGTCTTTTTTTTCTGTGTCATTTTCTGTCCTCTCTTTGTTTTAGCTGCTTCAGTGTTTTCCCTCAGAGAGCTCCAGCTCCAGAAGGACCCAGGCCACCGCAGCTCTGTGTTTCAGCCTTTAGGTAAGGTTCTTAATAATAATAATAATAATAATAATAATAATAATAATAATAATAATAATAATAATAATAATAATAATAAATTGAATTTATATAGTGCTTTTCCCAAGCTCAAAGTCGCTTTGAGGACACAAATCTCACAACATGGTTTGACTTTTCCACAAGTTATTGAAAGCCCCTCATTTCTTCACATAGTATATTAGCTAGGGGTGGGAATCTCTGGGCACCTCACGGTTCGATTCTGATTCAGAGGCCAACAATTCGATTGTAAACTAATTTTTTATTTTTTTTTTATGTACATTTCCATGCGTGATTTAAAAAAAAATACATATAAATCTGAGTTTGTTAAATTTTGACATATACAGTATTTGTCACACACAAGTTTCAATGAAAGGTTTTGTCTACTGAGGTTTTTATTGTGAAGTTTCCAAGGTGACGTCATAAAAATGCCTAATCAGTCCGAAACTCTAAGCTATTCAGTTTAATTAATGAATTTAATAGTTGGCAATTATTTTTCTTTCGATCGACCAATCGACTATTCGTTGTCTCTAATCTTGTGTATTGCATTCTCATTACCAGGTATAATGCTGTAACCACAGTCATAGCTGCTGTTAGGGGTGGGGGAAAAAATCGATTCTTAGATGCATCGCGATTCTGATAAGTTAATAATTGGTTATTTAAAAAAATAAAAACAGTTACTGTCTCCAGACATGTACAAATCAGAAAACAGTGACTGAAAGAGGACAGGATAATCGACAACAACTTAGAGTTTAGGCAAGAGTGCAGAAAAGAAACACACAAAAATGGCCAAAAGGAAAACAAATTGTTTTGGATACACACACACACGATCTTATAAGACATACATAAAATAATTAGGCAAAACACATGAAGGCTGTTGATCTACTTGATCACATCACATGTGACCGCCTCATGTTTCATGTTGTAAGAAGCCAATTCTCCACCTTTTAAACATGACTGAGCCTCTGACATGGAGGATCACTGAGAGAAGGTGACTCAGCATGTTTAAGCATGGAATGACTAGAAACTAGGATGGACATCTTCACTATTTTCTGACATTTTATAGACCAAAGTATTGATAGATTTTCTTTTATATTCACATGTTCGATAGTTTAGACATTCACATTAAACGTTTTGAGTCTTTAATGATACATATAGGATAATAACGCTGTATGTCTAAATTGTCTTGAATGAAACAGATTTGAATCCAGCTCTGTTTTGTTCCTGACCACAACATCTGAAATGTCTGCAGATGTACTTTGCTAATTAGCAAAGCTCTGCAAGAAGTAATATCATTATTGCAATATTTAACAAAAGAATCAAATATTTTTCTCATATTGTGGAGCCATACTGTTAACACTGAATAATCATCATTTTGGAAACAAGTGTTCAATCTCTATTTGCCTCTCCTCAGGTCGAGGAAAAAACCGAAGACAAAGCATCTTCTAGTGGTCGCCGAGGAGGAACGGAGACACCGAGACGAGACCTCAGCGCAAAGGCCAACGCAGCTCAGCACATTCACAACCATTCTCACCTGTGTGCACACACCTGCATGTGCACACAGACTCCTGTGCACTCACTTATTTCCAAGGCAGCTGACCATGGAGACAAAGGGTTTCTGGAAATCAACTTGTACTGCACTTGAAATGACTGGGCTGAAATACACGCTCCCTCCACACACACTGAGTAAATATTTGCACAATCAGCGACACTGAACATGCTGCCATTGCTTACGTAGTTGCGCACACACACACACACACTCTCTTCAGCCTAAAATATCAACCATTAGGCCCTAAATAAAGCTACTTTGCTGCTCTAGTATAGTGTATACATATACGCAAGCTTGCATAATTTCCATTCAGAGCGCACCCAGGGCTCTAGCCGTTTAGGTAGCTATCACATCTGGAGCCATCATACAATTGCAGGTGTACAGATGTTAAGGGTTGTACTGTGAGTGGTCCGTTCAGTATAAGTGAAGTCTAATGAGGTGAACTTGTTTCCCAAATTTGCTAAATGTTTGTCGGATTAAAGGTGAGGCTTGCTCAAAATGTAGCTTAAAGATACACTGATTTTGTTACAGTAGCATCCAGTGGCACCTCCGAATTGTAAAAATTAGCTCAACATTTAAAAAATACTGAGGTATAAATAAAAATATAAATTCCCCAAACACGCCCCTAATGACCATTCAAATTTATAACCAGAAACCAAAGAGAAGGTTATTTTTTATTATTTTAATTCTTTTTTTTTTTTCTTCAGTTAACTGTGAATTTGCACTTTTGTGTACATTTTATTTTCCTAGCATGAAAGTCTAAACAGTGATTTAAAGCTCTCAGGAGCTTATTGCAAGGAGTGAGTGGTGCAGATTTAATTTGTTTTAAAATTAGTAGTCACATTTAAACATATTAAATCTAAAAATACCAGCTTATTAAATGCAAAGCCCCCCCCCCCCGGTTACTAAAACCTCTAAATTTCACAGAAAGAAAAACGGTAATGGTGGCTTAAGCCTTGCGGGCTAATAAGCATTTGCTAAATGACAAAAGAGTTTGAGCATTTAAACTATTTGTTGTCGCTGTCAGGCATAAACCTTGTATCTCCATATTTTTTCCATTTTAATTTATTTTCATAAATCAATGCAATTGGTCACCCTTTATGTCGGTCTGTGGGTTTTACAAATATTTAAAGTTATTGTAGCTTACTTTGTTGAAGGTTAATAGCTCCATATCCTGTTTTCTAATTAAGCTATTTTTTTTACTGAAAAGCAACACTTTTTAGACATACAAGGTTTTCACCCGACAGCAACGTTAAGTCTTCGTTAGCTTTAAATGAGCTAATAGGCCAAATACGCAGCAAAATGTAATCATGAGGCTGCAAGCCTCTGAAACGGCTGAATAATAAAAGGTCAACCTCATAAATAAGTTAGTTAATGCAAAATATGTGAAGCCAATGATGTTTAGCTACCGGGATATGCCAGCTAGCTAAGACGCTGGCGCAATTTAAGCAATTTAAAGGATTTATCGGTGATGGAATTATTAGATTCCTTTCAAAAGAGTCACAAATATGGCAGCTATGGGTGTTTTATGTCACCCGCCAGTCTTGAAAATGTACATACACAAGTAGTCTGGACACAGTAGCAACCCACTGTACTCACGAGGGATGTAACGGTATGAAAATTTAACCTCACCGTTATAGTGACCAAAATTATCACGGTTTTCGTTATTATCGCGGTATTTAAAAAAAAAAAAAGAAAGTGTGTTCATTGCCTTCAGCAGCAACTTCTTTCCTGCACGTTCTGCAGACAGGAGAACTATCTTTAATCAACTTCATTCATATAATAACCAAAATATGCCCATGCTTCAGACTTTTGTCCTCTTGGAGGTTTGATAAATGTCCTGAACGCTGTCATCTCCTCCTTCCGCCACGATTCCAACTTTAAGAAACGCACGTTGTAGGCTACGCAGCGCGCCTGGGAAGGATTAAACACACGGTTGCCACACCGTGACAATAAGGATATTTTAAATGAAAACGGTAATTGTTATCGTCAACATTTTTAACGTGGTTTACCGATACACCGGTAATCGATTCTCACACATTTACACACACAAAACGGAGATTTAACCTACGGTAGAGAGAGGCGACACTCCTTCCGGTGGACCCCATGGGACCTTATTTAACACATTTATAACATTTAAAAGATAATTTTGCATGTCAAGAAAGTCTCAATTTGTCGTAGTACCACTTAGTTTTGTGTAATTAAATGCTCAGTGAACTATATATCTCATCTCGCACAATATACTGTACGTCGTCTGCTTGCTGTTTGGCTCGCTTGCTAGCTAGCTAGCTAGATAGCTTAGCTTTGTACCACAGCACATGTAACGTTAGCTTACCTGATGTGTTTTATCCAGCGTCTTTCTGGAATGAATGAGCAGGATCTGCTTGTGTGAGTACAAAACACAGAAGCTTCACAGAGACGTCACTTATGCGACTTTGAAGTGTGTAGTCTTTCTAATTATGGACAGTATTTTCACAGTGTTATACTTTTTATCACTTTAAAGACAACCTGAGAATTTCTTAACTTACAAAATTATCTTTTAAACTGACAAACATACGTTTAATTAATGGCTTAATTCAAACGGTATCAATATATATTAATTGTCTCTTCCCATACTACTACATATTTTTTCCGAAATATGTGGTGGTCCACTGGAAGGGGAGGGACTTTGCCTCTCTATAAAATCTGACTCCATCATGAATATACAGTAAAAGTCCATTGTAAAATGCCTTGCTACAGCGCCCCGTGTTTCCACTCAGTGTGGAGTCTTGTTTTATACAGTGTAAGGAGCTGACTTTCACTCCAGTTTTTGAAGTTGCCTTAGTAAACTGCGCATGATATTTTTGCTTGTGAATAATCTATATTTGATCTAGTGTAGCCAATGTGTTAGGAGGCATTTGCTTTTTGTGTGTAAATAACTGAGTGTGTGTATTTCTTAGTCTCCTATTTGCACAAACCGGAAGTGTCCTCTGCTCCCTTTCCTTTGTGTCTAACCTTTCATGGTTCCAAAATAAGGCCCCATATATTAGAACACAGGGAAAGTAGGTCCTACAAGTACTTTCTAGTAGCAAATTACTCTCATCAGGACTTACTACTGCCCCTTATATTTTGCACAGCTCTTCTGCACCTATTGCCAAGGAGCAGCTTTTGGTTGTAGGACCATAAAAGGCAGTATCAAACGGTACATACAGTGTAACTTAAAGTATACATATCTGCAGAAGAGATACTTTAAAATATTCCTTATATATTCGTAAGTCCTTTACAGTTCAGTGAGCCAAGAGGTTATGCATACTGCATAGGATGAAATGATCTGCAGACACAGAAGTGACTGGGGCTTGTGGCTAAAATGCACTCTCCTTAATCTCCTCTTACTCCCTCTCCATTTGCAGTAAATGTCTGAATCCAGTCATCCAGGTAATATGATATCCAGAAGTAGCTTTAAAGACATTTTGCAATTCATCTAAAATCTTTTCCTTTCCCGACTAACTTGTGGGGAATTAGGCCTGGGCATGGTTGAAATAAATTAGTTCATACGTTATGTTGTCCATGACAAGCCTTCCTTCATAGAGAGGTGGTGAGACAGGATAACCGATAGCAGTCGTTCCTCTAAGAAACGTATGGTGTTTCACTGTTTGTAAACCCAAAGAATCCTCAAAGTAGTTGTGTGAAGAATGAAAAGATGAATTTTACATACTCTCTTATGTCTGCACATCTGGTCAATTGCACTGTGAATCACTCATGCTTCTCAGAAATTGTTGATTGGGATCTGTCCCCCTATGTAAACCTAAACCAAACCTTAACCCTAACCCTAGTCTCGCATTGCTAGACCTCGCTCCACTGCTGCGGAAGAGGGTCTGGCTAGTCCACACAGCATTCCGGGATGGGGGGGAAAACGTGCTCTGGTTTATTGGCATTTCTTTTAACCAATCACAATCGTCTTGAGCGGTGCTAAGCGCCATACGGAGCAACGATGCCTCTGCAAAAATTCGTGTAACAGAAAACTCAGAGCTAGCTGGATTTACCCTGCAGACATCTGAGGAGCAGTTAACCATAGTCCACAGAAATCGACCCGGTTTAAAATGCCAACACAAAGAAAGTCAAAGACAATGAATATCTGGCCTAAATGCGTGAAATCAGGTGGAATTTGTGTCGGCAACAGCGCAATCCCTGAAGTAGAACGTCCTGGATATAGACTAACCTTACTGCAAAAACAAAGGGGTCGGTACGCATTTTAACAGGCGGGAAACACTATTCGATGGGGAAACAGACTTCGACACAACACTGGCAATAAAAAGATGTAGATTGAATCCGTACAAGTACTTTGTTTGAAGAAGTCTACTACGCCCACTACATTGTTGGAGACCAATAGCATTGGTGCGCGGTTTGTCACATGGACCATGCTGAGAGCAGAACAACTATCACATGGCTGCCTGCCATGTGGGAATGACCCTACAGAGGTTAAAAGCTTAGCATTCCCAAGCAGTCAGTCAGAACTAAGGAAGCCAATTGGATGAGAGGCAAAACATCTTAAAAGATGCCCTGCCACACAAAACTTGTTAGGTTGTTATGTTAGGTGTATATGTGTTTGTGTTATGTCATGAATGTGAAAATGAACTGTTACCTCAGCTCTAGCCACTAGTCAGATAAATCAGGCCAATTACAAAAGCTGGTCAGTCTGACGTCATGTTGCCTGAGCTCATTACTATTCATGAGCTCGCCCAGTTGCGCTGGGTAAAGAATACTTATAGCCAGACTCAAATTGGCTAGCTGTTACCCAATCAGACTCAAACAGCTCATTGAATATTAATGAGAACTGAGAGCTGAGTTTTCTTGCTGGCTTTCTATACCTCACTAGAAGGGTTTGAGGTAACCAAGCCATTTTTTTCCACAACAAATGTTAGAGTCCATAGTAGAACTTCAGACATTACCACAAAATCATGAAATACGTGTGGCAGGGCACCTTTAAAGAAATCTACTGCAAGTCTACAATTACCTTGGATTTAGCACTTCTAGATGATCAGATCCACATGATTTAAAGGGCAAATACACCAGACTCCATTTAGATGAACAGTAATGTTGTCATCTTAAAACACACTTCATTTAAAGTTGACAGAAACAAAATAAAACAATCAAAAGCCGTCTTGTTTCGTGAACAGTGGACTGTTCCAACAATCACCACTCTGGTGTAGTTGAAATAAAAGTTTAATTCACTTATTTACATGTAAAAAAAAAAAAAAAAACATGCTGGCTCTGTACATGCTAGAAGTATTGATTTAAAGAGTCTTGGCAATGGTGATTTCAGAGCTGGTTCTGCTTGAACAAAAAGGATTTTACTCCTTAACCAAAAGGTCTATCTCTGTAGAGTTCCTTTCTATAATGTTGGCAGACACTCAGTGGACGGGAATTGATGATGTGCATTTGCCCTATAGGATCACATTGCACCCCGCATCGCGCCTCCAGTTACAGTGTTCTCGCTCATTACTGGACAAGATCTTTTATTTCCATTAGTCACGTGGACACCAATGCATGGGAAAATAGGGCCTAAGTTGAAAGAAAAGAAAAAATTACCCTTGAATTAGCAAATGAATGATACCTTGAGACTGTTCAGGGAAGACGGAGGTAGAGACGCTAACTAGTAACCAGCGGGTTGTTAGTTTGACCCTCAAAAGCAGAATGCGTTTGAGTTCGCAGTATGCTAAGCATTGAACCCCTAAAGCACGCCATCGCCAAACTGGTTTGACGAGTCGTATATGTGCAAGTTAGGGGAGATTATGTTTGTGTGTGAAGCAAAAGCAAAATGCCAGGGAAAGTTTAAAGATGTTTCTACCTCTAAACGTAAAAGGAAGCTGAAAGAAGAATCCTGTTGTGACCGGTCAACCCTCCATTCTCGTGTCGGAGAGTGCAAGCAAAGGTGAAGGCAATGAGGAGAGAAAGTTAGGGCAAACCTGCTGGGACTACAGAGGGATGTATTGCTGTGGATGTTACACTTCCCCCATTCCTTCCCTCAGTGGCAGAAGTATTCCTGTGCTTCTAGTTGTAGTAAATTAAGCTATTTTAAATACTGTAATAAAAAAGGAATAATATATATGTATTTTAACAGATGTTCTCTTCTTTCTCAGTGAGTTTTATGCCGTTTAAAAAATAATAGAACTCTATTTAAAATAAAATGACAAAAAAAACTACAGATGTCTAAATGTTTTATAAAAGATGAGTCTAATATTTTGTATAAGATGTGATATTTTGTGTGATTTGTCTACACTTGTTATGAAATGAGAAATTGAATGTTCTGTGACTGCCATCAGGCATAACATTGATTTAATAATTGATTCATTAATTAATGAGGAAACTATTAAAAATTCTGGCACACACTCATCTGGCCAATGTCTTTTTTTTTCTCAGAAATTATGATGATACTGTATGACGTACTTCTTGGAGGATACAGAACAAATGCTGATGTACAGTAACATCGATGAACAGAAGATGGTGCTGTCGGTCAGGGCAGGATGACACCTTAGTTTTTGAAGTTGATGCTAAAGATTTGATTAAATTAGATAATACTTTATTCATCCCACAATGGGGAAATTCAATTATTACAGCAGCAGTTTTTCCACAAAAAAACAAAACAAAAACAACAGGAACAGACAATGTGCAAAAAGTACTGAATGAATAAAGTGGCATTATCTAAAAAGTATTATAAAGTAAAGTGAGGTGGCCATAATGCGAAAAATATTGCTAAGTAAGTGACGTGAAATGAAATTGAATAGTATGCAATTAAATAATATAGCAAAAGTAAATAACCATAATTTAATATAATGCTATTGAAGTGTGACCATAATATAAATAATATTGAAAAGTAAGTACTCGAATGGAAAAATATAAATACAGATAATACAAATAAAGATATAATAGAGCCATGGTGAGTGGTGGGTAATTGGAACAGGAACAGAAACTACAACATATCAGGTGGTGCAGGAGAATACAAGATGTATAGCAGCATATATATATATATATATATATATATATATATGTGTGTATATATATATATATATATATATATGTGTGTATATATATGTATATATATATATATATATATATATGTATATATATATATATATATATATATGTATATATGTGTATATATATATATATATATATATATATATATATATATGTGTATATGTATACAGGTAAAAGCCAGTAAATTAGAATATTTTGAAAAACTTGATTTATTTCAGTAATTGCATTCAAAAGGTGTAACTTGTACATTATATTTATTCATTGCACACAGACTGATGCATTCAAATGTTTATTTCATTTAATTTTGATGATTTGAAGTGGCAACAAATGAAAATCCAAAATTCCGTGTGTCACAAAATTAGAATATTGTGTAAGGGTTAAATTTTGAAGACACCTGGTGCCACAAAGTAATCAGCTGATTAACTCAAAACACCTGCAAAGGGCTTTAAATGGTCTCTCAGTCCAGTTCTGAAGCCTACACAAACATGGGGAAGACTTCAGATTTGACAGCTGTCCAAAGGCGACCATCGACACATTGCACAAGGAGGGAAAGACACAAAGGTTATTGCTGAAGAGGCTGGCTGTTCTCAGAGCTCTGTGTCCAAACACATTAATAGAGAGGCAAAGGGAAGGAAAAACTGTGGTCAGAAAAAGTGTACAAGCGATAGGGATCACGCGCCTAGTCAAGATTGTGAAAAAGATTCACAAAGGAGTGGACAGCTGCTGGAGTCAGTGCTTCAAGATCCACCACCAAGAGACGCTTGAAAGACATGGGTTTCAACTGCCGCATACCTCGTGTCAAGCCACTGTTGACCAAGAAACAGCGCGCGTCTCACCTGGGCTAAGAAAAAAAGAGCTGGACTGCTGCTGAGTGGTCCAAAGTCATGTTTTCTGACGAAAGCAAATTTTGCATTTCCTTTTGAAATCGAGGTCCCAGAGTCTGGAGGAAGACAGGAGAGGCCCAGGATCCACGTTGCCTGAAGTCTAGTGTAAAGTTTCCACCATCAGTGATGGTTTGGGGTGCCATGTCATCTGCTGGTGTCGGTCCACTCTGTTTCCTGAGATCCAGGGTCAACGCAGCCGTCTACCAGCAAGTTTTAGAGCACTTCATGCTTCCTGCTGCTGACCTGCTCTATGGAGATGGAGATTTCAGGTTCCAACAGGACTTGGCGCCTGCACACAGCGCAAAATCTACCGTGCCTGGTTTACGGACCATGGTATTTCTGTTCTAAATTGGCCAGCCAACTCCCTGACCTTAGCCCCATAGAAAATCTGTGGGGTATTGTGAAAAGGAAGATGCAGAATGCCAGACCCAAAACGCAGAAGAGTTGAAGGCCACTATCAGAGCAACCTGGGCTCTCATAACACCTGAACAGTGCCAGAAACTCATCGACTCCATGCCACGCCGCATTAATGCAGTAATTGAGGCAAAGGAGCTCCAACCAAGTATTGAGTATTGTACATGCTCATATTTTCATTTTCATACTTTTCAGTTGGCCAACATTTCTAAAAACTCCCTTTTTGTATTAGCCTTAAGTAATATTCTAATTTTGTGACACACGGAATTTTGGATTTTCATTTGTTGCCACTTCAAATCATCAAAATTAAATGAAATAAACATTTGAATGCATCAGTCTGTGTGCAATGAATAAATATAATGTACAAGTTACACCTTTTGAATGCAATTACTGAAATAAATCAAGTTTTTCAAAATATTCTAATTTACTGGCTTTTACCTGTATATACAGGTAAAAGCCAGTAAATTAGAATATTTTGAAAAACTTGATTTATTTCTTTATTTATTTGAAGTGGCAACAAATGAAAATCCAAAATTCCGTGTGTCACAAAATTAGAATATTACTTAAGGCTAATACAAAAAAGGGAGTTTTTAGAAATGTTGGCCAACTGAAAAGTAAGAAAATGAAAAATATGAGCATGTACAATACTCAATACTTGGTTGGAGCTCCTTTTGCCTCAATTACTGCATTAATGCGGCGTGGCATGGAGTCGATGAGTTTCTGGCACTGCTCAGGTGTTATGAGAGCCCAGGTTGCTCTGATAGTGGCCTTCAACTCTTCTGCGTTTTTGGGTCTGGCATTCTGCATCTTCCTTTTCACAATACCCCACAGATTTTCTATGGGGCTAAGGTCAGGGAGTTGGCTGGCCAATTTAGAACAGAAATACCATGGTCCGTAAACCAGGCACGGGTAGATTTTGCGCTGTGTGCAGGCGCCAAGTCCTGTTGGAACCTGAAATCTCCATCTCCATAGAGCAGGTCAGCAGCAGGAAGCATGAAGTGCTCTAAAACTTGCTGGTAGACGGCTGCGTTGACCCTGGATCTCAGGAAACAGAGTGGACCGACACCAGCAGATGACATGGCACCCCAAACCATCACTGATGGTGGAAACTTTACACTAGACTTCAGGCAACGTGGATCCTGTGCCTCTCCTGTCTTCCTCCAGACTCTGGGACCTCGATTTCCAAAGGAAATGCTAAATTTGCTTTCGTCAGAAAACATGACTTTGGACCACTCAGCAGCAGTCCAGCTCTTTTTCCTTAGCCCAGGTGAGATGCTTTTCGCGCTGTTTCTTGGTCAACAGTGGCTTGACACGAGGTATGCGGCAGTTGAAACCCATGTCTTTCAAGCGTCTCTTGGTGGTGGATCTTGAAGCACTGACTCCAGCAGCTGTCCACTCCTTGTGAATCTCCCACATTTTTGAATGGGTTTTTTTCACAATCTTGACTAGGCGCGGTGATCCCTATCGCTTGTACACTTTTTCTGACCACAGTTTTTCCTTCCCTTTGCCTCTCTATTAATGTGTTGGACACAGAGCTCTGAGAACAGCCAGCCTCTTCAGCAATAACCTTTTGTCTTTCCCTCCTTGTGCAATGTGTCGATGGTCGCCTTTTGGACAGCTGTCAAATCTGAAGTCTTCCCCATGTTTGTGTAGGCTTCAGAACTGGACTGAGAGACCATTTAAAGCCCTTTGCAGGTGTTTTGAGTTAATCAGCTGATTACTTTGTGGCACCAGGTGTCTTCAAAATGTAACCCTTACACAATATTCTAATTTTGTGACACACGGAATTTTGGATTTTCATTTGTTGCCACTTCAAATCATCAAAATTAAATGAAATAAACATTTGAATGCATCAGTCTGTGTGCAATGAATAAATATAATGTACAAGTTACACCTTTTGAATGCAATTACTGAAATAAATCAAGTTTTTCAAAATATTCTAATTTACTGGCTTTTACCTGTATATCCAGGTGGACCCTTAGGCAAGGTCCTTAATCCTACTGGCCTACCTCAAGCATGAGTGAAACCACAAATACAAGAGCCATACCGGCTCGGACGTCGCCCGGGTTAACAAGGTCCGCGTCAGGTGCTAGGGAACCAGGGCAACCTGATGAGAAATGGGCTACTGGAACAAGACATACATGGACTAGAGCAGAAAACATGGATCTGATGCAATGCTACTATACAAGCAACCCCAGTGAGAGGGGTTACATGCAGAGACTATGGGATATGTGGATGCTTCGAAACACATCATCAACACTGACAAAGAAACAACTTGTGGCCCAGTGTTCGAACATCCGCAAACGGCAGCTCCTATCACAACTAGAGATTGATGAGATACAACAAATATGCTACGGCAAGGGGGAGCCAGGACGACAGGTCAGCAGGGAGATTTCATCATCATCCCCACACTCAGAGATTGGGTCCCAAGCCCCAATAACAGCAAGC
>JABXJD010000025.1:2442500-2600000 GCA_013375575.1 Percina caprodes
TGTTGGATTGGTAGATTACTTCTATTTATACACGCATACAAACTTGGAAAAAAAAAACTACCCATGCTGTTTTGAGTGAGATCCGGTTTCTGAAGGTCCTCTGGTTCAGTCTCCGGGTGAGCTGTTCAAAATCTCCACGGCTTTCTACGTAACTAGCGGAGATGGCCGAGACGAGGCGGCTAACATGTTAGCGCTAGCATGCCACCCGTTCTCAATGGCAAAACACTGCTACAACACACACTAGTTGACCATAATCTCCAAAAGAACTACTTCCTGTCCCTGTTCTGCAGGTATTCCACAAGTGGCCCTCCTTTAGAAGAAGTCTCCCAGCTAATCCTGCCTTGGACTGACCAAAGTTGGAGAAAGAGTTATCTAGCTGATGAGATCTTACCTCGCTACTGGGCATGTGCGACTCCCAATTTTAGATAGTATAGAAGTGAGATGTCTCACTCTGGAGCTAAAACAGAGACCCAAACACACAGGGTGAAAAGAGGAGCTGCAGCAATGTGTAGTACAACTAAAATATGGTGTTTTTTGAAAATGAAACCATGTAAACCTATTCTGGTATAACCTTAAAATACAATTATGAACCTGAAAATGAGCATCATGTGGGCGCTTTAAAAGTAAAAGGGCTCAATGCAGAAAAATCTTCACATTTTAGAAACTGGAAATGATCCCAAACAGTTCTGTCAATCAACTAATTGTTTAATCTGCTAATCATTTAAGATGGACTTGTATGCCTATTGTTGGGTAATGTAATTTATAATAAAACATTTTTTATAACCTAGCCTATATGTGTGTGCAGAAGTCTTAATTTCTAAATTAACTAGTAACTGTATTGGAGTAAAAATTACAATATTTCTCTCTGAAATGTAATATTAGCAGAAAGTGGTATGGAAAGAAAAGACAAATAAAGGTAACTTGAACTTGTAGCTACTTACTACATGAGTAAATGTACTTAGTTAAATTCCACCACTGGCTATTTGTACAGTGTTGGATTGGTAGATTACTTCTATTTATCAAAACGAGAAGAGTAGCCTAAGGCCCACTACGCACCAGTGAAAAACTGATCTGAAAGCAGTCAGAAAGTGGGCGCTACCTTGGCACACAAGCCAATCAGCGCCACGTCCGTCAATAGGAGACCTGACTCGTGAGACTACTTTCCCCGTTGGCAGCTTGTGTAGTTCAGTTTGATAGCGCTTACAGTCTCGGTGTAAATGAGCAGCTGGTGGCTGTTTGGCGTCTGCAGCGTAAAGTACCGACATGAAACTGCTTGACGAGTGGATCTGGTCGCTGTTCAAAAGCCACTGGCAGCAGACTCTTACCTACTGGAGTGTGTTCTTTAGCTTCGGCCTGTGCATCGCCTTCCTGGGACCCACCGTTCTGGACCTGAGGTGTCAGACCCACTCCACGCTGCAGCAGATCACCTGGGTCTTCGTCTCCCAGCAGTTCTTCCTGTTGGTTGGCAGCAGCCTGGGAGGACTCTTCAAGAAGACGTGAGTTTTTTTTAGTGAGCATGGAGTGGCAAAGTGACTGAAATGGGGCAGTACCCACTAAAACCTCTGTCAAAAAGTGATTGGCCTGACTGTACTCTAAATTTGACTGGCAAATCTGCAACATTTAAATGCCAGATAGTTGTTTCTCAGCAGCCAGTGAACTGTGACCAGAAGTGTGAATGTGACTGTGTGAAGTGGACAGGTGATTATGTATTTACCTTATCTTAGCTTGGGACTGAAAATATCCCTACATTGTCACATTGTCACATTGTCAGTTCCCTGTGAAATACTGATCCATTTCACATTAGTGTGCCATCTACAGGCTATGTTAGATGGGTAATTGGACTCTTTAATGTCTTTTGATACAGACTAAGTGTCTACAGCCAGGCTCTGTGAGGCTTTGCTTTGTTTATAATCTTAGTTTAACGTGGTAGCATGCTTTGCTTATAAGCAATTAACTCAAAGTTCAAAGAATACTATTAGTCTTTTTTTTTTAGGAATGTGGTCATAATGTGGAATTTACCTGATGTTGGGGCTGGATAAGAAGTCAGGGGATCCCAAAAGTTATTACAATTCATCCGTTGGTGGGCTCAAATGTGTGTAGTTAAATGTCATGGCAGTCAATCCAATAGCTATTGAGACATATTACTCAAAATAACACATGTCAACCAAATAGAGCTCAACAGTGTTGTTCTGGAAGTGAAAATCCAATTAACTTTCTCTATAAGAAATTTCATTATTAGCTATATTGTTTGAATAATCCAAGGTAGACTAACCACATCTACAAGGTTAGTAAAACCTTTATGTTCCTGTAGAAGACACACGTCTGTATGAAAGTCAACCTTGTTTTAGTCACAAATGTCCTGGAGAAGTACTACACTACCAACAACAGCAATGTTTCTGATTGGTGGAGCACGCTGTTACCATGGAAATGTTAAGCGAACCTGCAAACGGCTAGTGAGCTACTACCACTGAAGTCTATGATCGTTTATGTACACAGTCTTGTGTTTTTTGCACCAAGTCAAGTATCGTGGCCACGATAAATCTTGTAGCTGGTTGGCTTGGTTCCAGGCTTAAAACTCAATACGCATATTCCGAAACATCAATGGAGCAATTAAATGGAAAATCACTTCCAGAAAAGGAGCCATTAAAGTGTTTGGGCACTGTTGATCTCTATTGAACTAGATGGAATAGAAAGTCAGTAGAACTCATGATCTGGGGACCATGAATGACCGTTAATCCATCAGGTAGATGTTGAGAGATTTCACAGGATAATTAAAAATATTGACCTTCTGTTTGTGCTAGAGGAAAAGTCAAGGTGTCACCCACGTCAGGAGGGTTCGTCCTCCTGGGATCATGAATGTATGTACACACTTCCATGGTAATCTATGCAATAGTTGTTGAGATATTGTAGTGTGGACCAACGTGGTAGACCGACAGACCCCTGATTATCACTGCCACTGCTGATTACAGTACATTATAATGTTCCCTTGTATCACATGCCCTGGAGGAAATGTCCCTAACAAACCAAATGTTATCTAGGACAAGGTTGAAAGGAGAGTGGAAAGTTGGCAGAAAATAGAAGACAACAAGATAAATAAAAGATAATGGAGCAGCGGACCCTTAAGGTGACTTTGCTGCAGCATAACAAGATGGAAATTCCTTCTTTTAGTCAGACTATTATTAGTTACAGTATTGATAAACTTAGTCACCAAAAACAAGTTTTATAAGATTAGGATCACAAGAAAGTCTTAAAGGGTAGTTTTGCTAGCCTGCTATTTCCTATGTGGACCCCATTTCCCTGTGCATTGAGGTCTAAGTGACAAATGTGAACAAAAAACTTTGAAATTGGTTCAGTATTGAGTGAAAACGCTGTAACTTGCAGCCGCAAACTGGGCTGCAATGGAGTCCTATAGAGCGAATGCTCATCGTCAATTTCCATCCACTAAAAGTGCTGGTTTTGCCACTGACGGACTTTTTGAGTGTCTCACATCATTAAGGAAAGGATTTCACAGAGACGGACCTTTTTTTGTTTAACATGGAAAAAGCTCAGATTAAAAGCCTCCCCCCCCCTTGCCAAACCCACCAGACTCCATTTAAATAAACAATACTTTTAGCGTTTTAGTGTACAGAGCCAGCCATATAAATGGGGGAATTACATTTTTTAATTTGTTTTATTGAACCAAACCAGAGTGGAAAGACCAACCAAATTATTTTTTAAAAGTTTGATTCCATTCCTGTCGACTTTGAATAAAGCGTTTTTTTTCCGATGATAACAGGACTTGTTTATTTAACTGGAGTCTGGTGGCTTTGGCGATTTCGGGGCAGTTTCATGTTAAACAAAAAGGATTTTACTCTTTAACAAAGGTCTACCCCTCTAGGGATCCTTTCCATAATGTTGTCAGACACTAATGGCGTTTTCTATTACATGGTACCTGCTCGGCTCGACCGCAGTGCCCCGTCCTTCTTTTTCCATTGCAGATTAGATAGATAGATAGATAGATAGATAGATAGATAGATAGATAGATAGATAGATAGATAGATATTGAGCCCAAAAAAATGGGAAATTATGGTGTTATAGCAGCACACGTACATCAGTCACACAGCACAGAATATAAATATAAATGAAATACTAGGATAAAAAATGCATAAATACAATATACATGAAATAATAATAATAGGAATAAAAGAACAAATATTTGAATATTAGATTAGATTAAACTTTATTGTCATTACACAGGTACAGGTACAAGGCAACGAAATGCAGTTTAGGTCTAACCAGAAGTGCAATAGTAGCAAGTGCAGGATATACACTGGTTCCATAAGTGCAGGACATGGATATGTACTGAATAAATATAGAGATGAATACTATTATAAACAGAATTTTACAGATAGATTTGTCCTATGAATATAATATATCGATCACTAGTATTGTGTATTATTGAATATATACAGGATGGGGAAAGAAAATGTGCAACTACTTAAATAATATGTTAAAATGTAATTGAACCAATTGTGCAGGTTGCATTAGAGCAGTTGTGTGGTGTCTCAGCAGGAAAGAAGATTTCCCGTTTAGTACCGAGCGGGGCTGGTCGCCATAGCGGGAAACTGCCGTGACCGAGCACACAAACGTTGAAGGTGTGTTGTTTTTGATTCTCGGCATGTGGCCGTTTGCCAGAAGACAAATTTACTTTAAAAAGATGCTGGAGGCAGCCAAGAAAACGCTAACGATGACGACGCAGTGAATAGTGACGATTCTCTTCGACCAATCAGTAGTCTGCGGGTTGTCATGTCACCTTCTGGTATCGCCTCAGCCCACTTGAAACCTCAATGGAGGTGATAGTAAAAAAAAAGTACCTGTTGGAAGGTACCAGGGACTTTTTTTGTAATGGAAAACCAAAAAGGCGAGTAGAGTCAAGTAGGTACCAAGCATCGTAAAACGCCAATAGAGGAATAATCTGAGCCTGTCGGTGGCAAAAGGCACTTTTGGTGGACGAACATTTAAGGTGCGCAATTGCAACTTGTCTTGCTTAATACTCGACCATTTTTTAAGATTGTTGTTCCCATAAGTCACTTAGACACAAACCCATAGGAAACAGGGTCCAGGTGGAAAAATCCTGAAGTTACCCTTTTAAGAAAATGTTGAATAATTCCAACTGCCTCAAACTTGTCAATGAGTGACTGAATGTTGTCATTAACTGAATATAATGCTTTGGGTGTTGTCTTCTCCAGACTCCAGTCCTCCCTTTCAGCCCTGTTCTCCTGCACTCTCATCATCTCGCTAGTGTTTGCCATCATACCGCTATGTAACCACGTGATTCTGCTGGCTGTCGCCATGGCGATTGCTGGCTTAGCCATGGGGGTGATTGACACCATTGCCAACCTCCAGCTGGTGAAGTTGTTTCAGAAAGACTCTGCTATCTTCCTGCAGGTCAGAAGTGTGTGTGTGTGTGTGTGTGTAGGGGTGGGGGATTGGGGTGAGTGTGTGTCACACAAAGATGCACCATGCAATACCATAATTTAGTTCCTTCTGGTTAATTGACTTTATTGATGAGGTAAAGAAACTGTAGAAAATTAAACCTGCATGAATCGACATTACACACAACAGAGTCAGGGATCAGAAAACAAGAATTAAATACGATGACTTTACTTAATATTTCAGAATGTTAATTTAATTTAATAATTACTTTTGGTACCCTGAACTGTGGGATCTATGCATAAAAATGGTTGTAATTCTATACCCATAACTCAAAGCTGAATGTCTGCACTCAAAGCATATACTAATGGTTTTGTTTCAAATCCATTGTGGTGGTATACAGAGCCAAAATAACACAAATGTCCAAAACAATGGTGAAGGTGACAGTATAATCATAGGGAGATTTATGTTCACGTCTCGCCATAGGCCTTGCATTTCTTCATAGGCCTCGGAGCCCTGGTGAGCCCCCTGGTGGTTTACCCTTTTCTGTCAAACGACTGCTGTGTCCTGGGTGCCAACAGGACCGCCAACTCATCCTCTTCCTCAGACCTCGAGGACGTCCGCGAAACCCTGGCCCGGCATGGAGCAATAATACACAACATCCCCCAGTATCCTCTGCACACAGAGGGTGAAGTCATCACCGGGGTGTCGTATGCTTTCTGGATCATGGCTCTTATCAATGTGAGTTCATGTCAATCCTAGTCTCGCGTTGCCAGACCTGTCTCCACAGCGCTGTGGAGGAAGGTCTGGCTACACCACAGTTGCATGCTGGGAAAGGAGAAAAATAAATGCTCTGTGTTGTTTGCTTTTATTTAAACCAATCGTAGTTGTACTTGGGGTGAAGTCTCGGGAAGGAACTTGTTTTAACTTCATCTGCTGTGGCTTAAAACTCTCTGTTTACACTTGGGGTGTGTGGTAAGGATTAATAGTTTAATATACAGTCAAACAAGTGCACTTTTTTTTGTAATATTAAAAGGCAAAGTGTATAATTTAATTCATATTTAAACAATACTAGAGCTGCTAAGATGAATCTATTAGTTGTCGACTATTAAATCAATCGCCAGCTATTTTGGTTATCGATTTAATCAGTGTGAGTCAATTAATATCAGTTCTCTGATCCCAGTTTGTTAATTTTGAATAGTTTCTTCCCTCCTCTGTGATAGTAAACTGAATATTTTTGACGTGTGGACAAAACGAGACATTTGAGGACGTCATCTTGTGCTTTTGGGGAAACAACGATTAACATTTTTCCCCATTTTCTGACATTTTATAGACCTAATCGATTAATCAAGAACGCGATTGACAGATTATTTGACAATGAGAATAATCATTAGTTGCAGCCCTAAACATCACTGTATGATTAGCTGGTGATGGCTTCTTGGACGCCAACATGAAAAATCCAAGTTCAGCAGCACTGATGTGCCTCTTCTCTGGTGAGGCTTTTGTTGGAGCATAATCATATGATTTAAGCATCCCATGACATTTTCCATGCTGTGTTGCACAATAACAACAACTTGAAAATGACCATAATTGAAGTAAATGATATAATAAAATAACACATTGACTTCTTCAGAGTCACTCAGTCTTGCATTGTTTGCATTTCATGAGATGGCCGTAAGCCTAGACATTGCCTCACAGATAAAGCGATAAGCTCCCACCTTGCAAAAAAAATAAGTTTTCTGTTTGAACATGGTCGGTTTGAAGCCGAAGACAAGATAAAACGACGTGGATTCTACTTTTATGAGGGGAGGTTCACAATTTAAATCAGGTGACAGGAAATGTGGACTGTTAACTTGGTAAACAAAAGCCTCTTTGTGTGTGTGTGTGTGTGTGTGTGTGTGTGTGTGTGTGTGTGTGTGTGTGTGTGTGTGTGTGTGTGTGTGTGTGTGTGTGTGTGTGTGTGTGTGTGTGTGTGTGTGTGTGTGTGTGTGTGTGTGTGTGTGTGTGTGTGTGTGTGTGTGTGTGTGTGTGTGTGTGTGTGTGTGTGTGTGTGTGTGTGTGTGTGTGTGTGTGTGTGTGTGTGTGTGTGTGTGTGTGTGTGTGTAGCTCCCAGTGCCAGCAGCAGTGCTCTTTTTGATGTACTATGAGAGACTGCTGCCTTGCTCCAGCAGCAGTCCACGTCTGATCGACAGAGACTCTCTGTCCAGCACGAGCTCCGCTGGGGACAGTGGTCAAGGTAATGAATGCATGTGTGTGTGTGTGATTGGGATTTGTAGTTTTCAAATTAAATGACCAAACTCAGTATCAGTCTCTCTTCAGGTCATGGCAGTTTGTTTGCTTGCTGTAACCCTGCCAAACTCCGGGGTCGCCCTGCTACTTTCTTCCTTCTTCACATTCTGGGTGGAGCCATCCTCTTCATCACTGATGGGATTATAGTGAGACTTTCTGCTACACACATACATTTAACACTGCACTCTGTACCAGGGCGTGGATGGAGAGACGTAAGGCAAAGATAGTGCTCACTTCTGTTTTAGGTATTTATGTAACCCGCATTCATCAGAAAGGACTGAAAATTCTCGATAACCCCACACACCCTGCCAACCCCTTGCTCTAAAAGGGGTTGACTCTAAAATACTAAAATCATTGGATCTAAAACAGCCCGTTTTCTTAACAACACCTATTGCAGAACCATTCAGCTACTCAACGGATCCTCAACCCTACAACAGCAACTTTAAAAACAAGTCAATTCATGTAATAATTGAGGTTATTTAATATTGAAAATGACACATCTATGCACCACACTATTCAGCTTTTGAGTGGTTGACACACAGCTTGAGAAACACTGTTTTGAAGTTTTAACCCTTTTAACCCCATCGTATTCGGGTCAAATTGACCCATTTCACATTTTTACAAGAAGAAAAATGGTACAAGTTACATTTTTTTCAACCTGAAAATCAACGGTCTTACCTTATTTTCTGTGACAAACATGTATTCCTGACCATGACCACCATTTTTCCAAGATAAGAATGATCACATAGTGGATTTCTAACATGAATTATAACCTTATGACAAAAAAACCAATCACACTTCCATTTCTAAGTGTGTTGTAGTAGAGACTGATTGCATTCCCTAAACATATATGTTATCTCAATTAATTGAAATTGAGATAAAGACAATATTTGTTAATGGATTATGAAGTCAAATTTGATTTCAGATTTGTTTTTAAAACCCCAAATAAGTCACGGGTCAATATGACCCGAGAGATACGAGAGGGTCCCGAAGTGAAGACAATAAAAGGGTTAAATGAAAAATTTGATATTTTACTAAATCTACTTGCGGGCGTCGTGGACCACCAGGGGTCCACGGACCACTCTTTGAGATATACTGGTCAAGATTTTGTCTGAGGGGTGCCCACATTGTCAGACTTAAAAAACAACTCTGCTCTGTTCTAACCTCCCAATGTGTTGCACTGCAGGGCTCCTATGCTGGCTTCGTCTACACCTACGCAGTGTCCCCTCCTCTGCTGATGGCTCACAAGACAGCTGGCTGCCTGGACAGTATATTCTGGGCCTCCATCACAGTAGGAAGACTGGCTTTCATCTACCTGTCCTACAGATTCACAGCACCCAAGTTGCTCACCTTCAGTTTGGTATGAACATTTAAAAGACAAATCCACCCTAAAATGAATACAGTAGTTCACAGTGCAATGAGAATAGAGCTCAAAAGAGGAGGTTTTCCAACATTTATTTGCGTGTCCCACGGAGCTGTAATTCCAGTATAAGCAATAAAGCTGATGCACAGCTGTTGTATGTTGGTTCTAACCAAATATTTGAACGGCAAGATAATGCACATGACAGGATTAGGTGGCATCATTTGGAGGATGATTAAGGGGTTATACAATCAAGCTATTTAAGTGAAACTAACCTGCTTTGTCAACACTTGATTTAGTCACTTTAGGAACAAGAGAACATTGTCTTTTACTTAATTTCTTTTGTGTTTTTGAACACATGTACAAGTAAATGTAATAGTAAGTGCCTGACGCCCACTCAATAGCAGCACATCTGTTAAAGCGCTATGCCCTCTAGTGGTCTGAAAGGTGAATTGTACCCTGGGATGATGAAATGAACACATGCAGTTTTACTGCAACTTGTATTTCCAATTTTTCACGTGCTTCTTTTGTTGGGTTCAGATAGATTGAGAGCTGTACTGAAGCCCAAATTAGTACTGCAGCCATACATTTCGGAAAGAGAACCTTTTTAGAAAACCTGACATTTCAGCGGGCATATTTAAGATAGATGATGAAATGAATACAGGCCGTATTGCTGCGAGTGATTGATTTGAGATTTTAGATGTGTTCCTTTTGTTCAAATAAAGTAGGTTGAGGGCTGTACACTGAATCTTTAATATTTACTGTATGTTGGTTCTGAGGTGCAGAACACAATAGTTAAAACTAGTCAACAAAACAGGAAGCGTTTATATATATATATATATATATATATATATATATATATATATATATATATGAGCAACGCTTAAGGCTTTACATCTTTATAGGTGGGTAGGTGGGTGGGTGTCGCATGTGTGCTGCCCCCTCCTTGTGGGCTGTAAATGCAGATATATTTTCAAAGCTAATCAAAATCTGGATGTAAATCATGTAATCGTCAGGTTGGAAAAAAAAGAAACATTCTGCATCACAAGTATAACTGTCTTTTAGATGTCTGCAGCAGAATACAGACTTCTGACACTGTCTGTCTGTGTGTTTCCTTCAGGTGGGGGTCATACTGGTGCAGTGCCTGGTGTTGATCTTCTACACCAGCTGTGTGTTTCTCTTCATTGGTACTTGCCTGTTGGGACTGTGCATCAGCAGTGTGTTCCCGTCAATGCTGGCCTTTACAGAGGACATACTAGACTACAAAGGTAAAGTAACGCACACACATTCTGACACACTCGGCATCAATTCATACTCTATCAGGGGGACCAAAAATTTGGATGATGTTGAACCGGCTCCTGATGTTAGCTTAGTAGGGCAGGGCGATATGGAGAAAATCAAATATCACTATATATTTTACCTAATACCTCGATGACAATATTGCGATGATATTATAGGGTTGACTAGTGGTCAATGGGATTTTTGATAAATAATCATCAATAATGTTGACATAATGATGACTAAGCAGGTAAAGGCAAATAATAGCACAGCCTGGTAAGTTCAGAAAATTAATCCTTTTACTGTAATGCAGCCTTTTAAACCAGGAAACATAAAAAACGGAATATAATATGAGAAGTAGGCACTATCTTATAGTGGTTTGCAATGATTCGCCGTTCCCCCAATGCATTGCATGATGTCACGTTGGGGACGTCTTTGCAACTAGTCTTGCCTAATAAGACTTTTGGTGTTTTGATATTAACAGACTGGTCTCAACCGAGTCCAGGTGTCTTTATTATGTTGGAGGAAAGTGAAACACAGCTTAGACGGGATTGTTGTTTGGCTTTTCACAAGCGTTTGCTAACGTTAGCGCCAACAGCGTTAGCCTAGCCTGCTAGGCAAATATTACGACTGCCTTTGGTGTTTCCTAGCTATATATGAGTCCATGTTGTCAACATAATACATGTGGCGTTAGTGCACCTTTTGTGCCATAATTGTATTAAATGTAAATACTAAGCTTTAATTCAAGCAATGATTTCATATATCCTTCCATAATACGCATGTATTATTGATTATTAATATAAGTATTCCCAACTGCCTCTCAGGGTGTATGACTTTTGAATCTCTCCTTGTGTGTGTCCTCCCTGAAGAAGAAACTGACTTTGTTGTGACTTTGCAATTTTCCCCTAAGGACAAATGCCACAAAACAGTTGTCTCGGGGGATATGTTTATGTGGTAAACATATATACTATACTATGATAATATACTATGACTATGATAAACATATCTCCTAAGAGATCGATGGGTTTTTGTTACGTTAAAAAAAGTAATAGTATAGTATGTTGAAAAAAGTGGTAAAAAAGCTATAGTATAGTATGTTGAAAAAAGTTATAGTATGTTGAAAAAAGTTATAGTATGTTGAAAAAAAGTCATAATAAAGTGTGTAAAAAAAATAAAAAAAGTTATAGTATGTCGAAAAATGTCATAGTATGTCAAAAAAGTGGTTAAAAAGCCATTGTATAGTATACGAAAAAGTCATAGTAAAGTATGTAAAAAAAAAGTCATAGTATAGTATGTCAAAAAAGTTATAATGTTGAAAAAGTCATAGTATAGTATGTCAAAATCTTCATAGTATAGTATACCAAAAACAGTCATAGTATAGTATGTCAAAAAAGTTATAGTATGTTGAAAAAGTCATAGTAAAGTATGTCAAAAAAAAGTAATAGTATAGTATGTCAAAAATCTTCATAGTATAGTATACCAAAAACAGTCATAAGTCATATGTCGAAAAAGTCATAGTAAAGTATGTATAAAAATTATAAAAAGTCATAGTATAGTATGTATAAAAAATATAAAAAGTCATAGTATAGTATGTCAAAAAAGTCATGGTAAAGTATGTATAAAAATATAAAAAGTCATAGTATAGTATGTATAAAAATATAAAAAGTCATAGTATAGTATGTCAAAAAAAGTCATGGTAAAGTATGTAAAAAACAAAAGTCATAGTATAGTAGGGATGAGCCGGATACTTTTGCCGAATACAAGTATTATACGAGTAATACGAGTCAATATCTGTACTCGGATTGGGTAGCGGACCGTGCCCCTGCCCGTACACACACGCTCTGCTCACTCACACAGAACAGCTCTCTCTCTCTCTCTCTCTCTGTCTCTCTCTCTCTCTCTCTCTCTCTCTTCATGTGGTAAACAGATACAGACACAGATACAGATAATGCTGTACTTGCTCATCCCTATAGTATAGTATAGTATGTCAAAAAAAGTGGTTAAAAAGCCATAGAATAGTATACCGAAAAAGTCATAGTATAGTATGTCGAAAAACAATTAAAAATGAATTGAAAATGAAAAATAAAAATGTCATACTAGGTAGAAAATGTGATGTGTGAATGTGTGAAAAGTGGTTTAAAAGTCAGTTTAGTATGCCAAAAAGGTGGTTAAAAGTCATGGTATAGTATGTAAAAAAAAAAGTCATAGTATAGTATGCTGAAAAAGTCATAGTATAGTATGTCAAACGTCATACTATAGAATGTAAAAAAAAAAAGTCATAGTATAGTATGTTGAAAAACGTCATTTTACGTATGTAAAAAAAAAAAAAGTCATAGTATAGTATGTCGAAAAAGTCATAGTATAGTAGTAAAAAAAGTCATATGCTGAAAAAAGTCATAGTATAGTATGTAAAAAAAAAAAAAGTCATAGTATAGTATGTTCAAAAACGTCATAGTATAGTATGTCAAACGTCATACTATAGTATGTAAAAAAAAAAGTCATAGTATAATATGTCGAAAAAGTCATAGTATAGTATGTAAAAAAAAAAAGTCATAGTATAGTATGCTGAAAAAGTCATAGTATAGTATGTCGAAAAACAATTAAAAATGAATTGAAAATGAAAAATAAAAATGTCATACTAGGTAGAAAATGTGATGTGAATGTGTGAAAAGTGGTTTAAAAGTCAGTTTAGTATGCCAAAAAGGTGGTTAAAAGTCATGGTATAGTATGTAAAAAAAAAGTCATAGTATAGTATGCTGAAAAAGTCATAGTATAGTATGTCAAACGTCATACTATAGAATGTAAAAAAAAAAAAGTCATAGTATAGTATGTTGAAAACGTCATTTTACGTATGTAAAAAAAAAAAAAGTCATAGTATAGTATGTCGAAAAGTCATAGTATAGTAGTAAAAAAAGTCATATGCTGAAAAAGTCATAGTATAGTATGTAAAAAAAAAGTCATAGTATAGTATGTTCAAAAACGTCATAGTATAGTATGTCAAACGTCATACTATAGTATGTAAAAAAAAAGTCATAGTATAATATGTCGAAAAAGTCATAGTATAGTATGTAAAAAAAGTCATAGTATAGTATGCTGAAAAAGTCATAGTATAGTATGTCAAACGTCATACTATAGAATGTAAAAAAAAAAAAGTCATAGTATAGTATGTTGAAAAACGTCATTTTTACGTATGTAAAAAAAAAAAAAAAAAAAATCATAGTATGTTGAAAAACGTCATAGTATAGTAAGTCAAAAAAGTGGTTAAAAAGCCATAGTATAGTATGTCGAAAAAAAATGTCATACTAGGTAGAAAATGTGATGTGTGAATGTGTGAAAAGTGGTTTAAAAGTCAGTTTAGTATGCCAAAAAAGGTGGTTAAAAGTCATGGTATAGTATGCCAAAAAAATAAATAAATCATAGTATGTAAAAAAAAAAAAAAAAAAAGGCATAGTCTGTTGAAAAGTCATAGTATAGTATGTCAAACGTCATACTATAGTATGTAAAAAAAGAAAAAGTCATAGTATAGTATGTCGAAAAAGTCATAGTATAGTATGTTAAAAAAAGTCATAGTATAGTAGTAAAAAAGTCATAGTATAGTATGTCGAAAAAGTCATAGTATAGTAGTAAAAAAAGTCATAGTATGCTGAAAAACGTCATAGTATAGTATGTTGAAAAACGTCATAGTATAGTATGTCAAACGTCAAAGTATAGTATGTCAAAAAAACTTTTTTTTTAAGTCATAGTATAGTACGTTGAAAAATAATTTATAAAAATATCATAGTAGGTAGAAAATGTGATGTGTGAAAAGTGGTTAAAAAGTCAGTTTAGTATGCCGAAAAAGGTGGTTAAAAGTCATAGTATAGTATAGTATGTAAAAAAAAAGTCATAGTATAGTATGTCAAACGTCATACTATAGAATGTAAAAAAAAAAAAAAGTCATAGTATAGTATGTTGAAAAACGTCATTTTTACGTATGTAAAAAAAAAAAAGTCATAGTATAGTATGTCGAAAAAAGTCATAGTATAGTAGTAAAAAAAAAAGTCATATGCTGAAAAAAGTCATAGTATAGTATGTAAAAAAAAAAAAAGTCATAGTATAGTATGTTCAAAAACGTCATAGTATAGTATGTCAAACGTCATACTATAGTATGTAAAAAAAAAAGTCATAGTATAATATGTCGAAAAAAGTCATAGTATAGTATGTAAAAAAAAAAAAGTCATAGTATAGTATGCTGAAAAAAGTCATAGTATAGTATGTCAAACGTCATACTATAGAATGTAAAAAAAAAAAGTCATAGTATAGTATGTTGAAAAACGTCATTTTTACGTATGTAAAAAAAAAAAAAAAAGTTATAGTATGTTGAAAAACGTCATAGTATAGTAAGTCAAAAAAACTTTTTTTTTAAGTCATAGTATAGTACGTTGAAAAATAATTTATAAAAATATCATAGTAGGTAGAAAATGTGATGTGTGAAAAGTGGTTAAAAAGTCAGTTTAGTATGCCGAAAAAGGTGGTTAAAAGTCATAGTATAGTATAGTATGTAAAAAAAAAAAAACGTCATAATATAGTATGTCGAAAAAAGTCATGGTATGTAAAAAAAAAAAAAAAAGTCAGTATTGAGAAAAAAAAAAGATAAAGAATTTATAGTATAATATGCTATAAAATATCATAATGTAGTATGTCGGAAAAAGCATGTAAAAGTCAGTATACAGTAGGATGTCGAAAATGCCTCAAAAATCGGAAAAAGAAAGTCACAGCATAATGTGTCGAATGTGTCTCCGACTTCTCCACTTGTAGTTTAAAGTTTGAATGACATCTGCAGGTGAAAGTACGTGGGAGGAAAGGCATTTTATTAGCTATTGCTATCTATTTGTTGTGTTAAAGGTTGTGCCACAACGGTCCTGGTGACCAGTGCCAGCACAGGGGAGATGATCCTGCAGCTGCTCGTTGGATCGGTAAGACGTTTATCACAAGTGTCCGTTCTCCAGTCTGTTGTTTTTTTTTTTTATTTGGCACTTTTGGCCCAGCCAAAACATGCCGTGCTGATTTGACAGGGTGTGCTTTAGAGATTGTGGGATTTCCATAAACTGAATAAATACTACACATATAAACACAACTGCCTGGCTAGCTTGATCTTGTTGTAGTGATCTGCTGAAAATCTGCATCTTCTATCTTATGGATAGATTTAGCTACTATGTCTGCAAACTTCGCACATAGGCAATTTTTAAGATAGCGCTGTGTCATCAACTTAACCACCGAAAACTCCCATATAAGCAGGTGTTGTAATGGAAAGCTAAGCTAAGCTAAGCTAAGCTAAGCTAAGCCAAGCCAAGCAAATCTAGAACATGAGTATGGAAAATGCTATTAAACAAGTCTGCCTCAAAGGACGTACGTCGCCTGACATCCGGTGTGTGATTTTCCTCCCCTTCCGCTATCTGCGCTACCCATTTTGCAGAGTCACTGTTGTCAAGGGGTACAGATGCTCAAGGCCCAGGGGCGGCCCATGCAAAGGCCCATGGTGCTGGAGTGGGTGTAAATGAAGGGCCCTCTGTGTTTGTGGCATTTTGAATCCATTTTGTGGCTACGTTGCTTTTCAGATTTGATTGCAGAGTTGTTTGAAATAAAATGGCATAGTATGTTGAAAAAGTCATAGTATAGTATGTCAAACGTCATACTATAGTATGTAAAAAAAAAAAAAAAAAAAAAAGTTATCATGTCGAAAAAAGTCATAGTATAGTATGTAAAAAAAAAAAAAAGTCATAGTATAGTAGTAAAAAAAAAGTCATAGTATAGTATGCTGAAAAAAGTCATAGTATAGTATGTAAAAAAAAAAAAGGTATAGTATGTCGAAAAATGTCATAGTATAGTATGTCAAACGTCACTATAGTATGTAAAAAAAAAAAAGTCATAGTATAGTATGTTGAAAAACGTCATACTATAGTATGTCAAACGTCATACTATAGTATGTAAAAAAATAAAAGTCATAGTATAGTATGTCAAAAACTTTTTTTTTAAGTCATAGTATAGTACGTTGAAAAATAATTTAAAAATATCATAGTAGGTAGAAAATGTGATGTGTGAAAAGTGGTTAAAAAGTCAGTTTAGTATGCCGAAAAAGGTGGTTAAAAGTCATAGTATAGTATAGTATGTCAAAAAAAAAGTCATAGTATGTTGAAAAACGTCATAGTATAGTATGTCGAAAAAAGTGTATGTATGTGTCTTCCTGCAGGTGATCAACAATCAGGGCAGTTACAGTTTCCTGGTGTGTTGTACCGTAGCATCCTCCATCGGCTTCTGCCTGTTCCTGCTGCTCCTCTGTGTGCAGCACAGCCACAGAAACCGCTTCACAGGTAAGCACACATCCGTTTGACACGTGAAGAGAATGAAGGAAATTCCAGTAAGTCTTTGTTTGGGAGTACAAATTCAATGCAGCTTTAAGAAAAAGGCTGTATTAGAAAAACACTGACCTCTCATAGCAACCTGCATAGCAACCTGTTGCTATGTGGCTATTTATGCAATCTGACTTAATTTGACTTGAACATAAAGTGCGTCAAGGGTGCATAGAAACGGTACAGACACCAAACTAGGTGGGGGCTACAGTGGAGGAGCAGCTGATAGCAGAAGCAGTAACACATACAACATGTCAGTGTGTACAGGGGTGTTAAACATATGGCCCTAGGGCCAGAACTGGCCCACGAAAGGGTCAAATTCGGCCCACTGGATGACCCACTATGGTGCTAACTCTGGCATATTTATGTTGTGTACTTGTACTGATGTCCATTAATATGCACTGTCCCAATCTAAATAAATAAACTATTAAATACAAAATAAAATACAAAAAATGTGTAGAATAAAATCATAAAAAGTCATAGTATAGTATGTCGAAAAAAATCATACGGTGCATCTCACTTTCCTTAACTTGCATCTTTACTTCTCCACTTGCCTCCCTTCTCTAAAGCTAAATCATTTTCTGTATGAACAGAACATACGGCCCTAGGGCCAGAACTGGCCCATGAAAGGGTCAAATTTGGCCCACTGCATGACTTTTTAAAGTTTGAAAATTTCAGAGAAGTCATTCATTTCAATTTCTCAATGAAATGCACTGCTATTCCTATTTATGAACTCGGGGTCACATGATCCTAATAAGGGTAGCAGGCCCTAGGCTGGATATTGGCTATTCCAGACCCCAAATGGTTACGTAAAGGAAAAATGTAGAGAAAGGTAGACACAGAGTGTCAGGTTGTCCAAGAAAGATGGAGCTGTTCCTATTTTTTTGCAGAGATGAATGAGAAGCCAGAGTGCTTCGTGTGTTCATAGCATCTATTAGCCCTCAAGGAATATAATATTCGGCACCACTATGAGAACACATTGTACTACTGCATTTACCTGACAGACTAATGTTACTGGTACCATTGCAGATTCAGAAAGTCACAATTCAGCGGAGCATTGCCTAGCGAGATCAGGATGTTTAGGTTTTGTGTAAATATCATGTTTGTTTGACTTGTTGTATTTCAGCAGGTTAGGGTTACTAATGGCGACTGTTTATCTAGCTAATCACGACTGTTTGTCTTTCAGATTTGTCTCAAAACACAAACACGAAAAATAAGCCACAGACAGGAGGGTCGTGATCTGAGAGGTCCCTGAAAGACAAAAGGGACACACACCAGAGGACACAAATGACCAAGTGTGTTGCTTTGAAAGATGGAAAAACGAGCATTGGGAAAAACCAGCAAAATGAGCTTCATCCTGGCCTCCTCCAACTGAACATTTTTTACGTAAAGAGAAATCTACTTTCAGGTCCGATGAACAACACTGGATGGGACATGGACTGCAGTCTCCCCGACCACTCAGTGTTTTACACACACATTTATTGGCAGGGGCTGCTCATCACGAGTGGTTAGCTGTTCAGTAGTCTCGTATTTCCAGACCTATCCCATGCCTTGTTGCACAATCCATATTTCCTTCAAAACTTGTCATTTTTAACGTGTAGCTTGCTAGCTCAAAGTTTATTTGCTTGACAACGGCAACACACAGAGAGCGGAAGGTGAGGGACATCCACCGGAAATGGATCCATTAATTGATTAAAAAGATACTGCAATGATAAAGTATTAGGTTTAATGATTAAATATTGCCTTTTCAGTATGAATGTCAATGGCCTTGTATGATGTCTGCTGTTTTTGTCAAAACAACTGCAGCGTATTTGGCTGCTACTGTTAAAATATGACTCATATCAGCCTGTGTAAGGATTACTTGTGTAATTTTGTGGTGGCTGAGTGTAGCCATCAGACTTTAATAACATGATGTAATAACACAATACAGAGACGTGATTAGTCAGATATCTTTTATTATTGGTCTCACCAATCTCTTCTATTATAAACACATCAATATGTAAGACTTGTAAACATTTGAAAAAGCATCAAACAAATAGAAAACTGGACAGAACAAAGCAAGAACGGTGCATTTTCTTTTTAAATGGAGATTTTACATTTTAAGGTAAGTTAAAGAGAAAACATCATCAGAAGATACAAATAAAGAAATATGGAAAGGACAAGTCCTACATGACTTAACGGAGGAAAGTTTCAAATGGACTTTGGGGTTATTATTCCAATATTTTATAGTTTTTCAAAAAATCTACTGCAAAATGCAATGTAAGGAACCAATTCTATTGGGCTTTACTTCAAAGTCAAATAAATATTGTGTGCTAGTGCCTTGCCTAATCACAATCCTATATTTGATATATATTGTAAAAGATTAGGTTTACTGTATAAAATACCAAGTGCAAACTTGTAACCTCCCTTTGGGAAAATATACATTTGTCCAAAAGCAAACGTTGACAACATTTCATCAAAGATCGGAGTCATAGAAAAGCGACAGAATCCAATACAACAGGAACCCCGAAGTTTTAAGTGCAAACGTTCCATCACAACATTTGCATGTACAATATCAACACTATCAAAACACTTTACATATAAAACATAGATTTAGATTTCTCCCCGTAAGGCTTTGATTCCCAAAAACAGCCAATGCCAAAAACACAAGAGGAAAACGACAAAGAAACGCATGCACAAGAGAACATTAAATCAGAAATCCCATAATAGCAGACATCCAACTATCTGGCCGTTACAAAAATAGAAATAAATCTTAAAATGATATTGAAAAATAGATTACACAACAAATAAACAGGATGTATGTGTGTGTATATATGTATACATATACACACTTTTCTGGGTAAATTCCATATCACAAACATTTAACAAAGGTTGCGAAGAGACATGGCCTTATTAGATTTACGTGCTCTGCATATTAAACCATGTTGCTGTCAGTCTGTATGTACATTGATGCATCCCCAAGAACACTGCAGCACACTGAAGGACCTGCAATCCTTAAGCTGTCGACCAAATGAGCAGTGTGCTCACACACTAAACATCCCTGTGAAGTTTTACTCCCAACTTCTGGGGCTCTGATTTGGTCTACGCAGATATATGGCATTACAACAAACAGGAACGCTGTTGTGTATCTTTAGTTCTATATTTAACTTGAAATAATGGAACTCCATCTACATTTGGGAGCTAAACATGGGCTTGGCTGTGTTAAGGCACCGTATATCAATGTGACAGAGTGCAGGCTAGGTGGGGTGGGGGGGGACAAGAGAATGTGTTAGTTGAGTAAAATTGAACATGAGACCTACAGGACTCGCTGGTCATCCTTCCCTGGGTTAGAAAGAGACACTTAGGGAAGAAACACTTAGCGTGATCTAGCCTAGTATCATGTAAACAAGTGATATACAACTTCCACATTTAATAGCATAGCAATGTGGGATCTAACGCTTGAGTCTGTGTCTCAGACTTATGGCTTTAAGTAATTTACAAAACAGGTGTGAACCTTCCTTTGGGGGGTTCAGGGTGAGGAAGGTGCTTCAGAAGGTTTCTACAGTCCTCAGGATTAAAGGTTGATGTATTTCGGATGGCTAAGGCTTGGCAAAGGTTAAGGCTAGACTGTTTAGAGTCCAGCTACTAAGATATGGAGATTCAGTCTGAATCAAAATAACTGCACTGACGCTGCAAGCAACATTAATCAGAGCCCACTCAATAACAACAAAGAAACCGGCGCTGACCTGTGGGAAATCAACAAGACTGATGCCACTCTCGTGTCTGTATGGTTAATATGTAGCTAGAGGGAAATAGCTAACCTGGCTCCGTCCAAAGAAATCCAACTTAAAAGACCTCTAATGCTCACTGATTGACATTTATGTCTTATAAAATGTAACAAAAGTGTGGTTTTACTTGTGCTGGCGCTATTTCTTGGACAGGAGCAGTTGCCAGGCAACCTGAAGTCAATTCTATAGACCCCCAAAAAAACACTAAGTTGACGGTTGAAATAGGTATTTCTTACGCGATGGTTGCCTTTGACAATGTAGAGTTCATTTGAAAAGGCAGAACAGTAACACACAGGGTTTGTGTGTTGTTGCTTGCAGAGTCGATGCACAGAAACATTTATGGCTTCACTTTCATTCCCACCTGAAAGCTTACTGGCTGGAGGCAGACTAGGGATATTCCACTGCACATGTATATATGCACATTAGAACAGTCACATAGAGGCATGATTAAATGGTTCAGCTCAGATTATGGCCACAGGTCACGATAAAGTCAAGGTAAATGTCCTGTTGGATATGGCTATAGTTAGCCGACACTTCAGAGCAGCAAACAGTACACACTCAGGCAGACGAGGCAAGGTCGAGAGCTGGGTGAAAGATTAAAGAGTTGCAGCTAAACGTGCACATTATCAGGTTAAAGCACTACCCTTAAACAAGAGTAAAAGTTCAGCATAGAGCACAAAAAGGAACAGAAGCATTGTTGTCAACTATTGAATTATTTGCCAACTATTTTCATTATCGATTTGAGTCCTTTTTTGTTGTTGAAAAAAAAAAAAAGAAATTCTGATTTCAACTTCTTAAATGTGAATATGTTCTAGTTTCTTCTCTCCTCTGTGACAGTAAATTTCATATCTTTGAGTTGTGGACAAAACAAAGCAGAGGATGACATCTTGGGCTTTGGGAAACACTGATTGACATTTTTCACCATTTTCTAGCATTTTATAGACCAAACAACTAATGGTTTATTGGAGAGATTAACCGACAATGAAAATAATTGTTAGTTGCAGTCCTAAAGAGTTTTGAAACTGACAACATAAAATGTGTCTTTTAGACAATAACACTGTTACACAAAATAAGGACATTCTACAAAAGGAAAGATTTAAGATATCTGCAATTCCACTGGTCTGTGTGTCCAAGTATGAAGCACGTATGTATGCTAAGGGTCCAATCCACATGCACCAACTGTTGGAAATTCCTACTTCCTTCAAACTGTGACTGAGGATCGCAAAAAGCCAGACAAAAGGAACCCATAGGTGCATGAGGAACGGTGTGTACGAGTGCAGGATAGCATCCTCAGGCTGTAAATGTTCTGAAACAAGCTGAATGAGTAACCATTATCCATCAAAGCTGGACTTCCAACATCTCTCCAGAACCTCCCTCTGAACGTCTGATTGTAGTGTGAATTCTATGGCAGTGAACTTTAAAGCACCAGCGTGATGAGGAATGGCAATGACTGAGCTCCCACATAATTGTCCATGCTGTGGGAGCAAGAGATGGACAAGGAGGCGAGAAGGTGTCTGGCTGTCTGGGTCCAAATGCGGTGATATTGTAGGGCGGGGGGGGTTAATCCTATGTCTTCTGAGGGTCTGGGGAAATGGGGCCGGGCGTGTTGGTCCCATCCATACTGTGTACAGGGATCTGGAAATGAGGGGTGAGGACCGAGGGGAACTGGAACAGAGCAGAATGTGTTATTTTAGGATTCTTCAGACAAATACAGGCATATAGACAAATATGAGAGTAATGAAATGATGCCAGAAGAGAGAAGCAAGGTGGTAAACACTCTAACCCCTATTTTCCACTGAGTGCTGTGTTCTGGATGCGCCGCGACTCTCACAAGCAATCGCGGCCATTCAAGCCCATGCTTGATAATCCACCAGCAGCGGCGGCGCAGCGTGTCCCAGAAGCGTGCGTGGAGCGGCTCTCTGCTCTGCTAAAGATACACGTTGGGTCTATTTTCACGTGAGCCGCGGGTTCAAACAGCCGGGCAGGAAGTAAAACAGCAAGAGCATCCAGTAAATTTATTAAGATGCCCAATATCGCTCATGTCTCCTCCACAACACCACGGATGACGAGGGATTCATTACAGAGATTAATTGCAGGAGTGCTTGGAGTGGAAGATAGATACTAGCTTAATAAACATGTGAATGTTATGTAAAGTATTTGTAGAGACAATAAAATTGAGTTGGCAGCAAGCCGCTCCGCTTCTGAGACGCTCCCAGTGTGGTATGGCGCGTGGCGGAGGACGGAAGAAAACAGCGGCGCAGCTGGAACGCAGCACAGATGCACGTGGCCGGTGGAAAATGGGGGTAATGTACTAACTTGGAACAGGTGGGCTCCCTGGCGGCGTGTGGCTGGGCTGAGGGGAGCAACCGGACTGAGCGTGCTCCAGAAGTGGATGTTGGACAGCAGAGGACTAGGAGTCAGCAACAGAGGAGTCTGAGGAGGAAGACAAACAAGACAGACTCAGTGTTATTGCATTGGAGCCTGACAGCATGGCAAATATTGGTTTGTTTTACATTTTCGCAAACATATTGTACCAGCATATGTGTAAGATGACAAGTAATGACAAACTGCATTTGTCCGTTAGAGAGCACTGACTGAGCAGTTTGACTCCTGCAGGTCACAGTTATTTAAAAAGTGATTTTGAGGGATCCTTAAGAAAAGTGCTTGTTTATGTTATGCGTTTATGTTAAAAATGTATATTGGTCTATATGTAGTTATTGGACCACTATTATCCTGATTACAGACATCTGTATGGCCGCCCACATCTAAATTTATTCACCAACTCAAATATGTATGGTGGTGTTGCTCTTTCCACCGAATAGAGATCCAGTCAACCAGTGGCGAGCTAGTCTCGTTTTGTTTGAAAATACTTTTAACGTCACCAAGAAGCAACATCACCCAACATCACTTAGAGCACCTTTAAGAATGATGATGTAATCTTCCCACCTTGCTACATATGCACATCCTTGAAAAATGTCAACTAGAGTGGATGAGTTCGACAATGCAAATTGTATGTATGAATTGACTGAAAAGAAATTAGTCAGATTATCATTATATGTTCACTCCTGTTTATGTTAGTCTTTGTACATGTTATGTTTATCGAGCAAATGTATAACAATCTGTAAAACAGACGGTACTGTACAGAACGTACCGTGCATACCATGTACTCACAACCTCTGTGTACATTTATACAGTTTAATCCCTGGTCTTGTCAACTTTTAATTGCACTGGTCTATAATAACAAATAACCTCTGACAACAGAAAACCACTTTATACATTTTGAGAATTGGGGAGTCCAGTTTGAAGATACTAAACAGATGGGCAGTTTAAAAGCTATCAGCATCTGTGTTGACCATTAAGGACTCATCTGAACCTTCATACACAATGAAGAGGCAACGCTTAAAGTCAACCGCTGACAAACCAGAAAGAGGAACTGACTTGAGGTCTGATACTGGATGTCATGAATAAACCTGACCTGCTGGGGAGGGACAGAATAAAATCAACATTGTCTGAACGAGCAAATCTAATAATAAATCTACACAGTAGCACACAGTCATGTGGTTGGGGAACAAGCTAGAACTGGGACCAATTAAAGGAGAGGAGAAAAACAAGACCTTTGGTTTTGGTCTTGCTGCCACCTGTTGGTAAGTATCATTATATGCTGGAGGTTTCTGTTTCTGTTTTAAATTCTGGGCTCTGTCTAGTTAGACAAAAAACATCTGGTAACTCTCACTAAATATACAGCCTATTTCCTATTTATATTGTTTGATATGTCTATAAACATATTAGAGATTATCTAAACTGCAGTCTCCAAACAACAGCCAGAACTAAGCTTTGTACAACTTTTATGACAAAAACAAACCTATCATCTGTAAATGACTCGTCTGAATGTTTGAATTATAATTAACAACATGCCTACTTGGAAATGTCCTGATGGAAGGGTAATACAGAGCGTGATGTTAATTATAAATTCAGTATAGCTTCGATTTTTGTTCATCTAGTTCTGCAGCAGCTTATGGGGCGTGACTTGATCTACGGCACACTAGGCCCGCACGATTAATCGTTACAAAATCGCAATCTCGATTCACTCTGTTCACAATTTAATTTTTAAATAACTTTGATTTGGAAATAGGTTATAAAGTGCTGCAATGCTCTCCCTTCTCTTCATTGAAACCTCTATGTTTACAGGCTTGTGGGGATGCACAGTGTGCTATAGGTGTCAAAAAAAATCTGTTTGGTACTGCCAATTTGTTTTTTCGTTTGTCATGGTCAAAACAATCGTGGCAGAGAATCGTGATATCAATTCTAAGCAAAACAATCGGGATTCATATTTTTCCCCGAATCGTGCAGGCCTACAGCACACTGTCACAAAGATCTGTTTCAAGGGACTCTGACTGGAGCAAATAATTTACAGAGAAATAGAGTTGCCGATGCCGATTCCAGTATCCAATTAATTTACCCAAATGTCTTTTTATTTACTTGATTTGTATGTTTTCAATAAAATGTACTTCACTACCAAATGAGGATGAGTCCACACTCTCACCTGTAGCATTGCTGGTGTGAGAGAGGCAGTAGGTAGAGAGGGGCTGCAGAGGTTCATGGGGGAGAAGTCAGAGGTGGTGACCAGCAGAGTGGGCGGGCTGATCTGCAGGATTTTTGGTGGCTTGCGTGTCTTGCCTGAGCACAGAGGGCCGACTGTGTTGCTGCTGCTTAGTGAGGATGAACTGGTTTCAGCGTCCACAAAACTGGTCTCATCTCCAGACAAACCCAAGCCACTATCCACCTGGTGGACAAGAGACAGATAACTATTTCTACATGCATTTCATGACATTTATCCACTTTTGTTTTACAGTCTCAAATATCTGGGTCAATTCACAGTATCAGAGACAACAGTAATCCATCGTGATGTTGATTTAATCTGGAACATTTTGGATTCATAAAAAGTGTCGGGCAGTGTCACAGTACAATATAATATACAATATACCAACACAGTTGTTACAACAGAATTGAAGTGACGCAACCAACTGGTTTTTATTTTTAATCCCCACAACTTTACTGTTTTGGTTTACTGTCACCGCTCTCATAGCATTGTTTTCAAAGAAAATTATCTAAAAACTAGGGAATAAGAAATGATTTTTTAAGGGTTAGTTGATAACTAGTTTTAGTAATCAAGGAGGCTGATAACCGATATTTGCAATCAAAACTTAAATCTGACACAAACTCCTACACAAAAAAAAGTATTTAAAGTAAAAAGCTGATTGAGAACATGTGTTTTCAGGGCATTTAAAATGTAACTTTCCTATTATTTTGAATATGATTTAACTAGCGTTGTGTGAGATGTGTTTGTACATATACTAGCCTTCTCCTGTGCCTGAGCGTCTGCGGGCTGAGAAGATCCGGACTTGATGTCGCTGTCGATCACCAGCTCCTGGGACGAGTCAGGCATTCGGCTCGGGGTGGCCGAGGTCACGTCTGGTAGGCTGAACGTTGGTTCTGATTGGCGGGTGTGTTCAAACGAGTAGACGGACTGGGACGGCAGGGAGGACTGTGGGCTGATGTCTTCGGACAAGTGGTTGGACAGGGTCAGGGTCGGCTCCACGGCAACCTGAGCAGACAGCGCTGGCTTTGGAGGGGTGTTTCCAAACTTGATGACGGATGGCAAAGCAGTTGGCTGCTGTGGCTGAGGCAACTGCTCCTGGCTCTGTGCTGTGGCAGTGAGGCTTCTCTTGTCAGCCAACTTCTCAGCTGGGTTCTCTATTTTGATGGACTTGAAGAGCTGGCGTCCATTTTGAAGCGAGTTGAGGGTAAAGGAGGTGTACAGGCCAGAGTGGATATAGTCATTACGGTTTGACTGCTTGGTGCTGGAGCCCAGAGCTGCTGTGATACTGCGGTCAACAGACTCGCCCTCCTGTGAGGTGCTGTCTCCCCTATTTAATAGGTGAGGGGTGCCCCCAGCAACCACATCCCCGCCCTCAGTTCGGCTAGCAACATCTCCTTTCAGGATGTCAGGATAGGACACAAAGCGATAGACAAACTTCTGACCATTCACCTTCTTTATGATGTTCTGTAAGACACAGAAAAGAAATTATGGAACAAGATGTGTTAGTGTACAGTATACTCTTAGTAAATAAAATAAAAATGAGAATCAGCTTTATTTGCCAGGTATGAAGACACATACGAGGAATTTTGCTTTGGATCGTATTGCTCACGTATGTGCTTACTCATACAAAACTAACAATATATACACACTGTACACAGAAACAATATAGACAGGTTGAGACAATAGTGCAATAAAGAGTGCAAAGTATGCAGGAGTAAATTATAATTATGATAGTTATTATTTTAATTATGGAGCATAGTGCAAAGGGTGGTGGAATAACTAGTATTATGTTATTAAATAAGTATTATATTACAACATGAACAGCTCTGAAATAGAGAATGAGGAATAAATAATAAGTGGAACCAGTAAACAGACTGATTAGAGACAGTGTTGCTGGGTTATTGCACAGGAGTTGAACCTGGCACTGTGAGTCAGAAGTCAGCTGTTGCATTTGTTCAATTAATTCCACTTTGATTGCGATTTCAATTTTGGTTCCCAACGATCACAAAAACAGAGTAATGGAGAAAAAAAGATAATTTTGCACATTACGTTTTGTCTTGTGTTCTGACTGAAAAAAAAAAATTAAATGGGAAAGTATTAAGGGAAATTTCCCAGTTTAAGGTGTTTTCACTATTGACTTGTTTAACTGACTTTTTCTTGAGCACCCAGTGAGAGCATAAACAAGTCTTTCCCTCATGGTATCTGCCTCTATCTTAGAGGCACTAGGGGTAAAAAATAGCAGAGAGAGACCATAAAGAAGCCTTATACGTGGGACTCCTCTGTCCTTCCTGTCTGTACCAAACTAGAAACCACTAATGCTGCAGCCACACATACCACACCAGCCCTGCCCAGAACGCCCACAGGGATGAGGCGGTGCTTCTGCCAAACCCCAAGCATTGGGAGACAGACAGCACTCTCCCTCTCTTCCGCATGTCACTGAGCAGTGGACTTTAACCATTCTGAGATGCAATTAACTTGTGTTTTGCTAGTTGTTGGTGTACTCTTCGGTGCAGCTGTCTGGAGAAGAAACAAAACCTTGTGCGGTTATGTGACGTAGGCATCATGTAGACTAATTGGTTAAATTATGAAGGAAAATTAAAAACTGGATCTCATTCATATGAGCATACCACACCACTTAAATTTTTTATTTTTTGGAAACCGGAAGTGGGGCACAAATATTAGGGTGCTCAAGCCTCAAAGCATCCACACAGCTGTACATATGTGCCAAGTTCATTTATTTAGTGGCTGGCTGATGGCTGACCCAATACTGCATAGATAGTGTTGTGTAAAACATAAAGGGCCAGTGCGTAGGATTTAGTGGCATCTAGCGTTGAGGGTGCGGATCTAAAAACAAAACAACAAAAAAAACTGAATACCCCTTCCCTCACCCTCTCTTTCAAAGCGTGTATTAGAATAGGCCTTTAGGTAATGTAAAAAGACTCTCTCTTGAACCCTCATGGGCTACTGTAGAAACATGGCAGTGCTACATGGAAGAAGACCCCGCCCCTTATGTAGATATGAAGGGCTCATTCTAAGTTAACAAAATCACAACAATTCTTTAGTTTCTGGTGAATGTAAATATATATATATATATATATATATATATATATATATATATATATATATATATATATATGAATGCCAACAGATCTTCCTAAATCCTGCACACTGGTCCTTTTAACACCTAACTGAGCTTAGGCATAAAATACAGAGCAGACTTTCAATCCCTGAATGAAACGGCTGTGTATTTTATTATTATTTAGTTGTTAAAAAATACAAACAAAGTAAAAATGATATGCAATGTTGCTTCTCAGCAACTGAAATAATATTGAACATTTCTGGTCCTACATTATTTATAGATATCCTAAGATCTGATGAGTTTACCTTGTCGTAGTAGTATCTGAGAGCCCTGCTGAGTTTGTCATAGTTCATATTGGGCTTGTTCTTGCGGGCTCCCCACAGCCGGGCCACCTCCTCTGCCTGCAGCAGTTTAAACTCCCCCTCCTCATTGGTCCAGCAGATTAGCTGCCCATTACTGGAATCCAATAGGAGCTGGAGAAGGAACTGCCACAGGGTGACAGAGTTGTCCATGTCTCTCACTGATGAAAAAACAAAGTTAGAGAGGAGAAAAATCAGCCTGAGTTCTACAAACTTAGTTGTTTGTTTTTTTATTTAAGTTTTTTTTTTGGGTCTTTAGTCAAATAAAGACTTGACCGTCCCTTTGCCAATAATACATTTTTCTATGACCCTCCAAAATTATTGGGAAAAAAGGCCTGACCCCCCTCAGCAACTTATTGATACCTTCTGTTCTGGTTTGCATTTGGCAAAGATGTACACTTGACAGGTGTCTTGCTACAAGGTCTTGATATATATATATATATATATATATATATATATATATATATATATATATATATATATATATATATATATATATATATATAGAGCTCACATTGGCCACTCTAGCCTTTGGCCACTCCCCATCTCACACTGAGAACCAGAAAGCAGCAGAGCTTTGGCAGCTAAAATGTTACATACACCTCAGACCCACAAAATGTGCTAAGCTGCACTAATTTGGACTTTGAATACACATTCGACAATTTTCCAATTTACAAACAACAAGTGGCAGACAGATAGCCCGCCTAGAAGTGGCATCACGCTCGGTCTAGAAAATCTCAGAGCTGCTTGAGTTAATTAAGTCTACTGCTAACTAACAACACTAATAACATTACCGTTGCCAAAATACCCCCACAAATCAAATCCATGAGGTAGCGCACTGTCATGAGTCCATGACGCTAATGTCTGAAAACTCCATATTTTCATTGTGATATTTTGTGATTACATTCTGAATCTGCAATGTTCTCTGTCAGCTAAATATAGTAGTACGAAGTCTTCCTCAAGTAATCAATCATGTCTTCCTAGACGTAGCCTACACTGTAAGTCAGTAGTAGGCTACACAGTGGAGTTGCATATTAAGTGGTCTGGGGTCCTTCTGTAAGTCATTTTGGGGTACAATATGGTTTTGAAGAATTCTACAAGCAGCAATACCACAGGCCAAGCAATCGGCCCTTTCCAAAACAGGCACATTTTCAACGGGCACTGCACTTAGTGCCTGGAATGACCCACATATCTTAAGTGGAAAATGCTATATGCTGTTAACATGACTTGAATCATTCAGAATATTTGTCATATTCGGAATAATAGAGGAATACTACTGTGCCACTCTTTGCTTCCGTGCTCCTTGTCCTGCCATTTGCACTCAGAGTTGAAAGAGGAGGAAACCTACTTCCCCATGAAAGCAGGTAAAACAAATTTGTTGCGAGTCATTTTATAAGTTACAGGCATGAGTCCATGTAGCAGAAAAAAAGTACTTTGAGCCCTGACTGATAATAAACCAGTGAATTATACAATAACAAATTGGCCTGCCGTGATGGCAGGTAGCCAATGAGAATTTAGTGATTCATTCTGTTGCTTCTGCCACATTGTTCTTTCACATTACAACCAAGGGCGCCATTTTTCTTGGATTTGAAATTGTGGTGGCACAATACTGGGGTGAAGAGGCCGTAAAAGGTAGGTCAACAAGTTCAAGAACGATGCTCGTGCATTTCCTGTATTTCACCTTTATGGAGGCAAAAAAAAAATATTGGCAGATAAAACGTGTGGCGTAGCTAGTGGATTTTGAAATCCACTTGCCAAAGTGGCCAACATAAGTTAACTTCAGACCCTGCTGACGATGTGTCTTTTGTTCCGGTCCAGTCAATGTACACATTTGACATTAAAAAGCCCAGCAACTCCATTTGTCGTGGTGATTTAAAAACCAGCCCTTCTATCATTCACAACCATGCTCTTATCTAAAGTCTATAAGATCCGGCTTAGACCACATTCTCGAATAATCTGTTCACATGTAATGCAAGTGTGGAAATGGAGTTGGACACACAAGCTTATGCAGTGACTCTCGCAACTGTCATGGAGGGATTCAGCAAGAGAAGGATTTATATTGTTCTGGTGCTTAACGTCCTCATTTTTAATCTCCCCTTGCAGGTTTTGTGTACAATATTTCTCACAAAACACATCCCAACTAGGGCTGCACGATATGAGGAAAATACTGTATGCACTATGGCTGTTGCCCACTTGAACATTGATTATAAAATCCAGACCTAAAAAAACAAGTGACATTTTAAAGTGCAGTTTTCTACTGATATTTTCGTTCAACTAACACAAAACAATATCTGAGAGTCTGTCGCGATGTGTCGCAACCTTTTGCGATATGTTTATTGCGCCAGTTGATACTGCAATGATTAAAAAACAACAACGATATATTAATCCCAACTATTGAGGAGGTTGACACGTGTTGCTGCTATGTGACATTAATCCTAAAACCGACTGACATGTGTTCCCGGGCTTTCATGTGATATATTTTTGCTATTTTGTCTACTCTATATTAGGGGCTGAATGCAACTTGTGTGTGTGTGTGTGTGTGTGTGTGTGTGTGTGTGTGTGTGTATAAGCTTCTTACAAGTAAATCTTACGGGTACGAATAAATCTGCCCTGACTCACCCAGACCTATTGGGTTGGAGACATACACCCACTCCCCCACACACACAAGCTGTTCCAACTGTCATGTTAAAATGGGTGAAATAGGAGAAATAGGACAGCGTCAAAACTGCTGCCAGGGAAAAAGATTACCAATGAACGTTATGCAACGCTTGACATTGACAGATAAACGTTAACATTACCTACGGAACACGGATATAACGCCAGCTCGGTCACATAACAGTCATACAACATTATCCGGTCGCTGTTAACGCTCAGACTGGGTTGCCTGGGCACCCACATAGTGCAAAATAAAAGACCACTTGTTGATGTATAACGTTAGATTCGTTGCCGTCAACACATACTTCCAGTTGTTATCCGACAGTTAAAAGTCTCAGTGTGGAGCTCACATGCTACTGTCGTGTTTAGCATGCGTGTAAATGATAAAGGAGATAAACAAATCAATGCATTGCGTTAGTTTGCTGTAACGTTTACTGTAAGTTAGCTGTTAGCTAGCTTCACATTAGCTTGTCTGCTAACATTATCGTTACCTCGCTCGTACAGTCCGCTGAATGTCTGAGTCGTCGAGCCACGTCGAAATATTCCCAAAACATTGTTGGAAAGCTTTCTATTGTGCCATAGCTCATGAAACACGTTTCAAACAGAGTGCATAGCAAATACCTGAACATAAAATACATTAAACTGCATTTGACTTGAACTGACGGTGTAGCTCTCCTTTGAACAGGAAATATGTTGCATTGAGGTTTTCCTCGTACACCGCAAAATCGAGATCTGTCGCAACTGTATAAAACAGGTAGCGACTCGTTTTTCTCGAAAACAAAGAAGGGATTTTGTGTGGTATTAGTGTATGCGTACTAGTTGTTGTATTTATGTGGAATTTATGCAGGTTTGAGTTCAGAAAATGCGCTTTAGTGAGATATTTTTGCCTTATTGGTATTATTATTATCATCATTATCACAATCGCTTAAAATAGTGAGATCCATAGATAATAGAACATTTCAATTAGTATTCTCGCAGATTAAATGTCATGATGTACACGTAACATTCACTGTTTTGATGCGGTTTGCATGTTGTCTCAGCCATAGACATATAAAGTATTATATATAATATTATATATTATATATGTATTTATATGTCTATGGTCTCAGCACACACTGTTTGCTGGTTTGTGCATGTCTATCAAAATTCCGATGCTTCTGAGTGTCCCCAAATGTAGCATAGAAATCACGCTGAGATCACTTCCTCTCTTATTCCTCTGGTTGTGATGTTTATCATTGTGTTGTTACCACACAGTTACACAGTTACACATTTACTGCAAATAAAAACGACGACTTACTATTTATCTAGATTAGGCTTGTGTATTACAACAAATCAAAACAACGATTTCAGCAAGCCGGTTTGCAAAACTTTAGGACTGAGTACAAGTTCAAATTATAACTTTTTAACTTTAAGTTTTTAAGTTTTAAGTTTTTGAGAAATTCCTAAATGTTCTATGTCATGTTGCAGCTACTTCCGGTAATAGAGGAATTAATGCGCTGTCAAATAATTTGATTTGGTGCTAATAAAGGAGATAGCATCTAATTTTGGCGCTTTAGAAGCAGCTAGCCATTGTGGGAAAATATAGTTTGCACCTGTTGATAATTAAATTATGAAAAACATGAAAGCAGAGCAAGAGGTGTGTGATGGAAGCAGTCATCTATATGCAGCAGGCCATAGTATTCCCTGACAGCACTTCTTCATTCTTCACTCTATATTATTTTCTATATGTATTTCGGGCCAGACGCGACTATCACAGGCCTATATCACACACAATGGTGAATCCCATTTTCTATATTTGATGCCAAGCATTTAATAGGATTTGTTGTAACTTACTAATAACTCACAAACTCCCTTATTCATGTTCAGCAGGCGCAGTTGTCCAGGTGGGAGCTGCTCCGTTACAACCTCCCCATCTGGCGGACAGCAGAGGGATCTCTGTGGTTGTTTGTACGGCGGATGTTGTTTCCTTAATGGCTTTAAGTGATTGCTATTTGCACGTGCATTTGAAAGCAAAACACATTAGTTTTAGGCTACTGTTTAATGAAATGTGCTATAAATCCCTAATCTATTTCTGTCTATATCTAAAACAATTAGGATAAAGTGCGCCATAGAGTTGATGGGAATTGTAGTGTTGGATTAATTCTTGATTGGTTCATCACTACAGGATTTCTTTAATTACATGTGTGTGAGCCTGACGTATTCCCTGGTGGTCTAGTGGTTAGGATTCGGCGCTCTCACCGCCGCGGCCCGGGTTCGATTCCCGGTCAGGGAACTGGCTTTTGTTGCCAGGATGTAGACGGTTCAGGTCCCTGTGCAGCCGAGAGAATACGGATCAACCCAGCGCAATAGGGAGAGAAGAGTCGTCCCGATCTTTGGTCCCTGCGTTATCTGCCATGCGCATGCGCAGACGATACTCATGTTTCACGAGGATTTACTGCACTATACGATCTGTTCCACGCGGCCGTAGTTGTAGCGGTCTGTCATTAGCCTCTGTCAGTCTCCGATGTATGTCGAGTGCAGATTTTAGTCGCATGCTAAGATTTAAACGGTGAAATTGTGAAATCATAATGTGAAATAATAAACTTTTCTCATTACAAACAATAACAGAATATGGAAATCATTTCAAAAACGTTTTAGTTATCTATGGTTGTTTGATCGCTAACGTTAGCTCAAAACGCCATTCAACTAACATCCTTGTTGCGTTTGATTGCTAACCCGTAGCCGTGCAGTGAACAAACTTCGTTAAGTAGGTCCATTTTTACTGTATTGACATTACAGAAGTCTCTCGTTAGCATCTTGTATGCTACTTGTTGCAAAGTGACGCATGCGCGACTCAAATCTGAACTCGACTTACATCGGACAGTGACACCCTCCACCGGTTATTTTCAGTTTTTCAGTTATTTTTAGGGTCTTTTAAAGTTCTTACATGCTGTCTCAGCTAGCGGTTAGTCAAATTAGCTGTTAGCTAAACTGACGTTAGCTTCCCGGTGGAGGCAAGCTTTGAGTCACTTCCTTTTTTGACAACACAGCTGACGGGTTAGGCTCTCCCTGTCAATACACGTGCTAGACAGAGTTTTGCTAATTGACTTTTTACCGTTTCCTTTACCTTCCTGTCTTTTTTTTTTTTTTTAAGACAAGACTTTTCTGTGATGAACAGTGGTCCTGTTTTGTACTTAATCTATTTGATATTTGAAGAAAAGAAAGGTTTTTATTGTTCAAATATATCTGCATTTGGTGGTACTCGGGAAGGGCCTATGGTTATTGTTTATCCTGATGTTTTAGCAACAAAATGGGATAAAGTGGTGAGAGAAAAGTTAGTAAGACCACCCCGAAATATTCACTCTGACGTTCTGACTCCGCTTCGGATGCCATCAAGCGGGATTTCCGGTTCACTGACCAATCAGCATTCATTAGCAGAATGCTACGATTCAACCTGTAACAAATCAAAAGGACATAAGTACTCGCTCATTCAACTTTCAACCTATAATCCATGTCCTAACCCCAGTTTGCAAAAACTACAATCAAATCTGAGATTTCTCAACGACAAATAGGCGAAAGCGACAAATTCAGCCGTCTAGCTCCATTCATTTTGCGCTGGAGCGAGATCACCCCCAGTGGAGCTCTGGTGGAACTGCAACCAAATTCGGCCAAATGGGGCTTAATAGGGAGTGAACAGGCTCTCCGTAGAGCTTTGATGGGACTGACAGCAGCGATTGTGATATTTAATGTTAAATATACATTAAAACACATACCCAAGTACATTATTGCATATTTGTACATGTCAGTTTTACATTTGCAGTGGTAGGGTGACAACTGGAAGCTATGTATAAGTATTAGCCTACTTAGACTGTTGGGAAAGCTTCACGTTTGTGTTAGCATGGGTAGCATTGTGTTAGCTAGGCTATTGGTTTTAACTTTTACCTTAGTACGTCACTGTTTTGAAATTAAAGACGATTCAAGATGTTCTTTTTTGCGTGACTGGACTATTGGATTTCCTTGATTTTGCTTGTAATTCTGATTCACTCACCCGTAGTCAGAGAGCGATTGAGAAAGCAGAGAAGCAGAGTAGCAACAATCCATTCAGCATTTAGTGTCCAGCCCACTTCTTGTGATGAGGCATGAGCGGACCACACAACCATGATCACTTTGAGACTAAGCCAAACACAAAGTATCAAATATGTTAAAGAATAACAACTCATTACACTTGGATATATGATTTAAATAGCATTGTATGTATTAAACAATGAGTGAGACAACAAGAACGTGTGTGTGTGTCTATGTGTGTGTGTGTCTGTGTGTGTAACTGGAAAAACAAGAACAAAGTGAAGGAACAGGGATGAATACTGTATATATATATATATATATATATATATATATATATATATATATATATATATATATATATATATATATATATATATATATATATATGTGTATATGTGTGAGCCAGGGTGTATCAATGAATAAAACAATAGTTAGTCATGTGTGGAAAAAGAACAAATGTGTGAACAGGTGTGTATCTAACTTGAAAAACAAGAACAAAGTGAAGGAACAGGGAGGAATATTATAAGTGATTAATAAACCCAAAAAAAAAATCCTCCACATACATTAAGCTGAGGTTAAGGATTGCTAAGTGCATCAGGGCTGAAAGGAAGGACGACAATGGTAATAAAAGGAAACCTGGCATAAGTAGAAATGTAACAGTAGAACAAGCAGAAACAAGCATGCATAAGAACAACAACTTTGCCAAATTAAACTTTCGGTATGATACATGCGGCTAACAATATTCCACATTTCAAAAACAGCCAGAGGCTTCAAAACAACCAGAGGTTAGATTAGATTAGATTAGATAATACTTTATTCATCCCACAGCGGGGAAATTTACTTGTCACAGCAGCAGCATTTTCTACAGTAAAAGCAGCAATAAAAACAAAAAAACAACAACAAACAAACACACAAGCACAAGCAAGCAAGCAAAACAGCAGACAGTGAGCAGCCGGTGAATGTAAATGTAGTGACATCAAGTAAAGGTTGCGTAAAGTGCAGTAGAACAATATTGCAGAGTGAGTGACGTTAAATTAAATTGAATATGTAATTAAAATAGTATAGCAATGTCAGAGGATTTGCATACAAAATGTAGATAAACTACAAATTTCTACCTAATTAACCATTCCCAGTAGATGAACTTATAGATTTTATTGGTTTCTGATCGTGGCGGATGATTTGAGTCACGTTACAGTAATGTTTTTCGCTTTAATTTCTTTTCTATAGTGTACCCTTACATTGGAGATGACAGTAGGTGCAAATACATATAACAGCAACATTACCTTGTTATTGTTACAGAGATCGAGGAGAAATGGAGGTGGATTTCGAGGGCAATGAAAGGGACATGACAGGAGACACAGAGGCCACTTTGCCAGGGGCAGGTGATCCAGGGATGTGTGTGCCGAGGGCCACTCAGTCAGGGGCCAGCAATGAAGAAACAACTTTGCCAGGTTACCAGGTTACCAGGTTACCAGGTTACCAGGTTACCAGGAAATCAGGTCAGCTGAGTCAGTGAACTCTTTTAAGTCCCTTCTTAAAACATACTTTTATAGGAGAGCCTTTCCCAATCTTATTTGACTTTATTTTATCACTTTTATTTTATTGCATTTTAGGAATTTTATATTTATCTGTATTTTAGTCTTTAAATGTTTTTCGTGGTTTTATCTTTTTGTATTATTGTCTCTTTACACTTGTTAAAGCACTTTGTAACTTGTTTTTGAAAAGTGCTCTACAAATAAAGATTATTATTATTATTATTATTACCAGATGTCACATCTACGTCGTCAAACTCGAGTTTGAGCCTCCGGAAAAAGCGGCTCAAACAAATTCAATTTGGTTTCCAACTAGGCCATAGTGAAGAAAGAAGAGAGAACAACATTCTCAGAATAAGTTTCTGATTAATTGAGGAAGGATTAGCTTCAAGATATCTATTAAAACAGAATAACAAAGTTCCTCTCTGTTCTTTAGGATGGACATAACCTTGTCACACTTACCGATCAGAACAAATTTACAGCTTTTTAAAGGCAGCACTGTTCCTCTTTAAAAAGAAAAAAACAATACAGTACTGTGTCCAACAGTAACCTCTGGTTATTGTTGTCAGCTATGATATTAAGTTACAGCCTGTGGTCATATTTCATTTCTAAAAGGAAACTCCCTTCCTCCCCCCAGTCCTCCCGTTCCTGCTGCAGTTTATGAATGAAATAACAGAAGAACCAGATGAGCGGCTTTTACTTTTACTGCATTGTGCCAGATTAGCAACAGTGTCAAAGAGCATAGCAGGAAACAAGGCGTCATAGATTTGAGTTTTGAAGCCAGGCGCAGTTTCCTCCTGGTGCTCCCTCCCAGCAAAACACAACTGGGAAGCACCAACTGCAAGAAATACCAACCGAACACACGTGTGGATGGAGCTGCAGCTTTCTCTCTGCTTTCTAAGAGCAGTGGCTTTCAAAATGGGGGTCCTTGATGGGATCTTCAGCAAAAAGTAGAATCATTTATTTAAGTTTGTCTCTGAATTTCAGAAGAGGATTAGGGCCACTTGTGAAAAAATGTATTTGAGTTCTGAGGTTTAAAGTCAGTCTCAAAATGCTGACTTTTTCCTCAGAATTCTGAATTTCAACTCAGAAGTCAATACATTTTTTCACATGTGGCGCTAATCCTTTTCAGTACTGAAGAAATGCTCCAGCTCCTCAAAACCCAAGTAAAGTTTCTGTGTCTTGCTTCTCTACAGCAGAACAAAACAAAAAGAGCCGCGGTAAGCAACTAAGAAGCAAAGAAAATCACAAGACTTCCGACACCAGAGAGAGGATACGAGAGGACGGGGAAGCCCGTCTACAAACCAATCAATTACAAGTATAAGGAGACGCAGCTCATGTATTTGATTACAACAGGACGTAGTTATGTCATGTACAGTTATTTATTGCGCTTGAATAACTGCAGTGTGAAACCAAAACTATCTGGATCAAATGTGTACAATGTAACAAAAACTTGAACCTTGGTTCGGATGTTCAGGTGTTGTACTGTACTGCAGGAGTCGGATCAGTATGGTGAAGTGGTTACAGGATGGAAACCCGTCTGGAGTGGCCATTATGTGGTCATCCTGCCCCCCACCCTGCTGTCGCTCAACGCTGCAGGACATTCAGATTGGTGTTATTTCAACGAGCCAGTAGAGAGAAGAGGTGAGAATAGGTGACTACAGACTAAGTACTAAGAGGCTCATGCCAGCTTCATAAAAGCATGTGGCAGGTTAAATACTGAATGGTGCTGCTTTATTTCTGGATGAAATTAAGTCATTAAAATACATTAAAATCTTTTTAAAAAAGCAAATATGTAGTAAGTATCACTTACTGTCAACCCCTTTTACACAGAGGGCTCAACCAGGGTTGAACCAGGTTAACCCATGTCAGTCGACTCGGCTCCGGGACCCAGGTCAATAGGTGGGTTGGACCCATGTTGACTGGCTTGGTTTGAATTGACAAAAGAAGGGTTGAACACGGGTTAAATAATCCTGGTCTGTCATTGGGTGTGAAAAAGGTATTACTGTTGTAAACACACAGCGTTGGAAGTTTGGTCCCTTCTCCCCCAATTGTCTGATTGTTTCACAGCAATTATGTTCTAAAGCACAAACCCATACACACAAACACAACTGGCAACGCTGTTAGCAGAGGGTTACACACAGGGGTTACATTAAGATTTGTTATGTGGGGGGGCGAGAGGTGCGCGATGGTTGCCTGACAACAAGATTAAGCAGCTGAATAAGAATACGGTCGTGTTCAGATTGTTAAAAAAATAGACAGCTTTTCAAAATTAACAACCCTGCCTAGGTCCCATGACATGGTGCTCTTTGGATGCTTTTATATAGACCTTAGTGGTCCCCTAATACTGTATCTGAAGTCTCTTTTATATAGACCTTAGTGGTCCCTAATACTGTATCTGAAGTCTCTTTCCCGAAATTCAGCCTTGGTGCAGAATTACAGCCACTAGAGCCAGTCCCACAATGAGCTTTCCTTAGTATGTGCCATTTCTGAGTCTGTAGCTTTTGAGGAGGGGGTGGCAAAAGTGGGCAAAGCAGAGAAAGGGGGAGGTAATCTTGCCCCTTATGACCTCATAAGGGGCGAGATTCCAGATCGGCCCATCTGAGTTTTCCTTTTCTCAAAGGCAGAGCAGGATACCCAGGGCTCGGTTTACACCTATCACCATTTCTAGCCACTGGGAGACCATAGGCAGGCTGGGGGATGCATATTAATGTTAAAAATTAAATCTTAAATTAAATTTTCATGCCATGTGTAGGGAAAATGTTTTTATTATGTTCCTTGGCAACCTAAGTGGGTCACTTGTTGTTTCACTTTTCACTTATATAACCTTCTTTGGAAGCCTTATTTAACCTGTTTTGATCACGTACAGAGCTCATGTTTTTCCTAGACTGATGGGAACGGCATTCCTGTCTCGAAAACATGTCTTCGAGACAGGATGGTTCACCATGGGGTCAACTGATAGCGGGGACCGGCCATCTCTGCTCGCATGTGACCCTCGTTTGTTAAAGCATAAAAGACTGAGAAGTCCCTCGGCCTGGTGGAGTCAGCTGCGGGTCACGTACGGACGCCCAGCCACGTTGATGCTGCTCTGCCCGGACTGACGGCTCTCCAGTCCTGTGTCACGGTAAGAGCTGTAATGAGAGGTTCATTAGCATCACGTATTTTGTGTGTAAGTGTGCTCGCTGCTTTGCTGTATTCTGTGGCGGAATGAAAAGACACATTTGTTCTAGCAGATATAGCGTTTGTTTGTTTTGTGGCCGACCACTCTCGATCCTGTATAAATATTTCATAAAACACCATGGAACCTTTAAGTAAAGTACAAGTGCCTAAGAATTGTACTTAAAGCTGCTTTATTAGCTTTCTATGGCTAGCAGAACTAGCCAAACATAACACACTGAGCACAATATGCATTCATTTGCATTTGTTTCCCCTTTTAAGTTGGTAAATATAAGTCCAACATTCACTCTCTTTTTTTTAGCTGTTCTGGTCTTCACCAACTCTGGAGAAAGATATCTGGCTCATTAGCTGCTAAATGCTCCAATAGTTTCTCAAGCCAGTCGCTAACTTTGTCATTTGGTGCAGGGCATGTTGAATAGGCAGTGGGGGGGAAGAAGCATTCAGATCATCAGTGAAAGTACCAATGCCACACTGTAAAAATATTCTGTTACAAGTTAAAGTCCTGCATTGAAAATGTTATTTAAAGCATTAAAAGTAAAAGTACTCAATGCAGAAAATTCCTCACATTTTAGAAACCAGGGCCGTTATATTGTTGGGTAGTTTAATTTATAATAAAATAATAAATCATATTTTATAAACTACATGCATTTTGTGTACAAATCTTAATTTATGAAGTAACTAAAGCTGTCAGACGAATGTAGATGAGTAAAAAGTACAATATTTCTCTCTGAAATGTAGCGGAGTAGAAGTAGAAAGTGGCACAAAAAGAAAAGACTCAAGTAAAGTACAAGTACCTCAAGTATATGTGTAAACAGGCACCCGGATAGCTCAGTTGATAGAGGGGGCGCCCATATGCAGTGGGCCCGGGGTTAAACTCTGACCTCGACCCTTTGCTGCATGTCATCCCCCCCCCCACTCTCCTTTAATATCTTCAGCTGTCATGTCAATAAAGGCCTGAGATGCCCAAAAAAATAATATTTACATTTATACGAAGTATAGTACTTACATTCCACCACTGAGCATAGGCAAGTGTTTTTTCATCAGAGCTTTTTCACTGGAAACAACTGAGACAAGGTTGATGAGAGCAGTGTGCAAAAACAATAATTACTTAATTACTTTCCAGCACTGGTGTGATGTCTAATCAGTGTTGACAATCATTTTCTGGTAGCTGTCTAAATGGGACCGTACATTCCACACAATAACAAACATCATTATAGTGTTATGTAAAATGGTAGTGGGTGCATTAAAAATGACTTTTTTTCCTCCCATTTTGTACGCTTGTGCATGAACCCAGCTATTACTGTACCTCCTGTTTTGTCCTCATAATTGCTGTAACAGTTATTTTCAGGAAGCATCCATCAAACAACAACAACAACAAGGCAAAAGATTCAGCATTTTCATTTTTTTTTGCTTTTTATTTTTGCAAATAGGAAAATAGCACATCTGGTATTCAAACAAAATAAAAAATAAAATACAGCCTGTGTGTTTAACCAGATACACAGGCAGGACAGAGAAAAAGAGACAAGAGAGAGAGAGAGAGAGAGAGAGAGAGAGAGAGAAGTGGATAATGAGGGAATACAGGTCTGGATGTAGGTCAGTAAAAGCAGCCTGGGGAGGCTCAGACACAAAGACAGCACTGGTTCAGACAGATAAACACGTCTGCCCGTCTGTCTGCTATAAATGGGTTTCTACATTTCTAAGCACGGTTGTTGTTGTTGTTTTTAAAGCGTGAAACCTAATGTATCCATAATGCTATAAGAGTCAGAGATATGAGGATGGTTGCTGTGTAAATGACTGTGCACTGCTACATGCATAAGTGCTCTACGTTTGAGTTCATCCAAAAGCACCAATGTTGCTCGAGCTACGTTACGATTGCCAGTAGCCTACGGTTTGTAGTAGTAAGTGTCTGCTTGTTTACAGAGACAATCCAGTTATGTGAGGCGTGATGCTTTCAGTTACACAGTCTCCTCATGTGAAGCACTGGTAGATTAACAAGCACCAACATATTGAGATCAAAGAAATGATAATAGTGACTGCGCTGTGCAGCGCAGTTCAACGGTTTCAACGGTTTTCATCATTTTTTTTTTTTTTTTTTTGGCATTTTACGGTTCCAATAGATTACGGAACTGCCATAAGAGCACAATGACTTTCTCACTTTCCACTAACACAAGTGCACTTGAGACCAGCAGACTCAACATAATTGTTTGTTAATGGGTAGAGTGGCACTCCAAATCCCAGACCATAATCAGTCTGACACTCCACAGATTGATCACGCTACAATCAAAAACTCACATAACAGACCAAAGACCTTTCCAGAAACACGACTGAATAGCTTAATGCACTGATTGAAAATCCTCATCGATAAAAAAAAACATCTACCGGTATATAAAGGCTAGAAGCTGTACAGGTCATCGTTGTCCTTTATGTTCAGTACACATTGAATTGAGTATGCTAATACAGATGATTGAGTAAATGTTAGCTACCTCTCCAACTGCTTAAACTATTAGCTTTTCTTGCAGCTATAACCAACAGAGAATTACAGTAAGTGCTACCGTAAATGAGAAGGAGCAGTGTTTCACATCAATTTTGCACCATTTAGACAAAATATAACATATAGGCCGAGTAGTTTTCTAGGCCACATAAGTTGGCTGCCCAACGATTCCAGGAGATTTTCAAAGAACAAAGAGCTTATGACCTGTCACGCACCGACGGTGTTGTTTTCATGCACCCACAGGGCCAGAACAGGGTTTTCTGGTTTGGCGACCCCCAGTTCAGAATCACAGTTAAATAAGAGCAGTCATATGATATCAGTAGAATCAAGTGAGGTTGGTTTAGCGATACGGACAAAGGCATCAATAGAGATTAGGGCCAAATGGGTGCAGAGAAAAGGCATCTGGGTCAAAACAGGGTCGATTCATGATTGGACGAATGCAACAAAAGGCCAGGGTTGGACGCATAAAACAGACGTTTTTCTGTTTGGCCAAATTGTGAGCAAAGCCACACGTTTAGTCCGACAAAAATGACGTCTCAGCATTTTAGGGTCACACTGTTCATTCAGAGTAAAGGTGCTTTGATAGGGAACACCGACCGCTGGAAGCAGTATCCACCGCTATCAATTACAGGGTCTATTTGAAACCTTGTACTTATCGTGCAGCATTATTTATTTAACTATTCTTAACATTATATGTTAAGTATGAACATTAAGAGTTGAGAAAGTGTCATGAATTGACAACTCTTTATATATTGACACGCAATATGTGTAACTTATATTCCACTCTTAGCCCGGTCACACAGACTGCCAGGTCTGTCTTTCTACATTATGTTTGCCTTTGATTATGGCCATCAGTAATAGAATGTTTCATTTCACTATAAATGTCATTTATATTTACTTTAGACAGAGAAAGGTTAGGAAGCGTGTGCATTTTCAACAACACGGTCCTGCAAATATTTCACAATAAAAGCCTCTTGTTAACGAAGGGATTCTGTCCACAGAAATGATAGAGGGCTTTTAATTGGAAAACAGACAAAAAGGAAGGGTTGAGTTAAGTACTTATATTTTGTCTGTGACATATTTCACAGATTTAGACACTGGAACGGTAGTAAAAGTGTAATGCTGCAGATATGATGTCAATATGACAAATAACAGATCATTTTCACCGTCTATTATTGCTGAGAACCAGGCGACATGCCGAATCTCTATGGTTACGGGGGCTGTGTGGTCTGTTCTAACCACCATTAACAAGGGGGGGGGGAACATGTAGGCAACATGGCCAATAGTACTCTCTCTGAGAAACAACTTAAACCATGCTAAATGTCTTGCCTGTTTTGCGTCATCTGATTGGCTCTTCCGATCAGCCTTAATAGAGACCACCAATCAAACTATTTAGAACAAATATCGGCCGATAAGGATTGGTGGCCGATCGATCGGAGCACCCAAAATCCGGCGTGAACGGGAACTTCTATTTAGAGGAGATCCTTCTGCTCTAATCCGAATTTCACTATACAGTGATGACTGTCACGCTTCGCCACGTGAACGTCCACGTCCATTCAGAACACCTGAAATAAACGTGACTTTAAATTCTCACTTTTAACAACGTACAAAAAACGGGAAGCTCTATCCATGTGGACCCTGAAGTTTGGCTTTGAAAGAAGAAGAGCAATCACAAAAGTAGAAAGGGGATGATAGAATTACAGACACACCTATTGCTAGTTTACCAACCTACTTCCAACAGCACCTGGTAGCTTGGTCACAGCAGTGCAAGCAGTGGTTGCAAGAGGGGCCTCTGTAAGACTTGTATCCTGTGTGTGTGTGTGTGTGTGTGTGTGTCTCTCTATGTGCGTGTGAAGGCCAGGAAATCCCCTTTCAGCTGAGTGTTTCCCTGAGGTGGCTGCTCAGTATGAGAACAGATGAACAGGGAAAAACAACAGCAGAGGGGAAGCAAGGAAAATAGGAGGGGGGGTGGGGGGAACAGCAGCCCGTACTCTCGATTCTTCTGAAAGTTCTGCTTGTGAAGCACCAAAAGTCCTGAGGGAGACCCAAAGCCAGGCCAGGCCAGACCGGGGCAGGGCAGGGTTTAGGCCAGCTGAAGTCACACAGTGGCTTTGATAATCCTGCTGGGCCTGGAGCTGCGGTGGACCTTCGTGTGTTTGGATAAGTGATCGCTGCGGGCAAACTTCTTCTCGCACAGAGAGCACTCGTACGGCTTGATGCCGGAGTGAGAGCGGCGGTGACGGGACAGTTCGTCGGATCGGGAGAACCTGGCGACACAAGAGCAGACGGGTGGCGTGAGGGACACGTAACAAAAGAGAGCTACACCAAGGTTTTTCCACATTAGCCCACCGGCTCATTCATCGACTGATGATGACCAGGATGAAGGCCACAAGCCCAAACACGTTGGATTCGATTGGTCGCCAACCATCAAATGAAGCGCCAACTATTTTCATAAATCGATTTTAGTCGGTTTGAGTACAAATTATTTGATTCCAGCTTCTTTTTTTTTGGGATTGACAATTTTTGATGACAGCTTCTAAAATGTGAATATTTTCGGGGCGCCTGGGTGGCTCACCTGATGGAGCGTGTGCCCGATTTACAGGGGCTCGGTCCTTGTTGCAGTGACCGCGGGTTCTACTCCGACCTGTGGCCCTTTGCTGCGTGACATTCTCCCTTTCACATCTTCAACTGTCCTGTATAATAAGGGCCTAAAATGCCCCCAAAAAAATCTTAATTTTTTTTTTGTTTGTTTCTTCCCTCCTATCTTTGAGTTGAGGACAAAACAAGACTTTTGAAGATGTCATCTTGGGATTTGGGAAACAATGATCTACATTTTTCACCACAGAGGAGTTAAGAAACTAGACAGATTCACTTTTCAGAAGCTGGAATCAGAAAATTACTCCTATTTTTCCATTAAAATATCATTCAATCGGATTAACTGATTATCAAAATAGTTTTGGAAGGAAAAAAAATTAGACAGCCAAGCAAGACTCACTTGTACTTTATTAACTTGTACTGGGGCTTGTAATACTCTATCAATATCTGTAAGTGCTGTATTTAAATTTTTTTGTCTCATTGCTTATTACTGCGCTGCATGTTTCGATAACATGGCTGTAATCAGCGTTGCTTGGCCGGGTTTTGTTGCTTGCGTTGGCTACATGAACTGTATGTGGATTCTGTTGATGTTTTACTGTATTAATACCTCGCTGTTTCACATTGCTCTGGTTTCCAAACATCTGGCCAAAGGACTACAGTTGGAAACCAACCGGCTGGCACATTAACAGAAACATTGATTAATGTGCGTTGACCTTACGAATAAATTAAAATGCAGGCTCGTCTGGTAAAGGTTTAACCTGTCTCTTTCATATTTATTATATATACACTGTAGTTGTGCAGTGTTTGGTGTCTAATAACCCTTCATACTCATGGATCTGATATTCCAACTGGACTTCCTGGATCGTGTTGCACATCCAACTAGTAATGGAAGCAATCCGCCCTTTCAATGTAGGGATGACATTGCACCAACCAGTGGAAAAATCACCTCAAAACTTGGTGTATTCCTATAATCTGGATCTTAAACTAAGTATTTACAATTAAACCTGGTACAGTACACTTCATGCCACATACCTCCAGCCACAGTCAGGCCAGCTACATGTGTAGGGTTTCTCTCCTGTATGCCGGCGGAAGTGAGCTTTCAGATGGCTGCTTTTGGTATACATCTTCCCGCAGCCTGGGTGGGAGCACTTATGGACCCTCTCTGTGGGCGGCAGTCTGGTTACCCGGGGGGCCACGGCCTTCAACAGGCCATTGCCTGGGCCTCCGACCCCAGTCACACCCGTGATTTCTAGAGTCCTCATAGTGATGGGCAGAGGGGCGATCTTCACATACTTCTGGTCAGCTGACTTGGTATCTCCACTGTTTAGTGATAACAAAGTGGTAGCGGTGGAGGGCACCTGTGGGGCCAGCAGAGTGACATTCTGTCCTGTTGCACCCTGGAGCCCCATGACCAGATGAGTGAGCCAAATGCCACTTTGGGCCCTGGGAGGAGAGCCCGCTGGAGTCGGAGGCTGGGCCAGAGGCATGGGCTGGAGCTGGAGAACCAGCGGAGGGCGCAGGAGCATTGGTGGGGTTAAGCTGGAAGGTGAGGGGTTAATGTGTGCAGAAGGGGAATGGTCCGCTGGGCCGGGGCTGTTTTGCTCGTTCTGAGGGGTGTTTGGGCTTAAAGGGCAACGAGAGGCACTAGTCCCTTGGTCACTGCAAGTCTCTAAGGAAGCAGCCTGGGGTGCAGTGGAGGAAGGAGAGTCACTGCAGGGTAGAGGGAAGGCCTCCTCTTTTGGGGCCAGAAGCCCCTCTTTGACCAGTTCCATCTTTTCCCTTAGGAACTCATCTATGTCCTCCAGGGTTGGGGAGAACGGAGATGAAGGATGGAAAGGGAATTCTGGCAACGTAGGCTCCTGACTCGCAGGTTCCTCTTCGCCCTCTGCTCCAAGAAAGATATGGAGAGTCCCCCTCTCGTCCTCATCTTCGTCATCCTCCTCATCTTCCTCCTCTCCAAGGCTGGAGCTGTGCATAGCCCGCAGTTCCCCAGCATCGGGGCTGTCGCAGGAGGCTGGACTGCCTCCTCGCTGCGGGCTCCGTCCCCCAGGCCGAGGGAGAACAGGCTGCTGCTGTCCCTGAACAGGTCATTCTCCACACTCAGCGTTCTGCTGCTGAGAGACACCATTGATCCAGGACAAATGCAGAGGAGAGGCTGTTGAGGAAACGCAACCCAGAAGTGGGATCCCAAAAAAACCTGCAAAGGACACATTGAGATTGGATTTTATTACTCAGCAGAAACTAAAAGAGCATAAAGAGCCGTTTACCTCAATGCCCAGATTTTAAACTTTACAGGTACCGTGGGCAACAAGGTGAATATTTAATAAGTCATTCTCTCCTCAGTCAATTGGTTTGCTCATGTTTAGAAAGCTAATTTTAAATATTGTATTTACAATTTTTTACTGAACCTGTATTGTATTACTTTCTATTAACTTACTTGATGGGCCAAAGACAATTTTCCACTTTGATACAAAACTAAGACGAGATTCATTTATTTGGGGCCCCGGGGAGGAGAATTTGCTTTAGACTTACAGTGAACTTGGGGGAACTTGGAGGTAAGTTTGGTCGATATACAGACCAAAAGTTTGGTTACACCATCTCATTCAATGCGTTTCCTTTATTTTCATGACTATTTATATTGTAGATTCTCACTGAAGGCATCAAAACTATGAATGAACACATATGGAATTACAGGTAAAAGCCAGTAAATTAGAATATTTTGAAAAACTTGATTTATTTCAGTAATTGCATTCAAAAGGTGTAACTTGTACATTATATTTATTCATTGCACACAGACTGATGCATTCAAATGTGTATTTCATTTAATTTTGATGATTTGAAGTGGCAACAAATGAAAATCCAAAATTCCGTGTGTCACAAAATTAGAATATTACTTAAGGCTAATACAAAAAAGGGAGTTTTTAGAAATGTTGGCCAACTGAAAAGTAAGAAAATGAAAAATATGAGCATGTACAATACTCAATACTTGGTTGGAGCTCCTTTTGCCTCAATTACTGCATTAATGCGGCGTGGCATGGAGTCGATGAGTTTCTGGCACTGCTCAGGTGTTATGAGAGCCCAGGTTGCTCTGATAGTGGCCTTCAACTCTTCTGCGTTTTTGGGTCTGGCATTCTGCATCTTCCTTTTCACAATACCCCACAGATTTTCTATGGGGCTAAGGTCAGGGGAGTTGGCTGGCCAATTTAGAACAGAAATACCATGGTCCGTAAACCAGGCACGGGTAGATTTTGCGCTGTGTGCAGGCGCCAAGTCCTGTTGGAACCTGAAATCTCCATCTCCATAGAGCAGGTCAGCAGCAGGAAGCATGAAGTGCTCTAAAACTTGCTGGTAGACGGCTGCGTTGACCCTGGATCTCAGGAAACAGAGTGGACCGACACCAGCAGATGACATGGCACCCCAAACCATCACTGATGGTGGAAACTTTACACTAGACTTCAGGCAACGTGGATCCTGTGCCTCTCCTGTCTTCCTCCAGACTCTGGGACCTCGATTTCCAAAGGAAATGCAAAATTTGCTTTCGTCAGAAAACATGACTTTGGACCACTCAGCAGCAGTCCAGCTCTTTTTTCCTTAGCCCAGGTGAGACGCTTTTCGCTGTTTCTTGGTCAACAGTGGCTTGACACGAGGTATGCGGCAGTTGAAACCCATGTCTTTCAAGCGTCTCTTGGTGGTGGATCTTGAAGCACTGACTCCAGCAGCTGTCCACACCCTTTTTCACAATCTTGACTAGGCGCGGTGATCCCTATCGCTTGTACACTTTTCTGACCACAGTTTTTCCTTCCCTTTGCCTCTCTATTAATGTGCTTGGACACAGAGCTCTGAGAACAGCCAGCCTCTTCAGCAATAACCTTTTGTGTCTTTCCCTCCTTGTGCAATGTGTCGATGGTCGCCTTTTGGACAGCTGTCAAATCTGAAGTCTTCCCCATGTTTGTGTAGGCTTCAGAACTGGACTGAGAGACCATTTAAAGCCCTTTGCAGGTGTTTTGAGTTAATCAGCTGATTACTTTGTGGCACCAGGTGTCTTCAAAATGTAACCCTTACACAATATTCTAATTTTGTGACACACGGAATTTTGGATTTTCATTTGTTGCCACTTCAAATCATCAAAATTAAATGAAATAAACATTTGAATGCATCAGTCTGTGTGCAATGAATAAATATAATGTACAAGTTACACCTTTTGAATGCAATTACTGAAATAAATCAAGTTTTTCAAAATATTCTAATTTACTGGCTTTTACCTGTATGTACTTAACAAAAAAGTATGAAATAACTCTTAAATAGGTCTTATATTTTAGATTCTTCAAAAGTCTCTTGGCGTTCTCTTGATGAGCTTCAAGAGGTAGTCACCTGAAATGGTTTCCCAACAGTCTTGAAGGAGTTCCCAGAGATGCTCAGCACTTGTTGGCACTTTTGCCTTCACTCTGCGGTCCAGCTCTCCCCAAACCATCTCGATTGGGTTCAGGTCCGGTGACTGTGGAGGCGCAGCACTCGATCACTCTCCTTCTTGGTCAAATTGCCCTTACACAGCCTGGAGGTGTGTTTGGGGTCATTGTCCTGTTGAAAAATAAATGATAGTCCAACAAAACGCAAACCGGATGGGATGGCATGCCGCTGCAGGTTGCTGTGGTAGCCATGCTGGTTCAGTATGCCTTCAATTTGGAATAAATCCCTAACAGTGTCACCAGCAAAGCACCCCCACACCATCACACCTCCTCCTCCAAGCTTCACGGTGGGAACCAGGCATGTAGAATCCATCCATGTAGGCGGTTGGAACCCAAGATCTGAAATTTGGACTCATCAGACCAAAGCCCAGATTTCCACTTGTCTAATGTCCATTCCTTGTGTTTCTTGGCCCAAACAAATCTCTTCTGCTTGGTGCCTCTCCTTAGCAGTGGTTTCCTAGCTGCTATTTGACCATGAAGGCCTGATTTGCGCAGTCTCCTCTTAACAGTTGTTCTAGAGATGTGTCTGCTGCTAGAACTCTGTGTGGTATTCATCTGGTCTCTAATCTGAGCTGCTGTTAACTTGTGATTTCTGAGGCTGGTGACGCAGATGAACTTATCCTCCGCAGCAGAGGTGACTCTTGATCTTCCTTTGCTGGGGTGGTCCTCATGTGAGCCAGTTTTGTTGTACCGACTGACTTTCATTCTTAAAGTAATGATGGCCACTCGTTTCTCTTTACTTAGCTAATTGGTTCTTGCCATAATATGTATTCCATATTATGGAATATTATTACCATTTCAAGTGACTACCTCATGAAGCTCATTGAGAGAACACCAAGGGTTTGCAGCGCTATCAAAAAAGCAAAGGGTGGCTACTTTGAGGAATCTAAAATATAAGACCTATTTAAGAGTTATTTCACACTTTTTTGTTAAGTACATAATTCCATATGTGTTCATTCATAGTTTTGATGCCTTCAGTGAGAATCTACAATATAAATAGTCATGAAAATAAAGGAAATGCATTGAATGAGAAGGTGTAACCAAACTTTTGGTCTGTACATCGACCAAACTTACCTCCAAGTTCCCACTAGATCCAGTTCAAAGACTACTCCTACACTGAAATAATAATTTTTACAATTTGTTTTAGTTTGGGGTCATTTGATTAAATACAATCAATTGAATTTATGCGAGCACAATATAAACAAAGATACGTTAGGTCTTAAAGGAGATTTTGACACATGGCCCGCCCCTCTACAAGATATCGCTTTACTAATTGTAATCATGCATTACCTGCCTTTAGTTATTATTGTACTTTAGTGGATCACATTATTTAACCATCCTGTTGTCCTCGGGTCAAATTTGGCCCATTTTCAAAAAAATTCTATATTAGAAATTTGTGTTTCAATCAAAATGTCAAAAATAACAAAAACAACAAGGATGGTTCCCTACAACGCTCATAACAAGTAAAATAAATGATCAGTACACTACTTTCATTACATTTGGTTTAAATACATTTTATAGCATTTGGGGGGGAAAAAATGATAAAAGAATGCTAAAGTAAGTGGGAAAAATGTCTGAAAAAGCTTAAAAAAATGTGTGTGTGGGGGGGGGAATGGATAAAAACATTGGAAAAAGTGACAAAAACATCAAGAAAGCGACAAAAGTGTCAAGAAAAGACAACCAAATAGTTTCAATTTTAAATTCATACCCAGAAAAACAAAAGTTGCATGGTCAATGGGAAGACAACACAAGGGTTAACACATCTTCATTTAATTGGAATACCATACCAATTAATTGGAATACCATACCAATTGCCATATAGAGAACCAGGGGCTTTTGTGGCAGTTGGCCCTTTAGCCAGCTTTGCCCCGCTGGTAATCCAGCCTTGAACCAGCCCTAACCAGAGTTAGACCACTTCATTTTGACACTGGATAGAACGTGTTTAATTTCTCTGGCGATTACTTTCTCAATTAATCGATTAGTTGTTTAGTCCATCAGAAAATGGTCGATCAGTGTTTGCTACAGAACAAGGTGACATCTTACAAATGTCTTGTTTTGTCCGCAACTCAAAGATATTCAATTTACTGCCACAGAAGAGTGAATAAACTAGAAAATATTCACATTTAAGAAGTCATTAAAAAAAATGACATATTAAATCAATTATCAAAATAGTTGCCAAATAATTTACTAGTTGACAACTAATCTTTGCAGCTCGACTCTAAGCGTGTTTATTGTCAAATATGGAGGGTCCTTGAAGGAATATTTCCGCTAAGCCTTCTCTAATTACTGTAAAAATAAATAAGATCAATTTTCATCTACAACCCACAATAATACTTAGAATCGTCAAGCACTGGTCTGGTATTATTTAGTGCCAGTTTTTTTATATATATATATATATATATATATATATATATATATATATATATATATATATATATATTTTATAGTTAACTATATACATATGTATATTATGTGAGGCAGTGGTAAAAGATATTGTGGTTAAAAAAAATGTAATGCAAAATTTCAAGTATAGTAAAAGTTAACCTTGAGTTAGCTGGGCGACCCCTGGCTGCTATCTGCCCCTGTTCAGGTTGAAACCAGAGTCCAACTAGATCCCAGTGGTGAGAAACTGCCCATTTGCTTATGTAAAGGAAGGCTGTTTGTTGCTGCTGTCAGACCGTCAGGCACATGTTGCAGCAGGGCCTCGCAGCGCACGAACAAGGCGCTGGGTAAACACGGCCCGCACTGGCGCGCCCATAACCGTCTTGCGAGGAGAACTAACCCCGTTTGCTCGGAGCTCAGACTCGAAAGCGGAAAAAAAAATAAAAAAACTGCGCTGAGACTCTTTTTAAAAGGAATAGCGGTCGACAACATGGCAACCCGCCTGAATGCAACTGCGCCCGCATAGGAATCCACGAGTCTCAAGTTCGGCTGGGTCATAAATGTTCTATTTATACTCCTCCGTCTCTCCGGATCAACCGAACAACAGCATCCCGGACATATGGCTCAACCTACCGTGTATAGCTCGGGGGAGGCTCGGTGAAGAAGTGCAGCGCCGTCGATGGCTTCTTGTATTTTCCAGTTTTCTTTTTTCCTCCGTCGTGTTATGGTCGTAGCACACTCACATCCTGTCCTTGCCACGGGTCCATGTTGGCATTCCTTTTCCCAGCGTCACGTGACAGCATTGCTGCACAACTCGGAGGCACGGGTCCTATTCCGCGTCTGTGATTGGCTGAGTGCGGCGGAGGCTCGCCCTAAAAGAAGCGCACTGATTGGTCGCCGCTCGGTAAATTCTGCCTGCCATGTGTTGATGGAGGGCTCGCTGTACATCGACTAAACACAATACAATGTGGCTTATTGATGGTGTACAGTAATACATCCACGGTGTACTGTACACACAGAGGGTAGATACAATTATGGAAACACATATTAACCCTTGTGTTGTCCTCCCGGGTCAAAAATGTACATAAATGTGACATTTTTGTCCCTTGTCAGACATTTTTTTTAGTTTTCACTAACACCACCTTACTACCAGTTTTACACTATTTTTAAAATTCATGGTCAATAACCCTCATTTATATATAATTATACCTAATATTCCAGTTAAAAAGCAGAAATTATGAATTATTTTGACTAGAAGTTAAGATCATAGGAACATACAGATGAGTTTAGTCAGGAATGAAAGTGATCAATTGTATTTGCAAAGAGCGTTGTATGGAATCCAATTCATTTTTGTGGTAATTTGATTAAAAAGAAACTCATATTTAAGATATAGACATTTTTTAAAGGGGTCAAACTTGACCCGAGAACAACAGGAGGGTTAATGTAACAATGTACCCCTTTCCACCAGAACAGCTTCAGGGCTCTTTGTCCTACAAACCTGCAGTTCTTCCTGATAACATATTGCAGCTGAAGAAACTTTTAAGTATACTATAGTAACTAATAGTGCAGTACTCTGTGGAGGAATATTAACAAGGACCATTTGCATCTTGCCGCCTGATGTTTGCTATTAAACAGTTATGCTGAGAAACTGTCAGATGTATTAGAATAAAATAGATGTTTTATTGGCATTTGCACAGGCGCGAGGCCATACAGGAACATTTTACATTTTGTGCATTGCTCTCAGAGTCAGCTGTACAAAAAATATTAGAAGAATCAATCAATTAAATAAAGAAAAAAATACAATAAAAAAAATAAAGTGAAAACATGAAGCTATATAAATATAATAAATAAATTAAATATAAAAGAAGAACAATATAAAAGAGAAAACAGCTGTAAGATAAACTAGACCTGCAAGCAGCTATGACGGGGTCCAAGACTCCCGGTAGCAGTTGCCCCCGACGCCAGGCAGTCGCCCCCGACAACCCGGTCTATGGTACATTGCCGTTGCAAATATCCCATTAACATTAATTGGGTAAAAGGGCTAAAACTGGTCTACGTTGAATATACTGCCCCATAAAGTCCGATTTTTGCCAAATTTGGTACAGAGCCTCAGAGCGGCATGCCAAACGAGCATCACAAGTTTCGTGTTGATAGTCTTTACTACGGCAGAGAAATTGCAATATCAAATGTCCCATTTACTTGCATTGAGCTATCAGTTAAAACACATAAATGTTGATTATTGACAAATTTTGCCAAATTTGGTTCAGAGCATCGTAGTGGGATGGTGAAAAATAATCCCAAATAACAATGCTGATACCAGCAGAGATACCTTTAATTTGGCAGAGATATGGTAATGTTTGTGTTTCATAGCTAGCTACAAAATTTAGTTTGGGCGTACATTTTGCATAGTTTAACATATCAAAATTATTTTGATAACTTTTAATCACGTCCATCTGGAGATGCTACATACCAGGTTTCGTGCAGATCGGTCATACGGCCTAGGAGAAATTTGAAAAAGTTGGTTTTGCGCATTGTGTGATGCATTTTTAACGGATATAGGCGTGACCTATATCATCACATTTAGTTTGATTTAAGGAACACATTGATGTAAGGGTTTCTAATGTGCGATATGTACTGCGGGGATTATTGGAAAAAACACATCATTATAGCACCACCTAGTGGCCCATAGGTGTAATTTTGGTTTGTTTAAGTTCAATGATCCACTGTACATCTACTCTGTAAATTTGAAGATGGTGAATCCAAACCTGAGTACCATAGACTACGCTCACTTTGACGAATCAGTACCCCACTGTAGGCGTGGCTTTGGGACCGTCCATGGTACCCTCAAAATTTCGTAAAAATCGGATCAGCCATTCATGAGATATAAACGTTTTGTACTTGTAACGCCCCCTAGTGGCCAGTTTTCGTAAATTATGGTTGAAGGCCCAGAGGGTCATGGCAAACAAGAATCTAAAGTTTGGCTTTGATAGCATTTATTTTGGCCGAGATATGGCAAAGTTCGTGTTTTTGTACTAGGTAGCTACACACATTTGTTTCTGCGTAAATTTGCACAATTTTCATCCGATATATTTATATGTATTTAGACATACATACATATTCATAAAAGAATGAATGAACAGCCCCGGTCTGCGGACACATCCATGTTGCCCCCAGCCAGCTAGCAACCCTCCACTACCATTACAGCCAGGCATTATTGTATTCAACTTATACATTTAGTTTTTTCTGACATCAGAAAGGTGATAATTTTACTTCCAGTTGATTACTGAGGTGGTAGTGGTTGTGTACTAGAGCATTATATTCAAATGTTGCATTAATACTGTCTACCTATGAGTTCATGAGAATATTGGTAACATAACTAAATAAAAACTAAACATATTCTATTTATAGCCTAGCTGTTAGATTGGAGTGCATTAGATTTGACATCCTAATAAAAAATTCTTGGTTAGTGTATATTACATAATTTAAATGATAAAAAGGATATATCTAAAGCTTGTTAAAATCACTTAGCACTACATTTTATTTTATACACAAAGTATTGTTTCAGATGTGACGCTATTACAATTAAATTATTTTATACTGGAAACTGGGGGATTTTCTAATTTCATATTGTTTTTCTCCTTTTTCTCTTTCCTCTGTAAAGGATGCCGATGTTACAGTTGCTGAGAGGTGGCTTGAGCAACTCACCTTTGGCATCTACAGCATCAATGTTGAGGGAGGTGATGCCTCCGCTCCTCCAGCCAATGCTGGAATTGGGATTGAGGGTATTGAAGTGCTGCACAACTGCCTGTGCATGTGCACTCTTAATGGGTGTAATATATGCACTGAACCTCAGTTATCCCAAGGAACTGAAAGCCTTCTTTGAAGTACTTCAGAAGCTCTTCCTTCAAATGGATGCTTGCAGACTCTCAACTAAAGTACAGCTGCTCAAGAACAAACTGTATGAATGAGACAATCACTGATTTGGACGCGATCAGTGGCCACGCTGTGGACAGATGATTATTTTGTTACAAACAAATCTGAATACTGTAAACCTGTTTGTTAGACAGTATATACAGTTGCAAAGGGACGTTTTGCTGGATTGTTATTCTGCATTAGGGAAGTTGACAACTGTTGCTTCAACTAACATTGTTTCATTACTTATCTGTTCAATTTGTTTTCTATTAGTTGTTTGGGCTTTTGGAAACTGACCTTTTGACATTTTATACATCAAGGTTCAACCTAAAATGTCTTATTTTTCACAGTTCACAAATAAGATTCAGTGTCGGTGCAACTAAAGAAACCACCAAATACTGTGGGGAATTGTTGGGTCTCTGTAAATTATAGCATGAGGTCTAGACCTACTCTAACTGTAGAGTGTCCTGAGATAACTTATGTTATGATTTGACACTGTAAATAAAATTGAATTGAAATACAATACAGTGTAAGAGTGGGGTGTTGATTTTGTGTAAAGTACTACACAAGTCTCTATTGCTGGAACAACACAGAGCAGCTGCAGCAAACAAACCAAATGAAAAAGTAGGTGAAAAAAAGTCAGACTCCACATTGCTAATCTTTACACCAACAGTACATGAGGAATTAGAATAATTCAGAAACCACACACGTAAATGTTCCAATTATCCTAAACTACGCTAACATTCATGTCATAATTATTATTACTTTTAAACTTACCAACAGGATTCTGTAATAAAATGTGGAAAATAAATTGCAAGCTTTTACCCACAACCAGTGCAATCACGTTATTCTAGCGTTTGTGTATTGAAAATCTCTAACTAATACACACACTATTAAAATCTAAATATTTTTTTAAAAAATCAAAAGATTAACAAAACACATAAATCCATAACTGAATACATTCTTTTCTCTAAATACATACGAGAAGCCATGGTAAAAAAATAATAAAAATGGGTTATGAAAATGTATTAATTATTATTATTAAAAGCTATATATGTTTTACATATGCATTCAGTTACATTCTGGCTTCAAATGAGAAGCCAAACGGGGCATACGGATGAGAAGACTGCATCTTACACTGGAGTGTCAAGACTCCAGTATGGTTTCTTAGCAACAGTACACAGCAGGATATCGCTCCCTATCATTAGGATACATAGCAACACATTCATCCACATCCTAATACTGGCCTTAAAATGTGCTGTCTTAAGCTGATACCACATCTGCCACTTGGCAGGTGTGAAGTCTGTGCACTTAAGTTTGCAATAACGCACACGGCAACACAACAGAAGATTTATACAAGTAACATGCAATTTTAGGAGCAGCTGTATTCATGTCCGCAGCGAACTACAAAAGGAAATGGCGAAATGCATGTGCGCAAATGCGTGAGTCCAAGGAGTGACGTCTGCTCATCAATTTGGCAGGGAGATCCACAGCCGCGTCTGGATTTGTGGGACGAATGCGCAGTAACAGGAAGGTCACTGCTGGGCTAGGGAGTAGAGCTGTGACGTGTGTAGATTTTGCCCTTGATGTCGATCTTTGCAGTGCGTACCTTGACATCGTCGCAGTGGATGATCTGGGGGATGCGTCCGACAGGCCATAGTGCCCTCGGGAGCTGTGGATCGACCACCATGACTACAGCATCCGCAGCTAGGTCTGTTGTTGAGTTCCGCCACTTCTGACGTGGTTAGAGACCAGGGCGGTACTTGCGGGTGAACTGAACTGATGAGCTGTATGGTGCAAGATAAATTTCTCTTGCACCATATTTCTTTATCTATCTGACCCCAGAAATGAGCACACAATACCTGACTGGTGATGGGTGATTGGAGTTGAGGATTCCCTCAATTTCAATGAGGACGGTCAGTGTGACCTCCTCAAGGGTGGCATGGTCCTTCAGGATGGTTTGGAGAGATGCTTTTACACATTTAATTTCCCTCTCCCATGTTCCACCGAAGTGTGGAGCCAGGGGCGGGTTAAATCTAAAGGTGATGCGCTGTGTTGGCAGTTGTTTCCTGAGCTCCTGAAGCTCCTTGTGCCCACTACAGAAGTTGGTGCCCCTGTTGCATAAGAGCGCGAAGGGTTTCCCTCTTTGTGCAATGAAGCGGCGGAGAGACAAGATAAATGAATCTGTGTCCATACTTGGCAGTAGGTCGAGGTGAACACACCTGGTAGTGAGACACTTGAACACAATGCCCCATCGTTTCTTCTGTTGCCGTCCTATCTTGCCCATATATGGGCCGAAACAGTCCACACACACCGGTTGACCAGAAGGGGGCTTGTTAAGCAGTTGGGAGGTCTGCCATTTAAGGGATTACCGGCTTACTGAGCCACTTGCGACACTCCACACTTCGCTGCTGGTGTTTCTTAATGGCTTGGTGGCCTCTGAGGATCCAATAGGTCCTTCTGATCTCTGCATGGAGGGCCTGCATGGAGTAAACGATCATCATAATCTTGCACTAATAGCTGTGTAATGGGGCGATCAAGTGCAAGAACAATAGGATGAATGGCGTCCTCAGGCAGATCCTTGGCTTTAAGAAGACAACCTCCAACTCAGATAAGGCCTAAAGTCTGGTCGTACTCTGGTGAAAGTGGACTGAGACGACTGGTAGGCCGGAGAATGTGGCATTGATTTTGAGTTTTGATTTCCTCTTGGAAGCTCTCGCTCTGTGGTCACCTGAGAAGGACTCCCTCTGTGTCCGGTCGGTCTGAAGCAGACATAGGGAATGCTGCCGCCCCATGAAGGGACTGGTGAGTAGCCTGTAGTATGTCAGACCAGGTGTTGTACTGTGTTGGGTCAGGAGCAGATGCATCAAAGACAGTGAGCCGGCCACAGAATGCAAATTTCCTGAGCTCACCTGCGTCTTCTGATTTTACCAAGGTGGTCATACAAGAAATCAGGTCCATTCTTCCAGCGGGTAGGTTGAGTCAGCTGATGTAGTGACTTTCCCCATGTGATGTCATCCGCCAGGTTCTGCTCAAAGGGGACATACCTCCAGCTAGTAGCACCCGTGAGCTCCTGTATTTAGCCTATACGCGTCCCAACAAACACTTTAAACTGAGGCAAGTCTGACTGGATCAGTACAGTCGTAAAGTCTGACCACTTTGTTGTCTGCCTAATAGGTATGGTGAGCTCAGTATGTAGCAGTTTGGCCGATGCATTGAGCACTGTCTCCGTGGAGCAACACAAGATCTCTTTAGCCAGGTCTCTCTAACTGTGCAGGTCCTTCATTGCCTTCAGCACGCAGATGGGCGACAGATGGGCTTTTTCCAAGGCGTCACAGAAGACATGCAAGTCCACAGGAGAGTGATCAGGATCGATGTTGAATGGCATGTAACACCGAGGAATGTTAATGTGATAATGAGATGAGATAGCTCATTCTCCCATGATTGCCATACAGAGAGGAGTTCACCTGTGATAGGCTTGTCCCAGCCTTGCTCATTCCTCCAAATAGCCTGGATCAAGACCTTAAAACGCGTGGTGTAGGGAATAATGTGTGGTGTGGGTCATATTGACACACTCTGTAAACATTCCTCAGTGTGGGCTCTGTGGCTACTGCTTGGCGGGCTTGTAACCGAGGGTGTCAGATGGGCAGTGCCACCGGAGACCTAGTGTTGACTCTTGGGATCAGTTTGTCTGCAGTCAGCCACAGCTCGCAGCCCTCTGACCTTGCCTCTGGGGGAAGATGAGCAATGACTTCTGGTTGAATGCTTACCCATTGTCTCAAATTGAATCCACCAGCAGCGAGCAGGGCTCTCATGTTGTCGATAAGCTGTTTTGCCTGTGATGGGAAACGAAGAGACTGCAGGCAATATGCAATGCGTATATAACATAGCACAGACTGCCGAAGAGTAGGACACGCCATTTGTAGATATCAGGGCTAAGGTCTCTCTCCATATCCCGCCAGGGGAAGCAGAGAAGTGGTGGATCTTCAGGAAGGTGCCTCGGATGTCCCAGCAACTGGATACTCCCTGGACCTGAGGAGGACACCCAGTAGTAGTGAACCAAGGTTTGGCCCAGGAAGCAGGATGTCATTGAGGGCCAGTTGCTGGTATTTGAATGAGCAGTTGGGATTGGGTCTAGATGTGTCAGGGCTATGAGGGGCTCTGAAGTCTCTGATCAGTTGGTGATGTAGTCTTAAACTTCTGGGGCCTTGCTCTTATGTGCTGGCTGTGTAGATTCCATCCTGGATGCTTCATTAGTTTTCGGTGATACCTGTACGGCTTGTGCTTTCTCACCAACCACACAACAAAGTCAGGGAGCGTGTATGTTCGGTGCAACTGCGGATGATCCCCTGGGAGATGCAGTACTCAAGGAAGTGGTCTCTGTAGTTGGCAGGCAGCTTATTAATCCGACTCGAAGGACCACTTGCAACATTTGGTTTTGGTTTAACAGATTTATTGACAAATCCAGCAGTAAATCCAGTGCTTGTTGCTTGCAATAGTATGTTTGTGTGGGTGTGGATTTCTGTAAAATAAGGAAATACAGAATATGTAAATATAACCTGTACATTGCTCTTTAATATACAAATTAAAGAGCAATTAGCAACAATCACTCTGCAATATACATAATTATATGCCATCCATCCATCCATCCATCCATCCATCCATCCATCCATCCATCCATCCATCCATCCATCCATCCATCCATCCATCCATCCATCCATCCATCCTTCAGCCCTTCATCCCCAAACATCCTTTCCCGAGCCACATCAACCATCTCCGGCTGGGGGATCCCGAGGCGTTCCCAGGCCAGGTTGGAGATATAATCTGTCCACCTAGTCCTGGGTCTTCCCCGAGGCCTCCTCCCAGCTAAACGTGTCTGGACCACCTCCCTAATTATATGCAATATACATAATTGCTATGCAATAAATAGTTGCTGTGCAAACAACCAAATAATACTGAATAGTAATGGGAATCAATAGAACCCTATGTAGTAAAGAATATAGGTTTTATTGTGTAGTATATATATATATATATATATATATATATATATATATATATATATATATATATATATATATATATATATATATATATATATATAGACCACTAGATGGGGATCTAAGACCACAAATCGAATTTGGCAGTAGCATTCAGGTCCAATAGTCATGTGATAGACTAGTGGCACGAATGACATGGTGAAATGTGCTTGAACAATTAAACTGGCAACACTATTGCGAGTGCAACAGTAGAACTAATCCTCAGCAGGATTGTAAGTAACAAATGTCCAACACTGTACTAACATGCATCCATAAATCAAATTATTACTATACTATTGTTTCTGAATTATACATTTTGCAGTGAGTTCCTAGCATTACTGTAGACATGAGCATGCTATCCTGAACTATATTAAAGAAAAATACTGTCATGGTGACTACACAAACAAAGATACATGCAACACCAGCATGGACATAACATTGTGCACTTACGTTCTCTATAACACACACGGCAACACAACAGAATATTTATACAAGTAACATGCAACTGTAGGAGCAGCTGTACTCATGTCTGCAACGAACTACAAAAGAAAATGGCGAAGGTGTTATTTATCAGAGGGAGGTTGGCTGGAGTGTGACGTTTTGTTACATTGACCCTCCCAGGAAGCTGCAAATATTCTTTCCTCGGCCCCCTTAGTGATGATGCATGAACCTCCCTCCACCATGAAAAACCTATTTTGTCTTATTCACACCAAAGGTAGTAGTACTGTAGTGCTGAGATGTTTTGTTGTGTGCCTGACGGCCACCATGCTTAGTGCTTTTGTGAGCATTAGACTGAAGGTATAAAGGTCCCTGGGTTTTGGCAGCAGTAGGCCATTGTTTTGGGGCACATTGTGGCAATGGTTAGAGCTGCTAACTACGGGTGTCATGTTTTGATTTTTAAGGCCACAATTCAATTCAATTTAAACCTTTTTTTCCTACATTGATGGCAATACCACAATAGGAGCCATTAGATGGCAGAAGAGTACTTTACAACAACAGCTTGAGTTTCTCAGAGTTTCCGTGGTGCCGTTGACTGCACGATGAGTGTAACGAAGGGCACCTGAACGAGCCATCTGAGAAGCTGTCAAAGGTAACCTGAATGCACCATGGAGTTCCATCAGAGCCCAAATGCTTTACGGTTGGTTGCTTGTTAGTCTCGCTTTGTCAGACCTTCCTCCACAGCGCCACAAAAGAGGGTCTGGCTACTCCACACAGCATTCTGGGATGGGGGGAAAATGTGTTCTAGTTCATTGGCATTTCTTTAAACCAATCACAATCGTCTTGGGCGGAGCTAAGCTCCATATGTAGTCGCTGCAAAATAGCCTCGGGAGGGAACTTGTTTTGGTGGAACACGTGTACGCTCAAAAGTAGTTTTAGTCGTGCAAAACAGAAAACTCAGATTGGACAGATAGTCTAGCGAGCTGTCTGGATTTACCCTGCAGAGATCTGAGGACCAGGTAACCATAGTCCTCAGAAATCCACCAGAGTGTAAAATTCAAACACAAAGAAAGCGGAACATGACAGGCATTGGTGAAAATACACGCATCTGGTGGAATTTCCTGCAGCACATTGCATGATGTTCATCTTTAAACCTAGTTTGTGTTAAAAAATGATTTTCTTTTGGGCATTTTAGGCCTTTATTTGTACAGGACAGCTTAGATTTGAAAGGGGAGAGAGAGGGGGAATGACAGCTTGGAGTCAAACCTGTAGCTGCTGCGTCAAGGAGTAAACCTCGATATATGGGCAAGATAACCAGTGAGATAACCAAAATGATTTCTTTTGTGCATTTTTACCATTTAGGAATATATATATATATATATATATATATATATATATATATATATATATATATATATATATATATATATTGCACTCCTATTATATTGTTGGAGTCATAGTGGACAGAAAAAAAAGAAACAACCATAAATATTGTCTTTTTTATTGAATGCAATTTTATTCCTTGATGAAACCTGGCACCTACATAACCCACAATGCAACTTGATAGGATAGCTTGGTTGGTGATTTGGGTGTGTTCTATGCTAGTAACGGCTAATGTAGCCTGGAGCTTCAAGCAGAGATGAGGGGCGGGCTATGAGCTCAGGTATCTCATTTTCAAACTTGTAGTCTTCTGACCCAACTGACGCTGACCCAAGTGACATCACTCGACATTTATCAGATTTCACACAGCTTCCTCTGGAGTTTTTTTTTAAACATACATAGTAGTAGTCCCCAACACCTGGAAACCAACTTTGATTTTAACCATCTCTACGTTTCTATGTCTTTTTAGTCTAATTGTTTCCTTTATTTATTTTTTTAATCTTTTGTATATGACATACTCTGATGAAAGAGTAGGTGATAATTTAGCTGTTTTTAACCTTCATAACATTCTTCTTACTGATCAGGTTCTGCAGTTCCTAAGGACTTACTAAAGTAATGTATAATCAGTATGTCCGCAGTCTGTTCACAGGGTTTCTGCAGGTTTCAACCTGTCAAATTAAAAGACTTTTAAAGACCATTATGAATGAAATTCAAGATCTATATCACAACAGTAAAGTACAATGTAAATGCCGAGTCACAAAAGTACTTGCAAAGTAAATACAATTAATAAAATTGAATAAAAGTGACACTGAGTAATAATGATCCGTACATATATTACAAATTATATTTGGATGAGCGAAAGAAAGAATACCACGTAATTTTAAAAAAAAACATTTCAATGAACATTAGAGGAAGCGTTACATGGACGTAGGAAAATGTAAAAACCTGTTGGAAATGATTTAAGACCTAGAACACACTCCTTGGGATTTTAAGACTTTTTAAGGCCAAACATTTTGAATTTAGAAATGTTAGACTTTTCTTAAAGACTTTTTAAGACCCCGTGGAAACCCTGGCTCAGCAGATCAGAAGATTAAATATAAAAACACAGCGCCACTGAGTGGCAAACACTGAATGCTGCAGATTATAAAACCAAAAGCCACATTACTCGGAGCTCAACGTCACAAAACCAGTAGTTAAATCGGTATAAAAAGTAGGTTGCCTTTATTAGAAGCTGGGAAACCAAAACATTATCAACATCGTCGTTAATACTTTTTTTGTTTTTGTTTTGTAAGACCAACAATATTTCCATTACCAGCATCGTCATCGCTTCGCACTTTTTTCCACAACATGCAAAAGATTAAAAGAGTTCAGCGTTCCCTTTCCACACTACTGACAACAGCTTCTCCACTTCTTTCCTGTAGGAATCACAACTTGGCTTACATTAAACATTGCCAATACAACTGAATAGATAGAAAAAAAGAAAAGAAATACACATCAAAAACAGTAGAACAGAAGAAATCTTAGAATGGATGACAAGAGGAGAAATTCACAGCCTTATGCCATGTGCCTCCTGTGGGATGATGAGAGGAACCTTGTTCAGGCCGCCCGCCCCCCCCACCCCACCCCCACGCAGTGAACTACAGGTCAGTATCTGATGCTACTGCAAACAGCTCTCGGAGCTTTAGACTGGGAGAAACCACCCCCCCCCCCTTTATTTAAATTTCCTTATTCATATCCAATCGTCTCAAAATGACATTAAGGATTTGGTGCCAATTTAAGACCTGAATGTAGAAAAACACACTAACCTGCTAAGGAAAGTTGTAAAACTAGTGTATGTGCTTCTGAACCAAGGACTAGGTTCGAGTGTGTCCTGTACACATCCAGGACTGATTGCAGCCTTGGGACGAATCTGAATTTCTCCCGACGGGCGCCTAATAATGCATTTACCATTCCCCGAGATCACAGTAGCAGCTTTTCCTCAACTTATTCTTTTTTGCTTTGACATCAAAACACTACTCTTTGAAAAAAAGGACAATCTAACAAGTGCTGCACCTGATCTCCGAGTCACTAGTTTTCAGATCGTTTATGGCTTTGGATGGTCTGCCGATTCATACAAATTGTTGACTTGTTCTAAGCCTGATTTGCTGTTTGTAGCAAAGACCTAAAACACGAGGACAGATTACATTCTCAGGCCTCCAACAATATCAGTCACAACTGAAACTGAACTCAATGGAAATTAAGGCATTAATAGACAAACAAATGCCGTATACTGAGCTGCCCACTTCACTTCAATCTTTTCTGAGCCTCAGCACTGTATAAATCTAAATTAAAAAAAAAGTGTATCTGCTTGTGAAATACAAATGGGTGAACAAAAAGCCCCAAGAAAAAAATGGATGCCAACAGTAACCATTAAGCTCAACAGATTGGATAGGGTCAACTTTTTTTCTTTAAAATCAAGATACATTTTATTTCTTTTCTTAAAAAACAAACATTACAAAAAAAAATCTGAATAGAGAATTAGAACAGGAGAAAAAAAAAAAAACATTCATTTTTTAACTCAAAAAAAAAAGAAACAAAAAAGAAACAAAACATCTCTTCTTGCATTTCTTAAAAATAAAACAAATAGATTTAGGGGGTGCCTGGCACAAAGGGTTGAATGTTGAGAAGATGCTGTGGCCATGCAGGGAGACGAGGGTCATGTGTTCTGGGGGCATGGTGCATCACAGAAAGCCATAACATCCTACAGAAACCGTTTAACATAGGCAGCAGATGGGCTAAGAGAGAGACAAAAGCCAGACCCTCTTACAGTTAGTACGTCACAAGCATATCAATTTAAACAAGTACATAAAAACACACACGTATGCTGCTTGAAATGGGTGAAATTGGCAGTCCGGCATGTAGCAAACACTCAGCGCCAGTCCACATAACACACCTTCAACAGGGCACCAATATAGTCTGAAACAAGCAGGATAAACTTCAAACATATAATTAAAAGAAGCCGTTTTAAATGGTTGAACGGTTTTGAGGTTTTAAAACTACCACCGGACTAACGCTGCCCTGTTAAAACACACTCCTGGTTTAAAACCACAAAAGTACCAAATAGAGGGTAACGGCTTCAGCCCTGCGTGTGTTGACTTAACGTCGCTTTGTAAATACAGCGCCATAGTAACTGATACCGACGAACTCTGAACGACACTCCCAGCGTTCGCAGATATCAGTAAAGTACAATGGTTAAAAGTATGTGGCCAGTCATGTCAGATCACAGACAATCCCAGGGAAAGAGAGAGAGAGAAAGAAAGAAAGAAAGAAAGAAAGAAAGACAAAAACAGAAAAAACACAAGTGAATTTAATTTGTTCACATTTAGGACGGATGCCCACTAGCATTGGGCTCATGGAAAGGTGGAAATGACTAAGACAGGAGGGTGGGTGGGTGAGGCCGAATGTTGTGACCCATTACATACACCGTATGATCACATGAGCACAATGTCTTGGTTGGGGGGGTGGGGGCAAAACAAGAAGAAGCACACCAAGTCCAAACCATTGAGCCAGGCCACCAGGAGAAGAAACAAAAAAAACTCTAAACACAGAGCAACAAAAAAAAAAAAAAAAAAAAGAAAGAATCTTTGAGAAGAGACAGAGAGAGAGAGAGAGCGAGCGAGGAGGATGGGCTTCAGCGGGAACCATCTTCTAGTCTTCCCCAGAGGGCGCCTCCTCTTCTGAGCCGTCCTCCTCCTCTTCGTCGTCCTCCTCCTCGTCTCCTCCTGCTGCCTCCTTCGTCGTCTTGGGGGCAGGGGAGCTCTCTTTTTTCTCTGCCTCCTCCTCTTCCTCCTCCAGGGGACTCTCGGGGTCCTCCTCCTCCTCCTCTTTGGGTGAGCTCTTCTCCAGGGCCTTGGCGCTAGGGCGCCCCTTCCCCTTTCCTTTCATTGGGCTGGGGGTCACTAGGAGGGTGGGGGTGGGGAGAGAGTCAGTTAGTGATCTCACAACATCTACAGATACACTTCATTTTATACAATATATGTAGGCGGGGGGTCCCTGCTTCGTCTCACTCTTAGTTAAGAGTCTCCTCAGCTTAAAACTTTGAAGACCCCTGGCTTAAAATATTGACATAATATGAATAAAAAATGAGATTCTGCAAAAGTTATCAAATACAATCCATTAAAAACGGTCGAGTTTCTCCTTGAGGTCTGCCTGGACGTCTCACCTGTGGCCTTTAGCCGGGGCTTGGGGCTTTTCTTCTCCTTCTTGTCCGGCCGGCCCCGTCGAATCACCTTTTTGCCTCTCTTCTTGGAGCGACCATAGTCGCTGTCATCATCATCCTCCACCATGAAGTCTTCATCGCTACCGGACTCGTCAGCTGCACACAAAAAACAACGCATAAGGATCTTTTTAACACCGTTCAGCAGTCTGCAGCACTGTGGCATCGTTGAGTAACTAATGCAACTACTAAGTTCCTGTAATTCCTACAGTCATATGCTTTTACAGTATACATACATGGTGCCTGGAGTAGGCCTGCACGAGTAATAGTTATAAAAGCCTCATCTCGACTCACCCTGTTCACAATTTAGTTTATTTTAATTAATTTGTTTAGAGAAAAGAAAAAGACAAAACAGACTTTGATTCTCATTTAAATTTTACGAGCCGAATGCATCACAAAACACTACTGTAACTGACTGTATAAAATAGGTTTTAAAGTGCTCCCTTCTTTTCAGTGAAGCCTCGATGTCTACAGGTTAGTGGTGATGAGCAATGTGCTATAGGTGCCAAAAAACATATATGAATGGTACTGCCAATATGTTTTGTTTTGTCATGATAAAAAAAAAAAATCATGGCAGAGAATCGAGATATTAAATCTAAGCAAAAAATCGTGACTCATGTTTTCCCCCCGAATCGTGCAGACCTAGCCTGGAGGTTTAGACACATTCAAGCACCATGTAGATAATAAAGCGCAAATGAAATGAAAAACATCAGGTGAGTCTTTTCAGTGTCTATTTCCAGTTGACTGTAAAAAGTGACAGTGATGGAGCGGTGGCTTTAAGAGCATTCTTTGAGCTTTGTCAGCTTTTATCTGCTCACCAGAACGTTTTATCAAGACCTGAGGTAATATACTTCATATAGTGGTTCCCAAACTATTTGGCTTGTGGGACTTTAAAATGACGTAGCATTTACTTGGGACCCCCTGTGAGTGATTTCTTGATTGTTTTATTTTGAAGGATTTAAATAATTCAAGTATGCAGTATTATACAACACAAAAGGCAAATAGAGATATATTTGTCTTTTTATCTCTTAAATCATCTGGGGACCCTTCAGACTTTTTTTTTTTTTTAGGGACCTCTTTAGGCATCCTGACCCCCCCGGTTGAGAATCAACCTGCCTAATCGTTGGCTACATGTCACTTACAGTGTTTTCTTGGTTCATACAGAAACACCACATTAGACATTTACTACTGCTCTGATGTGTGACAGCTTGCGTGTCGTTTATATGCTGCATTTGGGGAAGACGCGTTGCTGTATCAGTGTGCAGTACAGTTGTACATACGGTCCATATAGGGCTCCTCTTGGTCTTCGTGCTCTTCATCCTCGCTGCCTCCATCGCCCAGCAGGATCTCCCTCTGTTTGGACACAGCCTTGGAGGCCGCCTCCCGCACTGTACGTTTTCGACTCACTTCCTTGTCATCGTCACTGTCATCTAGGCAAAGAATACACAATAATTTTACAACAAGACAACCACACGCACGCATACTGAGACCCGCCCAGGTAGATAAAATCAACAGAGTGTGTGTGTATATATATATTATTTTTTTTAACACAGCAGACACAGGCCAGTGGCCTCCAGCCCTCCCCCTCATGAAGTTGTGCACATGACAGGGTCAACACTGCACTTCAGGCAGAGGCTGTTGTAAGTAGTAGCATGCTGCTGGTGGTCTTGTGGTTAGAGTAACTGTACTAATGGAACCCTTTCTAAATTATCGGGTAATGTAATGTGGTCATTGTTTTCAAAGAATAGTTCAGAAACCTATATTTGACTATTTTATTACTGAACCCAGCCATCCTGCAACACCCACCACCAAGTACGTTCTCAACCTGTGGGAAACACTGATATGCAGTACTGTGTAAAGGTTTTAGGCAGGTATGAAAAAATGCTGTAAACTTGGAATGGAAGTGTTAATATTTTATTTTCATCAATTAAGAAAATGCAGTGAATGAACAGAAGAGGAATCTAAATCAAATCAACATTTGGCCTTCAAGACAGCATCAGTTCTTCTCGGTACACTTGCACACACTGGAACTCGGCTGGTAGGTTGTTCCAAACATCTTGAGAACCACATATCTTCCTCAAATCCTTCTGTCTCGTCCTGTAATCCCAGACCCACTCGATGATGCTGAGATCAGGGTTGTGGGGGCCATGTCATCACTTCCAGACTTCTTGCTCTTCTTTTACACTGAAGATGGTTCTTAAAGCCCTTGGCTGTATGTTTGGGGTCGATCATACACCTCCCTGATGGTATTGCATGATAGATAAGAATTTGCCTGTATTTCTCAGCATTGAGGACACCATTAATCCTGACCAAATCTCCAATTCCATTTCCAGAAATACAGTCTCAAACATGCAAGGAACCTCCACCATGCTTCACTGTTGCCTGCAGACACTCATTATTGTAGCGCTCTCCAGCCCTTCGGCGAACAAACTGCCTTCTGCTACAGCCAAATGTTTTCAATCAATTTGACTCATCAGTCCAGAGCACCTGCTGCCATTTTTATGCACCCCAGTTCCTATGTTTTCGTGCATAGTTTAGTTGCTTGGCCTTGTTTCCATGTTGGAGGTCTGGCTTTTTGGCTGCAACTCTTCCATGAAGACCACTTCTGGCCAGACTTCTCCAGACAGTAGATGGTGTACCTGGGTCCCACTGGTTTCTTCCAGTTCTGAGCTGATGTCAGGGAAATAAGCGTGATGTGTTTTTCATCTGCTGCACTAAGTTTCCTTGGCCGACCACTGCGTCTACAATCCTCAACATTGGCCGACTTTTTGCAAGTGTACCTAGAAGAATTGATGCTGATTTGAACTGGGTAGTAACACCAAATATTGATGCGATTTAGATTTTTCTAATTTTCCGTTATGCCAATGGATGTTCTGATTGCCAGATAGTCCATATGAAAAAGACAAATAGTGGATTCTTCATATTGAACCAGCCAAACCCTATTTGAAACAAATCTGGTTAGGTACAACCAATTTCCCCAATTGGGAATCAATCCTGTTAACCAGGGGCGTATTCTAGGTAACAAAGCAAAGCAGTAATGCCTTTAAAAAGGCACATCATGGTGGTGCCGTTAATTATTCATTTGAACGCTGATGACACGGCAGAACCATTAAGGCAGTTCTTTTGGGGATTTGAATCAGCCACCCCAAGAGTGTGAATAGAAAATTGCAAGAGGTGCAATTTTAATTCTTACCAATTTACATAACTAACACTTTCTTGACCAAATGTAGGGGATTAAAGTGGGGTTTAGCAATTGGGTTTAACCATGGGCCAGTATTTTATAATATTCAACTTTCTACTGTCGCAGTGAAAATGCAGGCCTACAGAATATGTCTTTATAGGTTTTGTTTAATCCCTTTAATTTAATTTTGAGAATTACATTTTTCTTTTCTTTTTTAAATCCGTTTTAGTATCTGAGGACAGGGGTCATGATTTTCCCCATTGGTGAGGGCAAACAATATAACTTGTGTTAAAACTCATTTGGCAAGATACTTATACAGAAAAGGTATTAAGGAAGAAAATGAATTAGAGTTTTAGTCCAATCTTATTCTAATAATCTCTCTTTTTTACAGATTAAAGTGCCTGCTATTTTACCTGATCAACAAACCTTTAGCATCTGCCTTTTCTCGAGCTTAGTGTTAGGAGGAAGCATTTCACTGATCAATGAGTGAGACCTTTTGTTAAGAGAACAGGTTGGCTCCAGCAGAGATTTCACACCTTAACTAATCAAAGCACTTTTGATTAGTTGGAGCAGACAGTGTGGCGTCTTTGCAAATCTAATCAGACAGACTTGTGAGTTGAATGTCTTCTCAGCTTTTGCTTATTCTGCGATTTCCTGTAACCTTGTACAAAAAAAAACCTGGGCAGAAAGTCCTTCTGGTTAGAGGGAATCCTACAGCTTCTTGTGAACTTCTGCGAACCACTGCCCAGTGAATAAAACTCATCTGAACCACCAGATTGGACCTGAAAGAACTTAAGTTAGTTCTGTGTTGCATTACACGAACTCAGGTGCAACGGATTATCTACCCACATTTAAAAGCAGCCTGCTTCATTAATGTTTGAATGAAAATCACAAGAAAGTCATAAAAAAGGTTACATTTCAAAAGAACAATTTAAATTGCAACACAATCGCAGTAAGATATTTTACTCCCATCGTTGAACTTCTAATCATGTATTGTATTGGATTTTATGGATTCCTATGAACATCCGCATTTATGACAACATAACATCCTGCACGTCATATATCAAGGGACATTTACATAAAAAGCAGCATCCACTCTATATATTCCACAATTCCCATTACCACACTCAAATCAAACCGTGGATTTCATCCACAGTTTGAAAATGGTCAGGGGTCTCATTTATAAACGCATGCACAAAAACGGGGCTGAAAATGTGCGTATGCCACTTCCCACGCAAAAGGTTGTTATTTATAACAAACATACTTGACGTCCTCCACGCAAACGTGCAAAGCGTACACACATTTGGAAACAATGGGAATTGGTGAAGCAGGTGAGGTGGTGAACTGAAGTCAGACTGCAGAAAGTAAAAGTGGGAATAAGGATTACTATTTTCAATAGTGTTATCTTTACGATTCAAATAGTCGCGATTAATCGCAATAATGTCATCATTAACTTGCAATTATTGCACATTTTTATCTATTCTAAATGCCCCTTTATTTCTTTTTTTCTCATTGTAATGCTCTTAACATGGAAAAATGGATCGGCTTGCTTGGAGCAAATGTGTTTATTGAAAACAACATTGGCATAAAGCCTACTGTAGTGTTCAATTTCACACTAACATTCTCACCTGAAGCAATTAATGTCTCACACAATGTAACACTGTCCATCGATAAAAGGATGAAGAATTACTTTGACGGGGGGGAAGAACTGGCATCAGCTTTGTGCTTGGCCATCAAGTGGTATTTCAGACTGGACGTGCTGCGATGATCGCTCAGTTCACAACGACAACACACACAGATCACTTTGGTCTCGTCAATGGAACATTTGGCAACTTTTAAAAAGTTAACTTTCCATTCAGAATCATATTTGCGTCCATTTCGCCATCTACTCAAAAGGTAACGTTACTACTCTGTGGCTCTCAAGCCCAAACAAGTGCGTGCAGGATGCCTGTTTTGTTGCTGGTCTAGCTAGATCCGGTGTGGTGTTGTACTTTTCCTAACGTCACTAGTTGTTGCAACAGCATGCGAAAAAAACTACAAAGTTTGCTAGGCCAACAAGAACGTTAATATTGCGATAAAAAGATGTTACGCCGTTAGGAATACATGATAGCATACCGTACCATTAGATAACGGCAGTGCAGTGTTTTATAACTAAATGTCTGTCTCTGATACTGTGCATACATAATCAAATGTCAAAGTTTGCAAATACAGGAAGAAAGAAAGAAACTGGAGCATTACCTGCAGGCCGTTTTCTCTTCGGTCCCCTCTTGGTTGCTGGCTTCTCCACCTTGGCTTTCTTTCCCTTTTTGCCTTTTTTTTCTTCATAGTCACTTCCTCCATCTTCCTCCTCTCCAAAGTCATTGTCTTCCTCATCGCTGCCAAAGTCCTCTGCCGCAGCGATACAGAGGGAAGTCAGTGAGCTGGTGCACCAGTGTTGAGTCTCCACTAATCAAATTTCAGCCGTTTTCACAAAGTGCCTTACCAACCTTCTTAACTAAATCAGTAAATAGACTTACCTGCTGAATCATTTTTGGGTTTAGAGAGCTTATCATCAGACTCCTCACTGGAAAAAGATGAGGAAAAAAAAGTCTTAGCAACTACAGTCAGGGTACCCCAACAGTAGTTCCGCATTACATAAGTTTTATTTATTTTCATACCGCGTATTCTTAGTGAAAATTCATGTCCTGAACCATAATGCCGGAACCATTTTGGTTCAATACGAATACACGAACCGTTCCACCCCTAATGGATAGTAAGGAGATGCTTGCTGTCCATCACAAAAAATTTTGTAGCCTAAAAACGTGCAACATCGCTTAGAGCACCTTTAAGACGACAATGTTTTTTCTCGGTACAAAAAAAAAGGCACAAATTGCATTCTGCAATACTTGCAAGGTCAAAATAATGCGAGGAGGATGCCATGTCAAATCCTTCGACACCTCCAAATCACTCGTATGAACAACCGCCATCTACAAGTTCACAAACAATAGAGGAAACTCCTAGCAAGCAGCTTAAACGCACACAGTGGCAGCCCACATGTTAGCAAGTGTGGGGTGGAGGGAGAGAGAGGGGAAAGGAGAGAGGGAGTGTGTCTTCGTTGGCGAGTGTGAAGTTAGCAGTAACACAATAGCAGTGCAGAGTGGGTACAGTTTATTTGTTGGTGAATAAATGTTAGAACTTTTTAAGACCCAGGTCAAGTTCAGATGTCTTGCTTGCTACCCACTGGTTAAAGTGAAGAAAGTGAAGGAGATTAGCCCTGTAACTTGGCATTTTAATTATTAACCAATAACCATATTTGGGCCAACGTGCGTTGTGTCTTTCTGATTACACAGGGGCTACTGAAAATGTTGATGCAAAAATTATCAGTTTCTTGCTTGGTATCAATCACTGAAGTTTTTTACAAATTTGCCATATTTCATAGTCTAAATTTACATAGTATACAAATGCACCAATATTAGTTTGAGATGTTAAGGTACATGTATAAATGTCAGTGTGAGATATATTTTGTGTTGCTATCCTAAATATAAATTAAGTTACAGGCAAACACAGCAGCAAAAGATTTCCGTTTTTTCACGTTTATAGATTATGACAAGTAACGGCAGGATACTTTGCAAAGAACTTTTAACACATCGTCCATAAGAGTGTTACATATGCAAAAACATCTAAAAAGTACTGCCTTGGTTGTGAAACGACCATTTCTACCCACTTTTTCTTGGTTTACTGTATGGCCTAATAGAAAGCTGTTAGGCACTGCCAGTCCTACCGGTCTAAACTGAGAGCTCACCTGTCATCCTGTGAGTTCTTTGAGCGCTTGTGCTTGGGCTCACGAGGGGGTGCACGCACCTTCTTAGGCTTATTCTCACCATACTCCTCATCTACAGAGAAAAGACAAGATTTTAGTATTTCACGCACACACATACGACAGAACCTTAATAGCTAGTCACACAGACTAAACTGGTTTTGGTTAAAATCAAACTCTTTCTTTATCTCATTCTCAATAGAGATATTTTAAGTCAAAACATGAAGTCTTAAACCATTACTTCTACTCAAAAGTATTTTGATACTATAAGCCTGACCAATAAAAGGATTTTAAGGTTGATACAAATATTTTATTTAAAATCTGATATATATATATATATATATATATATATATATATATATATATATATATATATATATATATATATATATATATATATATATATATATATATATATATATATATATATATATATATATCCAGAAATGCATAACAAAACAAACAGATTTAACCTAACAGTTTTTTTTGAGTCCTCACTAAAATATCAAATTTGTTTTATTGTCACAACAGCGGAACATCAAAATATATTAAAGTTCTGATAAATAAAATATATAGACATATATAAAAAATACAAACTTAAGATATGAAACTAAGTCCAAGCCTCATCCGCCAATAATCAGAGTGTTGTTGTTAAATATTAATTCATCAGAATCATAATTTGTCACTGATAAATGATTGAATGTAAAACAGGAAATGCCTAATATCGGCCCGCCAACATAACGGTTGGGCTCTATTTGATACTAAAGGCCTTGCTAGGGGCCTCCAGGTGCCATCCCAATCCTACATAACCGGGACCAATGTTATGCACACAGACTTATGGCAATATTGGATTTATACCTTTACAATAAAATAATGTGCATTTATCCGTTTTGTCTTTAATTTGCCAAATAAGCAAAAGCAAAATAAGCAACCTTCTGTTAAATTCATCCATTAGACTAACAATTTCTCCATTTATTTTTCAGCAAATGTATTGTTTTACAATATACATGATATCATAATGTAAAATATAATGTACAGATTATTTTCATATTACCCACCCTTACTACCACATATTGAAACATATCTCAAACATCTCTTACCTGCATCATCAGACTCGTTGAATTGTGAGTAGTTCACCACTTTCCTGTTCCTGTGAAAGATACACATTGTATCAAATTACATATCACATTACATTTAAACAGGACAAAGTTACTTCACTGCCCATACCTAACCCTTAGACATCATATCAATGGGTGCTAAGGGGGGAAGTTGGTCATATCTAGCAATTCAACAGTCACAAGTCAGCAGACAGTTAGCGTATGAATTGTATTATATGGCTCAAGAAGCCACTACCAGCCTCCAGCTGCGGGCACTGAAGTAGACATGGGTCATCCTTCTACAGTTTCCAAGGCTAATTTGGTAAAGTGTATGAGGGAAGCCTCAGGTAACAGCACCCAACTGTAGTTCAGGTAACACACACCTCTAGAAGCTGTGTTGGTGGCACTTAAAACCACAATTTAACCAACAATGGCCTATATTTCCACCTCCAATGTTCAGACTGACTGGTTTCTAGTGTAATAACTGTACAAGCTCAACCATACCAATCAAGTTATAGACATTATTTTTGTATATGCTGCAGGGATGTCACATGAATGTATGAATTTGTATATTACTATAAAGACAAAAGAAAAAAACTAAAATTGAATATCATAAAGATTTATTGAAATTATACAGAGAACAATAACAAACAAGACTTTTGAAATTGTTATCAAGTCTTGTCAATCAGGGGAAAATAATAAACACTGTAATAAACCACAAATAAAAAACAAATCCCCACTCATTTACACGCCCAGGGCTAAACGACCCGCAAAAGACCAAGCAACCGTAAGATAACGTCACATGTGTGGTGGAACATAGCTAACAGTGTTGGGACTAATGCAGTAATATAACGCATTACTATTTAAATTTTGGTAATATTATACTCGTTACAATTACAGTAACGCAAGTTACAACGCATTTTAACACAACATTTAGTGGCGTTTTGTTTTTTTAAGAATTCACCAACACCGCAAACGATTTCTTCAAAGGAAAAAAAAAAGCTGTGAGTATTATTTCCTGCTGCTGTATTCTATGGTTGACATGCAGAGACATGACTGCAGAGACTGACACATTTGCAAGATGGACATTGTTTTCAGGAGTTATTACACTGAATAACAGAGCCAGAACCAGAGACGGTAAGGACAACATGTGTCCAACCTGCGACGGTACGTCAGCACGGACAGCAGCGTGTCCGAGCTGCTGACAGATAGAAACATGTTGGGAATAAATGTTTAGGCTTGCTACGTGTAAATAATATCGCATTTGATCAGCCGTGGAGAGTAACACTCCCTGTAGTGGAATGGCTTCGAATGGCGACCAAACTACTTGCCTGTTGTATGTTTTACTTTTCTATTTTTTATAGCTGTAGTTACTTTGCATATTCGTATTAAGTATACAAAATATTATGAATAATCAATGATGTATTAAAGTGGATAAAGAGCAGACTTTACTGATCCGGTGGGGAAATGTACACGCTATGTGCCAAGTCTAACTTCTGCTGTTATGTTGGTGAAAGTAACTTAAAAGTAATGCAAAAGTAGCGTAACGCATTACAATTCAGAGACAGTAATATTGTAATATAACTGATTATTCTCAAATGACAATAATTAGTAATTACAACGTATTACATTTTGGAAGTAACTTGCCCAACACTGATAGTCAACAGTTTTCCCTAGCTTTGTGGAAGAAACTAGGTGGGCATATTTGGCGGGGGTTTGGACGTACCTCCTCAAGAAAACGTTACAATTTCCCCATACATTTTGTGTCCCTTTGTGGATTTTTGTAGAGCCCGGCCGATAAAGGATTTTTAAGGCAGATACCAAAACAAATATTTAGTTATCTTAAAATCTGATATATCAGCCGATATACATTTAAAAATAATAATCCAGAAACTCGCTACAAAACAAACAGATTTCCCTAACATTATTTATTTGTAGTTATTTATGAGTCCTCAATTAATATATGATAAATTTGTTTTGTCACAACAGAACAGAGGAGCATCAAAATATATTAAAGTTCTGATAAATAAAATGTATAAAAATACAAACTTAAGATATGAAACTTAAGTCCTTTGAACAAAAACATTAACAAACAAAAAAATCTGTGTTGCCAACATGGACGTGGTAGCGCGCCCTCTGGTGGACTATGCAACGCCAACACTCATAACATGGTTGACCGCCTGTTTTTTATATATTAATTTATCAGAATCATTCATTTGTCATAAACATATATATATATATATATATATATATATATATATATATATATATATATATATATATATATATATATATATATATATATATATATATATATATATATATATAAACAGTCTTCATTAAAGAGAAAGGAGAGCATAGCAGTGCTTGGGAGCGCTTTAAAACCTATTTTATACAGTCTATGTTTAAAACTCACAGAAGTAGTAGGGTTTGTGAAATGGCTTGTAAAATTAAATGAGAAGCAAAGTAATATAAAAAATGAATAAAATCAAAGTTACTTATTGAGATCATGATTTTATAACGATTTATCGTGTAGGACTAACCTAAACCTAATGGCAGGGAAAACCCTGGCTAAGTTGGCGAGCCAGCCAAGCATGCTGATGTAAATTGTGAGAGACAAGAAATGTAGTTCACTGAACGTTTTCACACAAAGCTAGGAGGTACTACAACAAAACAACAACCAGGGCTGGCATCGTTCAAAATCTTTCAATCCGGTGCCAATTTCAATACCTCAGTTTTGATGAATTTTTGATTTGTGATGAAGTTTTGTGAATCAAAACAGATATAATTTAAAACTTCTGGTAACACTGCTTACTCAGAGTAACATTAAGAACACTGGTTTTGCTTTTGGATAGGAGTGCACCAGTCAGATATTCAGGATTGGTATCAATCACAACTGGGCCAAAATTACTGGAAAAAGAAACCTTTTGCCACAACAAGAACATATAAATAAACAAATGACATTGTGTACAGGCTAATATTGATTCAACTATAATGCACCGGAAAGGGAAGGACTTTTCCTCTCTATAGAGAGCCAGAGTCACACCTTTCTACAGGACCTAGGCCTGTGACGATTTCCTGCATGTCTTCCCCCGCCTTTCTCACCTAGTTGTCCTATCACATAAAAGGCAAGAAAGTCCAAAATGAGGAGAGCAAATTTCTTGACCCCGTTTAAACTGAGCCAACGGATTACAAATATGATGTTTGCCAATTTTAAATTTGAGCATCAAGCTAAGTTGTGTGCGACGAGAGACGTAGTTCACTGAGCGATTTCAAACAAAACTAAGTGCTACTATGACAAACCTACGGCTAACTGAGACTCTCTGGTTGAAAAATTCTTTGAAATTGACAAACATATTTGTAATACAGATTTATTCAAATGGGATCAAAAAATAATTTGCCTCTCCCCGCTCACTACAGTTCATATTTTTACGAATTAAGGTCCCATGAGGTCCACCAGAAAGGGGGTCGTAACTTCGGCTCTATCTGATGATCCAACTCATGATGTGGGGGATCAATATACAGCCCAGGTAGTCTCAGTAATGGACTGCCTTCTCCGGAAGTCTACAAACCTTTTGTGAACCGTGACAACCCCTAGTCTAAATGCCATTTTATGGTTGTGTGAAGTAGAGTCCGACCGATAAAGGATTTTTAAGCCACAAATATTTGGTTATTTAAAAATCAGATACATCGGCCCGCCGATATATAGGTTAGGCTCTAGTGCAAAGGATCCACGCAGAGAGTGGCCTGATGTTTATACTTGTGCACTGGTGTGTGCGTTGAGTCGGCATGTGTGTGGAGTGGGTGATAGAGTGAGGGAGAAGGGAGAGAGTGACTGATTAGCTTTGGAGCAAGTCTAGAGTCATAGTGAGAGAAACAAAGTGTCTCCCCTGTGCTTTCTGATCACAATGGGAAATATGTCACAGAAAGAGTTACCCCTCTCCTTGATTTCATGTTAATGGAGAAGGAGAACCAGGAAATGACCATAAAACGGCCTTAATCTTGTCTAAAACTTAAGTAATGTGCGTTGTAGAGGACTGGAAGCACTTGTGAACAATCAGGCCTTTTACTTCTACTGCTGTTGCTTTGTGACCAGGTGTTTAAAGTTCAGTTTTGGTAAGAACAGGCGTCACGTTGATGATGTGGTTATATTAGTTTCCGATATCAGAAGGGAGGGTCCACTAATTTTTGTAATTTAAGTGGAGGTCCTGAAAAATGTATTAATACCATTGAGGACTATGCTTTTTCTTTTTAAGAAAGTTAATTTATATAGCTCTTATCACAGACAGATTGACAAAATGCTTCACAGGCTACATAAATACATCGAGACTAATTGATAATCAATATAAATTACAAGTCATAAAATACATAGTAATAGTCAACAATGTGGCTAAACAACGCCTGACTAAAAAGATTAGTCTTAAAATAAAAGCAGAGGTCACTGGGTTTAAATGAACGCATTAATCACATCCTCTACAAATTTCATACAGCCCTGTTTTATTAAAAATAACTCAATTTTCACTCAAAGAAAGAACAAACAGCTGAGTACCAAATTAATTTCAGATTCCGTGAAACGTCGAGATTTCAAAGATTCACTTTAAATCAGATTTAATCGCATAAAATGACTTCTAAAATCAAGTTGAAGTACGTTTTAATTCGTGCGTAAAAAGCCTGGAGATACCCCATGCTTTTTTAATTTCGGTGGGGCTCTTGCATTGGGGGGTGTGGTGACTTTTTGTAGTTCTCCGCCTTCCTCTGACATCAGCCAGCAGTGTTAATTTACTGCCCGCACTAAAAATGTAGATCTGCTCTCACAAATTCTTTCAACGACGACATTTTGGGTGATTAATACACCATTTTCTCTTGTTCTGAACCGAGAAAATGTTCTTAATGCGCTATAAGCGGACTACAGCATCGACATGGCTAGTCTGCGCGGCAACAAGATCAAAACCCGAGGCCAAACACCACCTCCTCCGGTAGTTTTTTTATATTGGGAGGGGGGGTTGCGTTTTAGAGCCTCCCCTGGATGAATGGGTAGCCATATTCGCATTCTCAATCAGAGAAGGAAACATTTTATCAGCCGTAAAACGTAGCTTGCTAGCTAGCTAGCTAGCTGGTTAAATCAAACTGCCTAATTTTCCGTTTGGCCTACAGAACGTTAGCAACCGTTGGCAGTTAGCCGTTAACAATGCACATCATGGACTCGTTTCAAAGCATGATAGACACGACACATTGGCGGTATCTCCACAAGACATGGCGAACCGTCCACACCGCTGGGATCCATGTTAGGAAGGAGGGTACACACACAAGAAGAGAAGCACACACGCACACGTTCCCATTATTTTTTCATGAAATAAACAAATTCCCAGCTCATAAAACACAGCATGGTCGAGACGTGCATGTTATCTGCGAAGGGTGCCAGCACTGTGGCGTTATTAACTTACAGAGAGCAGAGGACAGAATTAGCACACCTACCTCACTGGTCTTGACATTTTGCAGGAATACTGTAGAGGTTAAGGATGTAAGAAAGGGGGGGAGAAGAAAAAGCACAGGGGAAAAAAGAAATATAGATTCCCGCTCTGCAAAACACCGAGAGGAGCGAGGTTGGCGCACAACTCCACCGTCCGAGCTAGCGCGTGAAAATAAAAGTACGGCAGCGACTTGTCCTCCAAACGCAAATATTCTTAATTTTGTTACCTTCAGCTACTCAAAATGGTGAATAAAACAAACTGAAACTGCAGCCTGTGTGCAACCAAACCCCGCGGCCTTGAGGGGGTGGGTCCTCGAGGACAAGCACCGCCCCTACGGAGCCCTGAGAGGAGCAGCGCGGCAGCCCGCTCTTCTCATTGGCTGATTTGAACGACGAACATCTTCTGTATTGGATACTTTTGCTGCACGTTAGAACACTTTTAGCATGTAGTTCCCCGCCTTCGTTAGCAGGCTTGGTTGAGTTAGCACTGTTAAGAAAACAAAAAGAGGCCCTCAGGTTGGATGCAAGTGTGGGTCCCAAAAGACCAGAAAGCAACATTGCAATTATATGTTACAACGTGCACAACCATCAAATAATGATCGGCTATAATATATTTTAGGAATCAGATTGATTGAATCAGTTATTGCTGAAACTGAGACTAACCTTATTCTGTTTACCTGGCAGACTGCTGCAGCATGAGATGCAGGTAGAAAACAGTCACATTTATAGCATTTTACAGCTGTAAAGCCTACAAAATACAGGTACAGGTTATACAGTTGATGTCTGTGACATATTTCATTAGGCCTGGGTTAAAATAATCTCAACAAATGGAGTTTTTGAGTGATTTGACGTTGATTAATAAAATCCAGGAATTGAACTTTTAATAGTATACTGTTTCACCATGGATGAATAAGTAAAAAGTACTTTAAACGATAAAAGGTTATGTTATGTATAATACATATTTAAGGGTTGCTTCTTGCTTGTAAAATTATATAAAAGTTCTATGAAAATCTCTTTAATATCCAAGCACAATTGTATTGTGACTGAAATTCCCCAAATTGATATCGAATCAAATCGGAAAGGTAATCAAATTGGGACCTTGTGAATCAGAATCGAATCAATTCGGGAAATTAATTCAATTCAATTCAATTCAATTTTATTTATAGTATCAATTCATAACAAAACGTTATCTCGAGACACTTTACAGATAGAGTAGGTCTAGACCAGATAGAGTAGGTCTAGACCAGATAGAGCAGGTCTAGACCACACTCCAGAATTTACAAGGACCCAACAGTTCTAGTAGTTTCCTCCAGAGCAAGCAACAGTGTGACAGTGGCGAGGAAAAACTTCCTTCCTTCTGGGTTTGACCCCACCTCCATGCCCACCACGGAGCCAGCTTTTCTCACCAGCCTGTCCAGTCGTCCAGCATCCCTCTTCCTAGTGCTGCCTCCCCAACATACCACAGCTTACATAAGGACACTGGCCATGACAGACAGGTAAAACATAAGCAAAAGTTAAGAAATAGAAAAGGAAATAAAGCCTGCTCTGCCCTTTTTTTTGTAAAGTGCATCAGAATTGGCAGACCAGTCCAGTTTTTTTTTCAGGATGTAACCCCAGGTACTCGTATGTACTGACAGTCTCCACATTCACCCCGTCAATGGTGACAGGCAGCGAGGGAGTGGCAGGCCTCCTGAAGTCCACCGCCATTTCCTTGGTTTTGGTGGTGTTCAGGTGCAGCTGGTATTTCACTGCCAAATTGCTGCAAATCATTGCACAAAATGCCCCTTTAGTGCTGCCCCCTTTTCCCTTATACCACTTTTAGACCTATAAACTTACCCACGATAATCCAGACCAACTGTGTTTTCAGTCGGTCTAGAGGCTTCAACATTTATTCAGGCCTGGCTTGGCTTTCCAAACCTGTTCCTGGTCTGGATTTAATGCTGGAAAGGGGGACCCAAAAGGCAAACAGGAGTATGTATGTAATAACTTTAGAATTAATATTCCTACTACACAGTACCGTTGGTCTTAAAATGGTGACCATAGGTGACATATGGAAAAAAACGTATCGAAAATCGAATGTATCGTGATTTTTTTTTTTTGCGTTTATTTTAAATATTGATTCTCTCCCCAGAATCAATATTTTTCAGCCAATGATTCTCCTAAATGTTTTCTGTTTGTATGGTACCCCGGACAACGACTGTATCCGTTTCCATTAAAACAGAGCAAAAGCAGAAAATCCACGTTACGTTCTTCTTTACACGTGAAATAAATGTCAGACTGACCAACTGACGTGATGTTCATCTTCTTAGAAAACAGTTTGTTTTTAGAAATGTCTCATGATATATTGTCTCTAGAAGTGTTTTATTTCAACTGTTGTTTTTGTTAAAGAAGGAAAAGAACATCGCAATGCTCAACACTATTGAATCGCAATACTCCTAGAACCGCGATGAATGAAAATCGCAATACAAATCGAATCAAATCGGCACCCATGCATCAAAAAGCATGTCGTCTCAGCCCGAGCTCAAAGGCTGTGTTCATCACCCTGTGTGTGAAATATTCACATAGCCTCCAGCTCCAAAATCAAAGGGATTTAGTGTCAACTACAAGCAAGATCTTGCAAATAACACACTCTCTATTAATCTATTCCCTTTGTGGCAGCTTGTATGTGAACAAATAAACAACCCGTTACTTCATTACAGGTGGATCTTGTGCATAATTGACCTTGTTGCAAATGAATTTGTTAACATTTGTAACAGGCTGAGTAATTTCTTTTAATAAGCTTCTCTGCTTTACTGTCGCTGTCGTAGGTTAAGTTGACTGCTTTGCTTTAGCTTATTTTTTTTTCCTACCCAGAGTTTTGAGTGTCTTTGGGTGTTTTGAGTGTCAACAAGTTTGACTTACTTTGTGATTTAATTAATTAATTAATTAATTTATTTATTTATTACACACAGGCCTGAATTACACACACATGCTCAGTACCTGTACATGCACACATGGAGAGATGTCAGAGTGGGGGGGCCCCTGTAGTTTGGGGTTCGGTGCCTTGCCAGAAGGTGAACTGGCACCTCTCCAGCTACCGGTCCACCACCATACTGTGGTCGGTATGTGGACCTGAACCTGCGACCCAACACCCTACAAACTGAGCTACTGCCACCCCCCCCCACCCTCTCTACCTGTTTAGGTAAATAGGCTGGTCAAAATATGTATTGTGCTACGCATTGATTCCTCGTACCCCAGTTACTCATTCCTTTGTCATGTGTTTCTTATTTAAGTCTTGTGGCTTGAGAGGTGCAGACGAATTAAGATAAATAAATGAAAAATCATCACACTTTTAACACGTCTTGAAGCATCTATAGCTTTAATTTTCTGTTTTGAAAATACTGTATTATTTGAAAAAACAACAACACATTATTTAAATTGATCCGCTAAGCACCGGACAGAGCAACGGTGCCGCTGCAAAATAGCCTCGGGAAGGAACTTGTTTTGGTGGAACATGTGTCTGTTCATAAGTTGTCAGAAAACTCAGATTCAGAGCTGTAGTCAAGACCACCTATGTCAAGTCCAAGACAAGTCCAAGACCAGGACTAGTCGAGACCAAGTCAAGACCGAGTCCAAAGAGGTTTGAGTCCAAAAAAGGTTTGAGTCTAAGTCAAGACCAAGTCCAAGACATTAAAAAAAGTCTTCTGCATAACATTATAAAGACAATCATATTGGGTTATTTGTTGATATTAAAGCAAAACCAGTGTCACTACACCCAGGACTTGTAAGTAGCCATTCCCCTTGATATCATATGATTTAATCTAAAGAAAACCGAATGACATATGGTGATATCTCATAATAGAAGTGTTAGAACTGATACTGCTGCAGAAGGTAGTAGTACTGAGCATTAGAGCAACTAAATGACAATATAGCTCCACTCCAGATGTAGTGTAGAGAAGAAGTGACCAGTATTACAGAGCGTACCCTATGGCTGGTTCCCTGAACAAAATATTGTATTATGTTGTTATTTGGACGTGGGTTATTAGGAAAGACATGTACTTTCAGAACATGTCTTTCCTGTATACAAAAAAAAAACATGTATTATTTAATATGTTTACTTTTTATTTGAGACAAAGTGCAGAATTTTAAAATAAATCCATCAGTAAGTTGTTCAGGGAAGGATCAGGTTGGGTCTCACACACACACGCACACATACGCACGCACGCACGCACGCACACACACACACGCACACATACGCACGCACGCACACACACACACACACACACACGCACACAGATTGCACTCAAGGAACTGGAGCCAGATACATTTTTTTTTACAGATTATGATTAACTGAGATATTCATAAGAACCATTTTTTATTAATTAATTAAATTAATTGAAGTATTTATACACCATTGTATCATTCAAAAGGCACGATATGTGTCTCCATTTCAAACAGTACTGCAGGTTGACTGCTTTTAGCAGCAGAGGTTGACGTACAGGCTAACTATAGCCAGTTAGCTTTGTGTGTAACGTAACAAAAACCCACCCATCTCGTAGGAGCAAAGCTTAATATTTAATTCAATAAAATGATGATACAAAGGGAAAACTAGAGCCACAGGTCTTATCTAAACTCCAAAGGCAGTCGTAATATTTACCTAGCAGGCTAGGCTAACGCTGTGCCACTAACGTTAGCAAAATTGGCGTAGCGTTAGCTAGCTAGTTGTCCAAACTTGTGAAAAGGCAAAAAAGCCAAACAACATCCTCGTCTAAGCTGTGTTTCACTTTCCCTCCAATATTATTATCAACATAACAAAGACACCTGGACACGGTTGAGACAAAAAGCCATATTTGGCAAGACCAGTGGCCGAGACCGAGACAAGTCTGAGTCCTCCAAATACCAGCGAGTACAGCCCTGCTCAGATTGGACAGATAGTCTAGCTAGTTGTCTGGATTCACCCTGCAGAGATCCAAGGAGCAGTTAACCATAGTCCTCAGAAATCCACTGGAGTTAAAAATTGCAAAACAAAGAAAGCCCTAGGTAATGGACATCCGGCCGAAATTAGGGACATAAGGCGGAATTTCAGAGCAATCCCAGAAGTGAAACATCGTGTATATAATTCAGTTCAATTTATATAGACTAGTTATTCAGTTACTCAGGGGGTATGCCATTTTCAAATTGTTGCAAAAATATGTAGCTAGTTGTGCTGAAACAATGTGTGTTGAGGTTTGGATGCTCTGGGTGGAAATTATTTTGTTGTACTTTTGTTGTTTAGGCTTATTGAATGTCAGGTCCACCCACTCGGGTAGGTTCTGTCAAATTGTAGGCTGTGCTCTGGGCTTGCTTGGAACGTAAATTATTCCCACCATGATGTATGTGTGTGTGTGTGTGTGTGTGTGTGTGTGTGTGTGTGTGATTATGCCAGTGCTGAACTGCTCGAGAAGATATAAAGTTGTATTTTTAGGATGGAAACAGGCTGCTGAATCCTGATCAGAATATGAGAATCCCTGTGTGTGTGTGTGTGGGTCTCTCTCTTTTGCTTCTTCCACAGTCGACAGGCTTCTGTCTCCGTGCTCAGGGTGATGCCGAAATGTGATGAACAGGTATGTTGCCGTGGCAACCAGGGAAAGTGACTCTCGCCTTCCTCTTCGTGGCTTCACTGTTGCCTCTGGATCAGTCTTCAGTCCGAGTTCTGCATTCTTCAATTCCTGCGACAATAGAAAAGTCATTGAGCCGCAGAGGTTTGTTGATATCACACCTCTGGTTTTGATGACTTATTCACAGTGTGTACGCACCATCACTGTGCAGCAGGTAGGGACCTGCACTGATATTAGATTATACACAGTCGCCATGCATCAAATTCAACGATAACCTTTTGCTTTATTCACTCAAATCTCCATTCAACCCATATCCAACTGTTGAGATGGGAACATTTTGATTTACACTTGTGATAGTCTGGATCAACGGAAGATACATTTCCAGGATAATTGCCTAACATCACCTTCCACTCTCTGTGTGTTGCTGATGCTCAAAATCCCATCGCTACGGGAAACAACAACAAACCTTGAGCCATCAAGCGACACAGTTTGAAAATAGGATGCTTTGAAGAAAATAGCATCGTGCAACGAGGCAGGCCTGCTTGGTTCTTTCAGGGAATGATTATAAAGATTTACAAAGAATATGTTTACAGCAGTTACTCTCTAGCTGTGGATGAAGTACACACAGCGACATACTGGTTAGAGCAAATTATGTTTATGTATCCAGCTAATTTAATTAGCTGTGTGGTGCTTTTTTTTTTTTTTTTTTGCACGGTCCAAAACAAGTTCCTTCTTGACACTATTTTTGCAGAGCCACCGTCGCTGCGGTCAGAGCTTAGCGCCGCCCAAGACATTTGTGATTAGTTTGCCTATCCCAGAATGCATCTGTGTAGCCAGACCTATCTCCACAGCGCTGTGGAGGTAGGTCTGGCAATGCGAGACTACACTTCTGATGAAACGTTGAGTTGCCGGTTAAAAAAACCCCCATGCCACAAAAAGGGTTTATCCGTGATGGCAGTGGGCCTCATTAACAAGGCCCAGGTCCCCCACTGACAGACTCTTGACTTAACCCCCCTCCACCCCCAAAAAACCTTACTTTAGCCTCAGCCATATTGAAAAAAATTTTTATTTACTGATTATTTCCTTTTAATATTTTCTGCTTATGCATGCATCATCCACCAAGGCAAATTCCTTGTAAGTGTTACATTAGTTGGCAATAAATCCTTTTTTAAATCTGATTCGGATCAACTGGAGTATGGAGCTAGATTAGTTTCTTTATTATATGCGAGAAAATAAATGATCTGAGAGAGAAAAAAAAATGTTTTGAGAGAAAAAGTTATCACACTGATAGCAAAAAAGCATTTTATGAGAGAAAACGCAAAAAAAAATCTCTCTCAAAATATTTTTTTTAAAAAATCTTGTGAAAAAAGTTTTTCTCTCAAACTGTAAAATCTCTCTCAAAATCTCTCTTTTTTCAAATTCTCAAATATATATTTTTGCTATCAGTGTGAAAAAAAAAAAATCTCTGAAAAAGATTTTCTTCTCACTCTCAAAACCAGTTTTTTTGCTCTCGTCTCAGGATTTTTCTCTCGATGTGAAAATAGTGTCATGGGCGGGGCCACGTTCCTATTGGCCAGTTTGGACGGGGGCCACGTTCCTATTGGCAAGGTGGGTGAGCTTGAGCCGTCTTGTCTTGGGAGTCCATCTGAATCATCACACCATTGTCACCGCCATAGATAGATAACTAGCAGCCAGCCCTCTTCTGAATAAATACCTTTTACTGGCGGTGAGCTCCAGGTCCTGCAGCCGCGGACGGACCGCCATCGGTGGGGCTCGGCCGGCGTGCCAGCGGCCAGCAGCCCCGAGAAAAACCCTGAGACGAGAGCAAAAAATTGAATCTAAAAATTCTTTAAAAATTTCTTCTAGAGAATTTTTTTTCACACTGATAGCAAAACACACATTTGAGAGTTTAAAAAAGTATCTTGAGAGAGATTTTTTTGTTGTTGCTGTTCTCAAATATTTTCTTTTCTCTTATAAAATGCTTTTTTTTTAGCTATCAGTGTGATAACATTTTTTTTTCTTTCTCTCAGATCATTTAGTTTCTCGCATGTAATAAAGAAACTAATCTAGCGCCATAGGAGAGCACCACCCCGTTTCTTCACCTGTGTAGCACTGCCACCTTGTGGTTCCTTTGTTAAACTGCAATGGCATGCAAATACATGCTCAGATGCTCAAGTATGGCCTACTAAAGAGTTGGGACTGAGGAACAATGGAAAGGAGCAGCACGGTCTAAAGTAATGCTTCCTGAATCAACCTTGAACTAGTTAGTAGTTAATCAATACTTAAACACATCTCTTCCGACTGCATAATAAATAAATAAAAAACACAGTTACACTTTCATGTAGCTATTTGTAGTTTGGCTAATTTAAAGTTAATGTACTTTGAGTTTGTGCCCTCAAGGTTGAAAGCACTTAATTGGAAGGCTCTTTGGATAAAAGCGTCAGCTAAATGACATGTGATGTAATGTAATGTACCAGTTAATTAGCAATTTAATCATCAGTTAATGTTAATAGTGGCTTTCGTTGTATTCATTGTGAAGTTTTTGGGCTTAAGAATGAACTCTGAATCTCAATTTCTGAGCTAACATGGAAAGTCCTGAAAGCGCTCAAAGAACGGACATTTGACCCTCTACTCATTTGACTTCATCTGTAGATGACGTTGGTGTGATAAGGTTCAAAGCTCCAGAGTGGCTACTGAATGGGCCTGGTGCTGAGATTATTTCCCCCATGATTAAGAAGTCAACGTTTTCTCATGTGGGTATGATTATAGTGCAGAAATGTATGCACACCAATATGTATGACATCCTACGACACTGGATGACCGCCGGCTGTGAGCCGGGTGCAGCGCACCACGAGCTTCTGGTCGTTTGGCAGACGTTAACGTTACGTTCAGGCGACAGGAAGTGAGCGTTTGGCACCAAAACGAGAGAGAGACATTAAAAATAATAATTTACAAAGTGCTTTGACAGAAGAAGCAATAAGGAAAAATAGAAGATGGGACACCTTTAAAGGACAGAAAAATGACATGAATAAATAAAATTAAATGAACAGATGATAGGGTAAAAAGATGATAAAAAATCCGACAACACATTAAAGCAAATCTATGAATATCCCAGGCAAAACCATCATTTTTCAATCTTGATTTTTTGGGCAATTTTACTTTCATAGCATGTCTTTTTTTCAGACTATTGGGGGAAAAAACATCCAAAATACACATTCAGGCGTTTCTTTTACAACACTTTCTCCTAAGTTCAGCGGAAGTTAGCACTAGATAATGCCTCATTTGCATATTTTACCAAAAGATTAAATCAAAAAACTTCTAATACAAAAATATATGTCTTAATGTAAGTAATTAACTGGGGAAGTTTCATGTTGATATCTGTTAGTTATTTACCTCTCGATGTTTATGATGATTTATGTCTTACAAAATGTGTGGGATTTTATAATCTATAATAAATAATAATAATAAATAATACAAATCTCCACTTAAGTAGCACTTACATACACATAACTGAAGGTTTTTTACAGAGGGGTTTGTTAGATATCAATCATAGTCTAATTAATGTAACATTTTATAGCAATAAACGTGGCAAAAAATGTTTTCATGGCTGTTGACATCATATTCGGATTTATGGAGTGATGAAAGAAGATTTCCAAAATCCCCTCAGGAAAAACCTTTGACTCTAATATGTCAACAAAATAAAAGACACATTTTGAACCTGGCTTTATCCAATGTTCAGATTTCTCTTCTGGAATCTTATTGTCATATGCACCTTAGTACAGAGTACCACAGCAATAAAATACAATATGCCTTTATGCATAAATAACATAAATAGACTTTAAAAACATCCAGAATATCCAAGCAAAGTACACATAATGACTACGTGACTATTTAACAAGATAATGCTTCATTTCATATTTAAACATACAATTCCAGAAAACTTGTTATACAAAAGATATTTGTCTTAATGTAAGTAATCAACTGGGGAAGTTTCATGGTAACATCTATTAGTTCATTTCTTTTTCCTATTCACCTGCAGTGTCTTCCCTTAAGAAGTAAATTATAAAAGAGCCAGTCATTCAGCAAGCCTTATCTCCTCGGGCAGGCTGATCCAAGTCCTCTTCACTTCACTATTCCTCCTAAAGAGGGCAATACAGGACTGCACTTGGCCTGCAGAATAATTGGATCACTGCTTTCTAGCGCGAAGCACATTGCTAATTCTAGTGAGCCGTAGTGGATGCCTGCTGGCCAAATGTTTGACTCAATACCTTTGTCTCTGTGTGTGTGACTGTCTGATTAAAATGTCTCTTGACCTGGCTGTGACACTCTCAGTCGGTGAACTCATTGTTTGACAGTCTGCAAACAACCCACTGATGCTCTAAAAGGGGAAAACAGAAAAAGGCAACAGAGTAAAGAACTTCCATAAATGAACCTCCTATTCAAAGGCTTATCGCGCCTCCTGGCACACTGATTGTTCGTACACATCATCCTCCTCCACTTTGGAGTTGATTCCCTCATTTTCTCTGCGCTGTTCTCAGATGAGTAGCCGCAGGCAACGCTGTGGATAAATAGAGCAAGAAATACAGGGAGTGAGAGAGAGAGAGAGAGAGAGAGAGAGAGAGAGAGAGAGAGAGAGATGGCGAAGACGCTGTGCTGCTTAACTCAATTCTTAACTCAGTGATTTATGTAAACATGTGCATGAGTAGAAATAGTGAGGCACACACAAACAAACCAAAAGGGTCAAACTCAAGGCTCACGGACCAAAATCCGGCCCTTTGCAGTTTAATCCAGCCCGCATCTCAATTTAGATTTGTATTATATCACGCCTAGTTGTGTGTAAAAGTTCAAAGTAAGGACAACAAAACTGTTGGCACGTCCACATGACACAAGCCTTACGTGATCGCGCAGTTGCTAGTAGCCAAGGAGGACACGGAGGATTAAAAAAACATGGACTCTTCGGAAGAGGTTATTATCTTCAATCGAGTTTCTGTGCGGGAGAGTTGTGTGGAGCTGATCGTCTCAATTAGCTTTGTAGCGACTCATTTGGCGATGGCTTGAATGTAACGGACGTTTGTTAATATCAAAAAGTGACGCAGTAAAGCTTTAAGTTTCCTCATCTAAGATTAGATAACAGTTAATGTTAGCTGTCAATTACCTGGAGACTCAATCAAGTCCTCAATCAAGGTTTGTCCATCAATCAAGTAACAAAAGATGTCAGGAAACAACACCTCTGGCCATTCCTTTGGGTCGTTTGTCCGGTCACTTATACGTACGGACAAGCCAACCCAATACGGCTCAGTTTTCTTTTTCATGTAAAAAAAGTGCTTTTGAGTGGCTCATACTGCGTTAACTCTGTGTTTCCGGTCAGGGGGACGGCTATGACGAGTCACAGACCAAGGGCATGGGTTCCTTCTCAGTTGTGAGTTTAGCTGCTTTTGTTTGACATAATATTACAGTTATGAAATATTTTTGAGCTTTGGACCGTTGTGTGGCATAAAACAAGCATTTTCAAGCCATCATTCTTGGCTCCAGAAAAGTGATGGGCATCTTTCACTATTTTTGACATTTCATAGACTACAATGGATCAAGTTATTGAGCCTTATTTTTACCATTCCTCTAAGTGAGATGTTGGCATTGGCAGTGATAGAGGTACTCAGATTAATGCAACACTGCAAAAATACTACACTATACTATTAATACTCTATGTTCAAAGTAAAAGTGCTACATTCAATATTTTGAGTTGGATAAAAGTACAGAAGTATGATCCACAAAATCTACTGGCAGTTACTTTAAGTGGAACTCGTGCTCCCGTCATGTAACATGTGAGTTGATGCAACTTAAGCGTTTTAAATGGTTTTTGTAAGTTATTTCAGGGTATACATGAGAATAGTAACATCCTTTTTATGTTTTTAATCTAAACATAATAATGAATCTATAACTATAACTGGGGCCCCTCTTAGTTGGGGGCCAGATGCAGTTGCCTACATTGCCTAAAGACCAAGTCCGTCCCTGTTGTGGTCCACGAGCTCGGTCTGAACATCGAAAAACTGCTGTTAGTTTTAGTCTACCCAACTCCTGAAACAAATTACAGCACTTTCATAAAATCACAGTTCAGACAACTTAGAAATCTAGTTGTAGATATGCAAACTTCTACTTAATTGTATTTTCTTTTGCATTCCCATTATCATTTTGTATTTATCAAATCATTTTCCAGTTGTGAATGTTCTTTCTATTTTTTCTTATGATTTGTGGATGTTGTTTAAATTTGTCTTTGTAATCTGTCTCGATGACATTGAAAATGAGGGTCGTCCGTCGATGAGCTCTCGAGGATAAATTAAGGTTGAATAAATGAATGAATGTGTTAGATATGACGAGATATTGCTGTCGTCGTTCTCCTTTAGGGATGAAAAAATAAAAAGGTAATTGAAATTTTGTAAGTGAAAAGAAAATATATATTTCTTTGAAATGTGAGTGAACCAACCCTTCGCTATACTTAATCTACTTATTGTCTCATACTGTATAGGTGTCCATGTGAGCTTAGACTGATCCAAGTACATCTTTTCACAACATTGGCTTTCTGATTTGATTTGATTCTTAAGTAAAAAACCACTTAGCAGTGCACTGGTTCTGCTTTTCTTCTGGTGTGAAGGACAGCTCATGAGAATATTTGAATATGTCTAGACTTTGAAAAGCTGCACCATTCACACAGCAGCTACTTTTTTAATGGGTCAGTCTGAAGCGACGCAGAAGCAAAATAAATGGAATGAAAAGAGACTTGTGCTGGTTTCTCTGAGGAAAAGCGCCGTAAACACAGGATTTGTAAACAAAATGTAAGATGAAGCAGTAGCTCCCCCATTTGACTGAAGTTGTACTATCAGCTTTTGATGCGAGAGCATCCAAACATTATGTTGTGGGTTGAAAGGTTGGAATAAAACTAAGAGCGAGGCGAGAACTGTGTGTTTGTGACAATTCCCACTCTCTCCCCCAACAGAGATGTGCTGACAGTCAGGCAGCTTAAAATTTAAATAGGTCTGACATTAGTATTCAACAGTCATCCTATACTCTGTTTTTGTCTGTGCATGTGTGTATATGTGTGTGTGTGTGTGTGTGTGCATGTGTGTGTTTAGGCGGGGGGAGGGGGGTAACAGTAGGGAATTAGAGTATTTGATCAGACTCCCCTTGGTTTAGTGTGAATTTCAGTAGCAGGAGTTCATCTGCGGGACAGTCAGTAGCGCTGAGAGCATCAGCTTCTTTGCAATTTTTGTCAGATTTTGTGTGTGTGTGTGTGTGTGTGTGTGTGTGTGTGTGTGTGTGTGTGTGTGTATTAACGAGCTCCGGCATCTGTCTCTTTACATGTAGCGCTCCTCCATCCCACACATTCAACACACAAGATATCACTGCGACATGCAAACGCTAAGCCGTGAAACTCCTACACATCCAAGTTAGCTTGTGTGTGAGTGTGTTTGTTTTTGTGTGTGTGTGTGTGTGTGTGTCTTTCCGGGCGCTTTGTCTGCCATATTCACCGGTAAGTGAACCCTTGTCCCTGAAAATCCAAATGACACAGTAAACTGTTCCTGTCACCCATAAATCCAGGCAATTATCTTCACACACACACACACACACACACACACACACACACACACACACACACACACACACACACACACACACACACACACACACACACAGATACTTTGTACGCACCAACATTTCCAATGTATGTGTGCCAGTGTGTTAATCTGGCACCTTTTATGCCTGTTGGCAGGGAGTAAGGAAGAATGAAGAGAAGGAGGAGGAGAAGGAGAGGTGTGGGAGTTTTTTCAAACTCAAGGCCAGACGTGATCTGTAACAGCTCTATAAATCCTTTAAAACACTTCAAATACATTTAACAACAACTGAAAAACCCTGTTTTTAAACTTGTCTCCAGTGTGTGTTGATTTGTTCAAAGATTTCGATTCATGACTTCCTCTCCGTCCTTCCCTTCTCAAAGACCCCTCTTCCAAGCCAGGTTTTCTCATCAAAAATCAAATAACTCTTTGGCCCCCCGCATCATGCGCCCGTCTTTATCCTCAGCGGGGGGCGCACTTCTTTTTTGTAAAATAGAGAGATGGGGCACTTTGACCATGCATAGACCATCAGGGCCTTAATGACATCACTATCAAGAACCGCTACCCACTCCCTTCTCATCTCCTTTGCTTTTGAATTTTTCCAAGGGGGGCGGCCGTGTCCACAAACCTCTACCTCCATAGTCTCGCATTGCCAGACCCTCCTCCACAGCGCTTCGAAGGAGGGTCCGGCCAGTCCACACAGCATTCTGGGATGGGATAAAAACATGCTCGGGTTTATTGGCGTTTCTTTAATCCAATCACAATCATCTTGGGCGGTGCTAAGTGCCGGACGGAGCAACGGTGCCGATGCAAAACAACCTTGGGAAGGAACATGTTTTGGTGGAATGTGTGTAACGTTCAAAAGTTGTATTAGTCGTGCAACTGAAATATCAGATTGGACAGATAGTCTAGCTAGCTGTCTGGATTTACCCTGCAGAGCTCTGAGGAGCAGTTAACCATAGTCCTCAGAAATCCACCAGAGTTCAAAATGCCAACACAAAGAAAGTGGAAGGTAGTGTAAGGACCTATCAGCAGTCTGAAACAGGTGTAGGCTGAAGCTCTTGGTTACAATGCCTACCCTTTTGAAACAAAGTGTATTTGAGAAAGAATTGTGGGGTTCCACGTCCCCACGGTCTCCTTCCTGGGTTATGTTGGGGCTCAAGGTAGTGTGCAGGCGGACCCAGCTATGGTAACTGCAGTCACCTCGTTCCAGACTGACGCAAACAGCTCCAGCGTTTCCGTGGCCAACTTTTACTGCCGGCCGACTACAGTTCCATCACCGCCCCTCCGATCATGGTCGCTGAAGCTTTAGTCCAGACTCTCAAGTCCTGGTTCACCTCCGACGCCATCTTCCAACTACCAAACCTGGACCAAAAGTTTGTTGTGTAGATGGATGCTTCCGACGTAGGGTGTAGGGGCTGTCTTGTCTCTGACCAGAAGCTCCGCCCCTTTTGCCCTGTGCCTCTAACGGATGCCACTCAGTGCTGACCGCACCATTAACCCTTCAAGTAGTTTCTCCGTCAACAACCCTTTAGCACCGCCTATATTGTGAGGATACACACATGAATTTCACTGTACCGTTTCTTGGTGTGAATGGGCCTTGACTGTCTCTCTCTGTGTGTGTGGCATAGGCCGTGATACCGTGGGTGGTCACGGAAAATACTGAGCACCCACCTGGGCCAGGCTGCTATTACGCTACATTAATTTAAAATTAAATATTACAGTTGGTGCTAAGTGGAGTGTCTGTCATAGTGTGATTGGTTATGTTGTCCCCTGCTCCATTGATTCTTTAATTTCCCACAAAGCTGATCGCGGTTACGTCTCAGTTAAACTTAAGATCTCTTATCCTATCTGTATTTGTGAGAAATGTCTTGAGTTGAAAGATACTTTACAGTTTTACTATCGAGTTAATAGGCGTGTGTGTTTGCTGTCCATTTACTAAAGTTATGAAATACAAATATTTTTCGACTACTACTTTTTTTTAAAGGGCGTGCGCCCGTGAGCACCCACGGAGGAAAACATAAATTGGTGCCTATGATGTGTGGGATTAAATCAAAATCAACTACAGTCTGTGTGTTTCTAATGAAGCAACATGTCACCCAGAGCAACAGTGTGGCTCATTGATGTGTTTTTAATAGTTTTTGGGCAACAATGGAGCTCTATGGCACAGAAGAAGAAGATATATCAGACTTTGGACGCACACACAATACTTGTTTGTCTATAGATTCATTGTGACAATAACTAACATAGTTTGCCAGTCTTTAAGCAACTGAGTACTTATCTTTCTAAGATCAATTTGTTTGTGTGTCTGCCAAGACTACAGCTACTTTTTTATAACTTATGATTATTACGGGATTTGTTATAAGGGGTACAAGCGGCCAAAATGGGTTTCCTCACTCCTTCACGTCCAAAGGAGCCAGTTGAGGTGGTTCGGGCATCTGGTAAGGATGCCTCCAGCACACCTCAGCTGGGAGGAAGTTTCGTGGAAGACCCAGGACTAGGTGGAGGGATTATATCTCCAACCTGGCCTGGGAACAACTTGGGATCCCCCGGTCGGAGCTGGTTAATGTGGCTCGGGAAAGGGAAATTTGGGGTCCCCTGCTGGAGCTGCTGCCCCCGCAACCCGATACAGGATAAGCAGACGAAGCTGGATGGATGAATGAGATGGATGTTATAAATCAGCATCCGTGTCAACCAGGGCACAGAGACTGTCGACAATCCAGATTAAGGGTAACAGAGGCAGTTAACCCAGTGTGTGTGTGTGTGTGTGTGTGTGTGAAAATAGAGCAGCGAGCGTATGCATACTTTACCCAGCTCCAGTACCTCTTGATGCTGCATATGTCTCCTCCCCCTCCCATGGAGAGAAGCTCATCATCAGAATAGCACTCTCCTCTTTTTCTTCTCTCTCTCTCTCTCTCTCTCTCTCTCTCTCTCTCTCTCCACACTTGTTGAGAAGCTGTCATCTCTTTCGCTCCCTTCCTCCCTCCCTCTCCACTCTCTTTTCCCTCGCTCTGTCATCTTTCCAGTGTGGCTGCAGGGGCGGATCAAAGCCGGGTGGAGGCGGAGGGAGATGGGGGAGTAGAGAGGGAGGAAGAGCAAGATGAAGCGGGAGTATTTCTGTTTTTTGGGGGTGAAAGAGAGGACAAGCTGGCTCTGTGACACATATACAAACACCCACTGAAAAATGCTGCTACAAGGAGCGCTATGGTTTGCTGCTGCTACAACTCAGCGGAAGGTACACAGACATGAATGGCAAAACAATTACAAATACATGTTGATGTTGAAGAAATAGAACGCAGAATATCAATATCACAGCCTATTTTACCCAGTCTGAAGGAAAAAAACTGAACTTGTTAAACAGTCTGATCCTGTGAGAAAGGTTACATCAGCACGGCTGGTACTCTTCCAGAAGGTGTTATCATTTCAGATCTACACACACACACACACACACACACACACACACACACACACACACACACACACACACACACACACACACACACAGACAGTGCGCAGTTTTTTTTCTTTCTGCCACAAGGTGACAGCATTGGATGATCTGACCGCTCTCTGTTCAATTACAGGATCTCACACATTTGACCCGGTAAATCACATCATACTGCACCGTGAATGGGTTATTAATTTGTGTAACAACATTTTAGCTACGTCCATGTCATGATAAAATACAGAAACAGGCAGTGGCATATTCATGTAGCTCTGTTGCAAAATGCATTTGCAGAAGCAGTAAGAAAAATCCAATCCACTAATGCTTTACAGTGAAATCCAGTTTTTTAACCATCACATAGGGGCTGCTCGAGTATATAAAAACAAATCCTAATCACAATTATTTTGGTCAAAATCACAATATCCACTGCATGAGACCACACATGAGGAACAACTTCCGTGGAGGAGAGTGGGGAGTCCACTTCAGCAAACTTTATCAACCTAAATTTAACCAGAAACCAGACTGTGTTCTTCAATGGGTGCAGTCCCCAGGAGGTCTGACACACTTGTTCTGGTCATGCTCTATATTTGTTATATTTCAGAACTCATTTCTTGATAGCGATTGAGGTTTCAATTGCCAAATTTGGCACTCCAAAAGTACATGACCTCAAAACATCATACGTAGGAGAATTTCTTTTTTCTTATACTTTTATTAATCCCAAAAGGGGAAATTACTGTTGTTATTACATGCATTATATACAGGCCATCTCAGTACCTATACATGCACTAATAGAGAGATGTCAGAGTGAGGGGGCTGCCCATGGAAAGGCACCCCAAGCAGTTGGGGGGTTCAGTGCCTTGCTCAAGAGCACCAACTGCGGAGGTCTTCAGGGCATACCTCCAATTAGTCTCGCATTGCCAGACCTATCTCCACAGAGCTGTAGAATATGGTCTTGCTTTACCACAGACACATTCTGGGATAGGCAAAACTAAAACTCTGCATTTATTTTCAAAACCAATAATAATGGTTTTTGCAGCAATGGTGGCTCTGCAAAATAGTCTTGGGATGGAACTTGTTTTGGTGGAACATTTGCACCCCGCAAAACAAAACGCCACATGCAATGTTAAATGAAGTTAACTGTTCACACAATACAGCTCACATCTGGATACATTGAAAGAAAGACCCAAGCAGGCCTGCCTTGTTGCATGTTTTCTTTAAAACTTGCCATTTTCAGCGTGTACCTTTCTAACTGTTGTTTTCTTTGACTTGAACAGAGTTTGAGAAGGGCAACACACGTGCCGAATGGCAAGAAATTACCCTGGAAATGTGCTTCTTTTGATCCAGACTAACCTCCAATAAATCCAACAACCTGAACTAAGTCAGCCCCACACCTTAATCCACCAAATTGCTGTAGGTGTCAAGTCAAGTGACCGCAATCCATTCAAAATGACTGAACTGGACAGGTGATCTGAACCGTGTCACCTCAAAAGCTAAACTACTTTAGACTTTTTTTTTCCCCCACTCACACTATGATAAAAATCAAGTCAAGTTGGAGTGCTCTCCCACACCATTTTATAAATCATATCCCTCCTTTCATAGATAAGGTTTTCCCTCAAACCGGTAAAGTAGACCTCAATTGATCCATCAGAACAGAAGGAATTATGTCAAATGGTTTTTCTATGAGGTGCAGAGCTGGATGTATTTAGTGGGAATGTTGGCTTGTTGAGTGTTGTAACATTGTTGTACTTGTTCTTGAAAAACTCTGGCGCAGTTAGACTTTTGGATAGGAAAATTGAGGTGTGAGCTCTCTTTCATCCACAGACCAAAGTTTTCCAAGACTTTGTTGGAGGAACAAAGAGGCCCATAGTTCCAGTGTCGGCTGCTGCTGTTGAGCGTTAGCCTGCAGCTCTCTTTCTCCATGCTTGTCCATGCAACCTGTCTTACCGTCGGCATCGAGGTATAAAGCTGTCATACTGTCTGACAGCCACGCACTGCTGACAGCACACGCTGCTGCTGCTGGGGGGAAGAAATATGGCATTGAAAATGCAATGAAATAGTACAATGTGAGCACAAAGGGGTTGCTTTTTGTCCGTTTTCTTGTGCTTATTATGATCTAATATTCAGGCTACATTGTTGTACACTGTCCCCCAGTGGGGGATGCATTATTAAAATTGTGATTACTTGATTGCCTTGCATACTGATTGCTATTGTGCAGTGGATGCTGTATGCTGTGAGTTGTCTTTGATTGTGCGTGGCAGAGCAGGACTGGTGTCGTGCTGTGTAACTAATTATAAATGACCTCCTCTGCAGAACTCATCTTTTCTGTGTGTGTGTGTGTGTGTGTGTGTGTGTGCATTGCTGTCACGGTGGTTACCGCAGGAGCATGATAGTCTTTGCCATCTTTCTCCCTCTCTCTCTCTCCATATAAAACCCATTAACATCCAGCATGACGATAGCTTCACTCTATAACCCATAATGGTCTCTGTTCCTGCTCTGGAGTACAAAGTCTGTTGGATGAAACTTCTTAAAGAATGCAATCGATCGCCTTTTACATTCTGCCAGTTCTTATTCTGCAACTTAATGTTACACCATGGTGTGCTCGAAAGTGCTTCATGAGCTCAGTCAGGCAGAGTGTGACTACAAGGACACCCCATTGAGGCCTGGGCAATATTGACAAAGTCAAATATAATGATATATTTAACCAATATTGATAAGGTGACAATATTTTGAAGATTAGGATGCTTTAAAGGCAACAGAAGCACACGCCTCTTCTCCTCTCATGCTTGCCAGCGAGTGAAAAAACCCCCCCAGATTCTCTTGTTGTAGCACGACCTTTGTCTGCTTGGCGTCTGTTCGCATTTTTTCCGGGCTGTTTATGCCATTTGTGCAGCTTCCTTGTGGGGGCTACACACCCAGTTTAACTGATGAAAAGAAAAGATGATAAAGAGGGATTCTTTTTGTATTAGTGTACATTTCTTTTTTTAAGGAAAATCCTACTCATTGTGCCTTTAGGTACAGGATGTTCTTTACGACACTGTTTCTGGAATATTAATCTCCCGCATTTCTTTTCTTTTCCACATGCCGTGCTTGTACATAACAGTGTTGGCATTTAGTCAAGCACTGAAAGTGGTATGCCTATAAATAAAAATATATTCAAGACACATGCTGCTGAATTAGGTTACTGACAACTTTTTTTGATCCAATTCAAGCAATGGATTACAGTTTGTAATTGTATGGTCTGTTTGAGTAAGAACGTTAACCGTTAAATAGAAATTAACACTGGCTAGAGAGGGGGCTTTAAGCCAACAGTATGTTAGTGTGATTTGCTGTCCAGAGTTTGACCCTAGGTGTGCCCCCCCCAACCCGTTCTCACTCCAAAAGTGTAAAATACAGACATTTGGACAGTGGATGCAACAAAAAAAGCACCCCTTGGCGTGTATGTAGAACATACCAGGGATGGTCGGGGTGGTGGATTGGTCAAACACAGGACTTTCACCCAGGAGAGCGGGGCTCGTGTCCCACGTGTGTCTTTAACCTTTCCCGTTATTCCCGCGAGTCACGGAACCGTTAGCCCGCCCACAACGTTTCCCTTAACCTAAAAGCATCAAAAGTCTTGACAAAGCGTGTAATATGACCTTAAAGGTGACTTTTTGCGTTGATTACAATGACAAAGACACCTGACCAAGCGTCTGTATTTTACGAGATGGGAGTGAGAACGGACTTCAGGCCATGTTACTTTGGAAAGATGATCCTGTTGCTCCCATGCTCCCACTGCCCATTCAGTCAGTGGGAGAAACCCGAATCCTGTAGTCAAAGAATTCATAAAGGAAGTTAAATCACTTGGCTGTATGAACTCAAATCAAACCTCATTATGTCTGACCTCACTTGTTTTTATCCATGATTTCGTTTGGCCACCTTCTTTGCTATGAGAGTTTGACAAAGCAGCCCAGTGTGGCAGAAAAGTCTCTAAGTGCCTTCATCCTTTCAGGTATGCCAACTGGGTGCAACCCAGTGACCCGTGACAACCTCTTTAGCCTCCAGGAATCTCCGGTGCAACCAAGCAGAAGGCTCGAAACAAATAGCCCTTAATAGAATTTAAATATCTGGAATTAAATTATGTAAAGTAAGCAGGACCCTTAACCCAAACCCATCATCTTGCAAATCAACTCGTGATCAGTGGTGGAAGAAGTATTCAGATTCTTTAGTAGAGTTAAAGTAATAATACCACACTGTAAAATATATGTCACATATGAAAGTCCTGCATTGAAAATGTAACTTAAGTAAAAGCATTTAAACAGCTAGCATGGTGCCGTTGTGTTGACTGTCCGGTTCTGCAGTGCAAACGATCATGGGAATATGTTCTTAACTGTTCCTGTCCTAGTTTAAGGGTCCCATCTTGCACCCAGCGCAGTTTACTTTGTACCCAAATGCATGTATCATTCCTATTTTGTTGCGTGTGAGACTAGAATGAGACTAAATTGGTCTGAATGAATGCATATCGTTCTTACCTCTACAGGGGTTTTGAGCCCCAGCTCGTCATCATTCACGTTGTGTTTAAAAGTATTTACAAAGTAGCTCGTGGTGGGAAAAACAAGAAAAAACAAATCTTCTCCATCAGAAAAATGTCTTTTCCTCAGTGTGCATCTGCAGCGCGTCCGTTCCCTCAAGGCTGTCCGCCTCTCGCTTCCTCAAATTATCTCCATCTCAATCTCGTCACCTGCCAGTGGGTGGGCTTGAATCTCTTTTCACAAACACCCACGCCCCCCCCCCGCATTTACTGAAAAAGCTGTCATATCAATGTCCGATGATGGCTCAGGGGTTTTAAATGTTTGTGTGCTTAAACTCAAATCTCAAATTCAATCCAAAATCATCTTACTGTGGTCCTGTGTAACTTTGTCTGGATGTGTTTGAACAAGAAGCATGCATGTGTGTGTGTGTGTGTGTGTGTGTGTGTGTGTGTGTGTGGTGTGTGGAGCGGTCATCCTAGGTCGAGTGATGTCACTGTCAGTGCTCTCCCTCCTTGTTGACCCTGTCATGGTGACTGCCATCCAAGTGTCTCCATCCGGGCGATGCTGCTTGCATACACACACAATCACACACAAGGATCTGACATCTTCAAATGCAGGGGCAACAGCACTGTCAGCGTCAAGGGCAAGGCCAACAGGATGGGCGACTTCAAGTGTCTTCCCTGAGTCACCACTCCACCCCCTGACACACAAACCCCACCCACACTCAGCACCTTCTCTTCCCAACAGGCGATGGCATCTATTACTTATTTGATTCACTATGGTTATTTTGCTAACTATTGAAGTTTTTTCAGGAAAAGGATAATCTACGTACAGTATATCGACGGTGGTTCATTTACAGGATAGTTCGGGTGAAGTTCCTCCAAACGTCCCACACATTACACTTTCTTTGTGTCTACTTTAAACTCAACATTACCCGGAACGTCTGAGCAACGTTACACACTTAAAATGGCAAGTTTTAAGGAAAATTTGGATTGGGCAACAAGGCAGGCCTGCTTGGTTTGTTCGGGAAATGATTTAACATTTTACTCTCTCTCTTACTGGGACGAGGATTTGCTATGGACAAAAAAAACATACACTGGTAAGAGCAAATTATGTACATGTTTCGAGCTAATTTAAATAGCTCCCGGTTTAATTTATTCATTTAATATTGTATGTGGCATCTTCTTTTGCAGGGGGATGTTCCATCAAAATATGTTTCTTCCTGAAGCTATTTTGTAGAACCACTGGCACTTTGTGCGAAGCTTAGCACCGCCCAAGATGATTGTGATTGGTTTAAAAAATGCAACCAACCAGAGTGATTTTTTCCCTCTCCTATCCTGGAGTGTATTGCCAGACCTTCTTCTGCAGAGCTGTGGATGTATGAGCAATATGAGACCAACGCTTGGTCAGGTGCCTAGGGGGTTAGTTACTGATGCAAAAAGGGTGACTTAGCATCTCAGTCAGACGCAGGGGGTTTCAACTAATTACAATGCAATCCTATCTGCGGCAATATTTGACGCTCTGGGTAATCCGCCTCTGGATTGGGAAACCCTTGGTTGATGGAACTAGTTGTTAACCACCTTCATGACACAGGTTATGCTGGACCGTGGTTGTTAGGGTTAGTGAAGCCGTGTAACAGAAAGAAATCTAGGGCATGTTGATCTCGATTCGTAGTACAGGCCTCAGGTGTGTGTATTTTTGTGGATATTCTGGTGGAGCTAATACAATCTAATAAAGGATTGCTTCATTCTATATTTGAGAAATTCTTATTTTCTCTTGCATCTATTAGCCTACAGGCGGAGAAGACTTTACCACGTGCTTCACCGCGCTGAGTGAATGTGTGTGTGTGTATGTGTGTGTGTCTTTTGAGCGTGATGTATTGAGCCAATCACTAAGTGACATCTCATACATCACTTTTATTGCAGTGCTTTGGCCCTAACCCTCATCCTTTCCTGTGTTGCTCAATATTTCCTTCTCTCCATTTGAGGCACAAGCCGCCGAAGAGAATATAACTAATCAAGTTTTCTTGAGACTTTCAACTTTTCAATTCAATTTCAATTTTATTTATAGTATCAATTCATAACAAGAGTTATCTCAAGACACTTTACTGATAAAGTTGGTCTACACCACACTCTATGATTCACAAGGACCCAAGTTCTAGTAGTTCCCTCCAGAGCAAGCAACAGTGCGACAATGGCGAGGAAAAACTTTCCCTTTCAGGAAGAAACCTCGGACAGACCCAGGCTCTTTGTAGGTGGTGTCTGATGGGCCAGTTGGGGTTGAAATGAATAGTGGTTATAACAGTAAAAGATAATGGAACAGTGGCTAAAATTATTATTATTATAATTTTGTAGTAGTTCATTGCATAGCAGGGCACTGCACGGCATTACAAGGCACAGCAGAGCGTAGTAGGGCACCGCGGAGTATAGCAGGATGTGTAGCCGGACCACGGCAACAGCTGCAACCATGATTTTGGTACTTCCCTAATCCAAGGAAACCTGCTGGGGTAAAATGAACATAAGGACTCCTGGGAATGACTACCCAGAGATAGGTTAGTAACAGGCATTTCTGAGACATGGATGCACACAAATGGAAAGATAAGGGAGAGAGGAACTCAGTGTGTGTTTAACATCAGAAAATTGTAGGCCATCTATGATTTTATATAATTTATGCATGCTTGAAGTTTAGCTAACTGACTGGTTTCATCTGGCTTGATTGATTGACATAATTGGGTGTCATCCGCATAACAATGAAAGTTAATTAACTGTTTCCTAATAATATTGCCTAAAGGAAGCATATTGAAGAGAGACTAGAACTGGAACTTTAGCGTACTTAGAGGATTTATCATTAACATTAACAATGTTAAACTTCCTGCCAACTAAATGTTCCAGTCTCTGTAAACGGGTGGTATTGTCAATGGGCACTAAGATCTAGTAAAGCAAGTACAGAGACAAGTCCTTTGTCTGCAGCAGTTAGAAGGTCATTAGTAATTTTCAGCAGTGCAGTCTCTGTGCTATGATGCTTTCTAAATCCTAACTAAAAGTCCTCAAGTAAACTATTGCTATATAGAAAAATCACATAAGTCATTAGCAACTACCTTCTCAAGGATCTTGGAGAGAAAGGGAAGGATAGATATACTGTAGGTCGATAGTTTGCTAAGACCTCGGGGTCGAGGGAGGGTTTTTTCAGTAGAGGTTTTATCACAGCTACTTTAAATGACCATGGTACAGTACATAACCTGTTAATAGAAACATATTGATCATATCTAGTAATGGAGTGTTAACAACGGGTAACGCTTCTTTAAGTAGCCTCGTTGGGATGGGCTCTAAGAGACAGGAAGATGGCTTAGCTGAAGAGACCTTAGACATTAATTGTTGAAGATCTATAGGGTAGAAGCAGTCTAAGTATATGTCAGGTCATGTTGTTCTTTCTAGTGCTATTGTGTTTAAATGTGAACCTTTAGAAATTGAGGGCAAAAGGTGAGTAAGTTTATCTCCAATTGTTATAATTTTATCATTAAAGAAGCTCATAAAGTCGCCACTACTAAGAGTTATAGGAATAGATGGCTCAATACAGCTGTGACTATCTGTCAGCCTGGCTACAGTGCTGAAAAGAAACCTTGGGTTGTTCTTATTATCTTCTATTAGTGATGAGTAACAGTCTGATCCGGCATTTCTGAGGGCCTTCCTATACATTTTCAGTATTGCCAATATAAACAAGATTCCTCCAGTTTGGTGGAATGCCATTTATTTTTCAATTTCAAGCGAGATTTGTTTTAATTTGCGAGTTTGGGAGTTATACCCAGGTGCTAGTTTTCTTTGCTTCATCATCTTCTTTTTGAGAGGACCAACAGAGTCTAAAGTCATCTGTAGGCAGGTCGTAGCACCATCTACAAATTTATCAATATGTGAGGGACTAAAGTTAACATAAAGGTCCTATGTTATATTAAGGAACGGAATTAAATGAAATGCTGTTGGAATATCTTCCTTAAATGTAGTTGTAGCACTGTCAGATAGGCATCTAGTGTACAGAAGCTTTTATCACTTTAGTATAGTCAGGCAGTAAGAATTCAAAAGCTATGAGAAAATGGTCCCATAATAAAGGATTCTGCAGAAATACTATTAAATCTTCAATTTTGATGTCATATGTCAGCACAAGGTCGAGGGTGTGATTAAAACAGTGTGTGGCATTTTGCACACTCTGACTAAAACCAATTGAATCTAGTAGTAAATACTAAGGCTATCGTTATCAACGTCCACATGGATATTAAAATCACCTGCAATGAGTATTTTGTCTGATTTAACGACTACACAAATCAGAATATGGTCCTGGAGCTCGGTAAATAACAACAAACATAATTGGCTGTAATGTTTTCCATGATGGATGTTGAAGATTAAGAACAAGGCTTTCAAACGAGTTATAATTTAATTTAGGTTTAGGATTAATTAACAAGCTTGAATCAAAGATGGCTGCAACTCCCCCCCCCCTCGGCCTGAGCCTCTAGGAATTTGAGTATTATTATGACTGGAGGAGAGGCTGCAACATCTTCTTTCACTTTCTCAAAGAGGGCTTGCCAGTGATCTGAGAGACAGTGTTTATCCCCTTTGACAAGATTTACTGTGTCAAACTAACAAGCTGTGGCTGACACTGGCCTCCTGACCTCTTGTGTCTCTCTACAGGTAGTGGCTTTACTTTTTTTGGAAGCCATTTTGAGCAAACACTATGCAAATTGAGCCATTTTTTAACTGAGGTGAAGGCCATTAATGATAACGTCTGGGAACAGCTGCTATACCTCTCCCTGCAGAATAGTGGGCCTTTTACCTTCTCTTTCAACATCATAACCAAGCTTTATAAATCCCTAATGTGTGTCATTCCTAGCTATAATGAGTTTTAATGGGCTGCTTTTGTCTGGCCACATTATTCAGCTCATTCTGAGCCTCAGCCTTTATTATGTAAATAAACAGCCGAGAGACTTTGTTATTGCTATAGTCATTGAATAAAAGTACCCTCTCTAATTTTCTCACAGATAATTGCTTTTATGTCAACAAAATCTGTCCTGGCTCGTGGGTCATCAGTTCACACAGTTCACCTATTGTACGTACACACCACCGCCAACTTGAGCTTCTAAAGTTACCGGAAGTCATTCATTTTCAATAGAAGCCGGCTTCTCTCAGCTGCAAGGAGCGGAAAATCTGTCGGTGTCGCGTTTTTCGGCGTTTTGAAAGTGTTGAGCGTCAATCAGAAAGTTGAAATAGGTCAACTTTATGGCAATGAGCTATGACGCGGTTCAGCGGCAAGCAGCGGCTAACGCCAACAACCAATTGGAAACATACGATGTAAACTTTCGTTCCTACCAAAACGTTAGTTCTGAGAAAATGGAGGAAAAGCTCATAATCGCCGCCTATCGTTTATGATATAACGTTTTTTGCACATAGGGACCAGTTAACGTTACCTGCCGGTCACATCGTCTCTAAATGGTCTGCTCACGGTGAAGTCCTGCACGGATCAATAGAGGTCAGAGTCTGGCGGCTGCCGGCTCTGCCTGCATTCTGCTGTGGCACAGCTGCTAACTAGCGAGCTAACTGCTAATAGACACCGTTGCAACCAATTAACAATACAAATTCTGTCATCATATATGTAATTTATAAAAGGTCTAGTTCTAGTGTCAGTGTATTGGTGTACAAGCGTCCTTTACAGGGCGGCCAGAGCTTCTTAGCAGCTCAAGTCGGCAGTGGTGTGAACATACAGTTATGCTTTCAAATTCTTCTGAATCCCAATTCGCTCCTATATGCAGGCTCATATGAAACGATCTGGCTTGGCGTTTAAATCTATTAATAGTAAGTCCTTATTCTCTGGTAAAGGATCCTACTGAGCTTTGATTAACGCAAGGGTTCAGTGATCTTTCAGCAAACAGCCCCTCTCAATACTTTCAACATTAAATGTTTCAGCATAGTTTGTTTGTATTCAGCCTCTTCTCATGAACCACACGTTCATATAGCTACAAAATGTTAAGTACTGTAAGTCGTAAGCATTCCACGTATTTCTTTTGACTGCGTTGACTGCGAGGTCGTGGTGGATGGGTGGGGTCAAACACAGGACTTTCAAGCCCTTGGGAGGGGGGAGTTCACTTCCCAGGGAAAACCAAAGACTTTCACCTAGCAAATGCATGTTCCTTGGGAGTGTTTTAATCCAAACCATGATCTTTTTCCTAAACTTAACTAGTTGTTTTGGTGCCTTAACGTAACTGTTGTCGTTGTGAAACGCTCACTTTTTGTCGCCTAAACTTAACAGTAATGACTGTACCTGGCTCAAAGTCACCTATTGTCGGGTTAACTAAACAGAGCTTTGTAGCGGCTAAACACATCTACTAACTGCCGCTGATGCGACCGAGCTAGCAACTAACAACTAGCAACTGCCGCTCGGCATCACGGAGCTCGTAGCAGGCCTCTGTAGCCGGCTTCACGTTACCAGCCAGCGGTCGCCAGATTTCCGAGGATATCAGACGTATTGGCCTGCATACATTTTCGCACTACATCATACAGACCCCTTTGTGAGAATGCATTGTTGTAGTTCTGTAGGATAATCGGCTGCTTTGATACAACTGAAGGGCTTGAGCTGTGATGATTTATAAGGAAGTCTGGTGCTTGACATTGTGTACAGTTACTGATACTTTATTCATCATAAATATGGGCACAAACTTTGGTAAGACTTAATAAAACAGTCTGTGATTTACCATGTGCTTTTGATGTATGAATAAGGGCAATAAAATACTTACTGGTTCCTACTAGTAATTAAATGCGGTACAGTGGAAGATAACAAGACTATGGAACAAGGGATGGGCCAAAAAAGAAATAAATTATATGGTTTTTGATTATTCAGGAGAAATCTTTTTACTGTTGCCAATTTTTTTTTCTTTACTGTGTGACATATTTTCTGAATATGCTACCTTCCAGGCCACCACCGATTTGGGTTTATTTTAGTTTAGCAACCAACATGAAATAGCTGAGACTTATCTTGATTTCGTTGGATAAGGATGAGCCCTTCATGTCTACAAAGGAAGCGGGTCCTCTTCCACGGAGCCTGCCTTGTTGCACCTTTCAAGAGGCAAACCTGCAAAATTAACAGAAAAACACCATAAAAATTGCAAAACTTACAGCTTCCAAGTTGGAAGTTGGGTCACAGACCGCCGTTATTGATTCATCCTGAGCTTCACTGACCCTCCCTGAGAAAGAGTTTTTAAACTGTTAATGTGGGGACATTTCAGTCAAACATCCTATAAAAAAAGTGCTAATCCACTGACATCCTCAAATGATGGGAGAAAATGAAGGTTTGTTAATAGTTCTTGCAGCCAACAATAAATAAGCAACTGGTATCACCTTTTTTTAGAACCTGCTCGTATTTAATCTGCAACAAGAAACAACAAAAGGCTTTAAGTACACATAAAAAGTTGCTCAACAACAGCACTTTAGGTTAACATGCGTCTGATCCAGCCACCATCCAGCCTCACACCAGGCTCTTACACACTCACCTGCCATGCCTAGACATCTCTTCACAGTTGGATTCACTTCATTTTAGTGCTACGCCAGCATGAACACATACACATGAAACACAGCCTTGAATGAGACAAACTGGCAAGCCTCATTAGAGATGGACAGAACTTTGGATGTTTAACAGGCACTGAAAACAGCCATGCATCACCGAGTCCTCGTTGCAGCAAATCTAAAGCATCATTTCTTACCAACATTACAATACGTGACTTGGTCAGGACTCTGGAGTTAATTAGAGGAAATCTGCCAGCTAATCCAGAAAGTGGTCAGTTTACAGTGCTGGTCTCATATTACAAAACAGTTTTTATTCAATTTGTCCTCAATTTGACACCATATAAAATGGGGGAAATAGCAGAGAAAAACAGCATGAACAAAGGCCATAATTTAAAACTATTTTTTGTTTGCAAATATGCTTTTATCCTTCTTAAATGATACACAAAAGACAGGAAAAGTGAAGTTTTAAAAGTGACAAATGTTTGCCAGGGGTTATGAAAAAGAGGAAGTTTTCCTTTCAAGAGAACGGAGATGGGAGAAGTGAGAAATGGGTTGAGAGAGTAGCGGAAAGGAGGGTGAGGAAAGGTTGAGAGGGTGGGGAAATAAGTGGAACAACAATAAGAGCAAAGAACTGTGAGGAAAATAAAGTAAAGAAGAAGAAAAAAGACATAGGAGACATGAGATGTTCTTTAGTCCACTAAGCCTCTGGGATGTCCCATGAGTTTAGTTCTTTTTTATTTTGATTTGATCCATGTCAGCAGGACAGATCAGTACAAAAGCAGCACCGCTGCACCTTCACGTGCCTGAAAGAAAAATCAATCACGGACATTGCATAGAGCTCACTTGTGTGAAAGTCTTTGAGCTCAGAGAAACATCAAAATTCTGCTGTGTTTAGAGAGGGTTTCCAACTGGAGGGGCTTTTATTTCAGAGTAGGACTTGGACTGTGATCGCACAAACATCTGTGCTGTTAGACACATGAATTTGAGTGCCGCTATTAGGACTTTTATTACTACCAACCAGTAACACTGCTACCACTGTGTAAAACACCAACACATTCTCATGGTCATTGCGTAAAATATGGATGCTTGCCCATGCGCCTTTGGCGTTGTTATTGACGCTAAAAGTATCCTTTAGCGTCATATTTAGACGCGTTTTGTCGGTATTCACGTCACTTTTGATTCTCTGGGTTGGGACGTACACATGCGGCACAAGAATGGGACAGTTAAGTTTAGGGAAAGATTGTGCTGTTTGACCCATCCACAACAATGACCAGACCTTTTATTATTATTATAATGTAAGAAATATGATGTTTCAATCATGTTTAAGCCTCTCAGTATAAATTTGATCACAATTGTGAAGTGTGTCCAAGCTTGGAAGGAAAGCTTTTACATTGGGCTGTATGGCCCAGGCCTTAACTAGTCCTACTACCGCTAAAGAGTAGTGTAGTACGAGATGTTATTAATCCTTTTTACACAGCCACTGTGAGGTGGTTGCAGGAGGAATTCAAGCTTGGATAAAATCCCTGAAACAAACAATGAGCAACTAAAAAATTTATGAGAACTCTAAAATAGAAAAAAAAAAACATAACAGAGGTCACAGACTACAAGTCTCAAGAGAAAATACTCTGTGGACTGTGCTGCTAATGGGTAGCAGGAGTTAGAATGTGAGATTTGTAAAGTGCCCAACTTTCAGATTCTGTAACATTTTTGGATCACTAACAACTCAACAAAGTGTTCCTGATTAAACCCCCTTACACCCTAAAAATGTCAGTGGATGCATAGCTTAAATAAATACCATAATCTCATCATAATAATGACATGTGTAAACCACACACTAAAAAAGCACGACATTATCTGAAATATATATATTTTTTTTTATTTGACTAAATTGTAACTAATATTTTGAAAAGATCATGGCCATGGTATGTCATTGGTTTCGTCAGAATGAAACTTCCTTCCATTTGGATCTCAACTACACACCTTTAAAGCTTTATGACTGCATCGTTCACTTTCCCATCAGGTAGTGTTTGCTGATCAAGCCTTTCGTGCAGAGACAATACAGAGCAGACTCCCCAGACCAACGCTTCATTTTCTATCCATTGAACTTGGCTCATTCTGCTGGTCTAGCACCACCCCAGCAGAGCGGTTCATTGCATTTGCAATAATATCGCAAAATGGTAAATCAAGTTTGTTTTTACCGCAAATGCTGTAATTACATTGCAAGCAGTCTGCAGAGGAAAACATCAACTTGACCTGCTAACCCCATACCATCACCTGTACAACGGCCTCAGGCCCTTCACAACCTGACACAGCGGAAACTTTAATGTCAAAAGGGAACAGTAAGTCAGTTGTGTGGGACTATTTTGGTTTTAAGAAAAAAAGATGCTATGCAGCATGTTTAATATAACCAATATTGTGTGGGTCATAGGGTTTCCATGGGATCTTAAAAAGTCAAAAAATTAAAAATCAAAATGTCTTACATTCACTGAAGTACTGTGCTCTAGGTCTTAAATCATTTTGAAAATGCGTTAATTTCCCCTTAGTCCAGTTAATGCTACCTTTAATGATATTGCCAACAAGCAGCTATGTTGTGATATAAGTCTTAAGTTCTATAATGATGTATTGCCTGTCACTGTTAAACCATACAGAAGATAAAAAGCTTAAAAATATGAATCGCTTATTAACCCTTGGATTGTCATTGGGACAAATCGGACCTGTTTTTAAAATTTTCAGAAATCAGAAATATGGATTTCTTTGAACCAAATGGCCCAAACATTACTTGGATGCATGGATTTACATCGTATGGAAGCCATACAACTGCCATTGGATTTTGGGTGTTTTATTCAATTTTACAGCATGTCAAAAAAAAATTTAAAATGGTTTCAAAACAGTATCCTTGAATTAACTTTGACATAAACCAGTCTTTGGTCTATTCAAAATCCTCTGATCTTAACTATTAGTCAATTTATAATTTCTGCTTTTTTAACTAGAACATTAAGTGTAATGTCATTCAACATGAATAACACATTGACAAAAAGTGACAGAAATGCTTAAAACAGCGTCAAAAGCATAGAAAAAGACAACAAAAACGTTGTAGAAAATTCATTTTCATTGTGACCCAGAAGGATAAAAAGTCAATGGTCGACCGGAAGACAACGCAAGGGTTAAATCGCAATATTGGTTAAAAAAAAAAATCTAATTAGAACATTTACAAAAATCGTTGGGCCCTAACGTCAAACCATATCGCTTCTCTCTTCCTGCTCTCCTTTCTCTCACTCTCTCTCTCTCTCTCTCTCACACACACACACACACACACACACACACACACACACACACACACACACACACACACACACACACACACACACACACACACATACACACTGTGGTAGTGCAGTTGCCTGCCAATTGTAAGGTTGGTGGTTTGATCCCTGGTCCTGCAGTCCCTTGTTGAAGTGTCCTTAGGCAAGACACTGGACCCTGAGTTGCCCCCAATGCTGCGTCTTCGGAGTGTGATTGTGTGTGAATGTTTATCTGATGAGCAGGTGGCACCTTCTACGCCAGCCTCGGCCACAGTGTGTGAATGTGTGTGAATGGTTCCTGCACTGAAAGTGCTTTGAGTAGTAGTAGAAAAGTTCTATATAAGAACAGTCCATTTACACACTCTCTCTCTTACTCAGCTTTATTATTTTCAAAGAAGAAAGAGAAGGGGAAGAGGTAAGCTGAGCAGGAAAATTCCCTCATAAACAAAGAAAAAAAATGTATTTCGGCTTCTCTATACTCCCTCAGGTCTGGCCTTGGGCCTCACAGCGGTCTGGGAATGGCATGAGACAAAGCAGCAAGCAACAACAGCCCCTCAGACTAGCTCGGACATTCTGAGCAGATTGTCTTGCACGCAGGTACGCGTGGATGAGTGTCACAGAGTGGGAACCAGCAGGCCGGTAACAACGGGGCCATTATGACCAGGCCCTGCCTCGCTTTGTGCGCCCCCAAAGGGTTTACATTTGGAGGTATAGAAAATGCAGGTGTGTCGGAAGTGCAGGTGGAGATGGAGATGTGAATGTGTGTGTCCATTCACATCTCCACAGAGAGAGAAAGATCAGGAAGCATGCACAGAATTTTAAGAGCAGGCTAAAAGTATACTGGGTGGAAAAAGGTTTTGCTTCACTACTCAGAAATATGTATGATATCAGGCAAAAAAAACATTAGAACTGATTAAAAGAGAGCTCTCCTTAAAGTCTAATCAAGAAACTAAATATTCCTCAGTGTCCCAGTACTTCTACATGCTAAGAAAATAAATCCGGCCTGAAATGCAACTTTCTTCCTATAGAAGGGGAACTGATCGGAGGTAAAAATAAAAAATAATAACAACCAGGAATATAACACAGAATGATATAGTTAAATAATAAGCCCAGTATTATTCTGCATTTTTATCGTCGTTAGCAAATCCAATCAAAAGACAAAACTAACAATATGTAAGTCTGTCTCTTCATACTTTCTGACTTTTCTAAACCATTTTTGGCACTTGGTCCCAAGTCAGAGACGTGCGTCATTGTCAAATCTACCAAATTAATGATAAATGTAATAATAATAACGATAATGAAACTTCATGAGACGTTTTTACTGCTACCTTGCACCCGGATTCTCACATGAGCGCACACACACACACACACACACACACACACACACACACACACACTAGTGACAGATCACCACGGTTTGTGATGCAGTCAGGGGAAAAGAAGGTGGACTACTGCACGCAAATAATCTGTAAGTTATGAATAACACAGTCTGAACGCCTCTTTGTCACTTTATGACCTCCCCGAGCCCGTAATATTTTCTAGTAAATAAACGCTCAACATTGACCTTTTTTAAAGGTTCTGGTTTCGGAAGTGATGGTCCCCATTCAATATCTCCATTGACTTTTCAATAAATATTTTTATGAAGTGTTTTAGGCCTGGAACCAAGCCATCCTGCTACGAGATGAATCACGACCATAAGGCATTTGATGTGGCGCAAAAATAACAATTTGAAAATGGCCAAAAAGGTGAAGACCGTCAGAAACAGAAACCATCACAGACTACAATGGTGGCAGCTCGCTCTAGCTCACAGGTTCAAACAAAATCACCAAGATAACTGACAACTTAATCTTCGAGAGATAGACCTCTGTCCTGGTTATGTCTTAGAAGTAGCCAGAAGAATTGTCCCACCCACTTTGCTACCTACACCCACGTTAGTGCCAATTTGTTAGCATGCTAACATGCTAAAATAAGATGGGAAATATTACATGCTAAACACCAGCATGTTAGCATTGTAAATGTGAGCATGTTAGCATGCTTAGCATTTAACTTAAAACTCACACAGAGTGGCTTTGTCATGTTCTTGTTATCGATATATACCAAATTATTCAAGTGCTCATATTATGCTCTTGGGCTTTTTCCTTTTCCTTTATTGTGTTAGATATCTTTTTGTGCACTTTATAGGTTTACAAAGTGAAAACGCCCAAAGCGCCCCCTAAAGGGACTTACCATCTCCAACAGAAACCACTGTTCATGAACTGCTCCAAACAGCTCTGTTGTAGTCCAGCCTTTACTTCTGTGACAAACGTGCATCACTTTGTAACACACACTTTGTTGTAATGCTTGCCTAGCTCCTAGCGTAGCACGCCCTCATACTCGGCTTCTGACTCCCAACAAAGATGAAACAGAAGTGAGATGTCTCACTCTGTAGCTAAAACAGAGAGCTCAACACACAGGGGGAAAAGAAGAGCTGCAGCAATGTGCTGTACAACAAATATATAGTGTTTTCTGAAAATGAAACCACATAAACCCTATTCTGGTACAGCCTCTAAATACAATTATGGATCTGAAAAGGAGCATAAATGAGCAAAGTTTTAGAAATGTTGTTACAACAACATATCACTTCATTCTGCCATATCCCAAAACCTTGTATAGTTATTACACTAAATCCATGTATCTTAAAACAGGAACCTTTTCTTATTATAACTCATTAGCCAACAAATTGTCTACTGCTAAGGCTTTCTGGGTTGAACTTGTTCTGTAGAATTAATGCTCCGTGTGCTAAGATGTAGACCTCAAGAGCGCGTGTTTTTTTTCGCCATGTGTAATTGTTCTTATGCAATACCAAATCAGCCAAAAAAAGAACTAGCAAATGAAGCCAACCCAAATCATCTATTCTGTGTATCTGCTGACATTACAAGACCAGCTGAGAGTCGCTATTCATCCGAATATTTCAGAAAGAAAGAGGAAGAGATGAGGGTAAATACAGCAGTTGTGTGGCAGCGCTCTCACACTTTGTCACCATCAAAGGTCACAGTGACAGATCTTACATTTCATCTCTTTCTTCCAGATACAATCTCCTCTTCCCTCTCACTGTCACCTCTTAAAGTTGAGCTCTCCCGTGTGTGTGTGTGTGTGTGTGGATGTGTGTGTGTAAGTGAGTGAAAAAGAAAGAGAACAGTTGCAAACTTTCCTGTGCATGGGAGTGTGGAGATGAGAGGAAAACTGAGATGAGTGTGTGTGTCAGAGCAAGAGCAGAACAGGGAGATGAGAGGGAAGTGTAAGCTGTCATATATGAGGTGAGATGTGGGTTCATGCTCAGGTTAGACTTTTCTCAGGGGTGTGTTGAACCTGCTGAATGAGAGATGTAAAAAACATAAAGAGAGGAGAAGAAGAAGAAGAGACCAACCAACTTACCCTCCCTGTAGGCTCTGTATATGGCTGCATTCATGTACGTGTGTATGAGTGTGTGTGTGTTTTATTAGTAAAGGTATACAGTAAATCATGCAAAGGTATCCAATACCTAGCAGAATCAAAGTAATAACATGTGAGTTAAACAAGTTAATGAGCTTTAGAGGTGCAGTTGGGATGATTTGTTGTTTTTGACAAAGAGATTGGTTAAGGTTAGGGTAAGAATACCAGATAAGCCAATCAGAGGCAGAGTAGGACGTGACATGCCTCGCTATCCCAGAAAAACGTTAATTAGCATACCGTTGTCAGGTTTAAGCGAAATGGCGGGCCCAAAACACAAAGACGACAGAGCTGTGTTGAGTTCAAAGATTGACTAAATAAGAAGGGTGACAACATAAAGAGTTCTGAAGTCAGCAGGCAAAAATAGTTCAAGAAAAGGTTGAAGAATCCAAAAGACGAGGAATCAAAATTAACTTCAACACCGAGACAAAGGGGGTACACACACACACACACACACACACACACACACACACACACACACACACACACACACACACACACACGCACACACACACACACAACACAGAGACTAAACACACAAGGTAACGATGGTGAAACAAGAGACAGGTGAGTTTTATCTTAGCAGAGGATGTGTGTTTATTATGACTTCAAATATTATTTGTGATTAATAAGGTAAGCAGAGTGATTTTTGTTTACAAACAATAATATAACACTCCCCCTCCCCTGAAGCAATAATTCACCAACAAAAATGTATTAATTAATATGCAATAAAGCGCTTAACAGACAATATGTGTATTTCCATTATATCACTATTGGATCTCAGGTATTGTATTGTATCTTATTTTCTGTTATTACACCTTTTTGCAGTCCAAGATCCTACTTTCAAAAATTTGCTATCAATACATTTAAATTCATATTTCTATATACCAGTCGCTCTGGGATATTGCAGACTTGTTTTGAGATTGTTGCAGCCCAAAGTGCCTGATGTTGCGAGAGCTTTTTGTTGCTTTTGACGTTTGTTTTGTATGTTTGCTGCAATGAAGTTGAGACAGAGAAAGTTGCAGAAGATTTTTTTTTTTTTTTATAGTTCTTTAAACAGATTTTTCCTAGTAACCTTACCAAAAAGGCTCAGGATGCTGCATATGTTGGTATAATGTGAAAATGGCTGTTGGGTTTATGACAAAAAAAATAATAATTTATTGAATGAATGAATGAAATTTGAACATGTTTGTCAGTGGCTTGTTGATCTGAACATTGTTAATTTCCTATCCCGGCCTGGGAGACACACTCATACGGTTTGATAAAGGACTTATTGGACTTTAACTTATCATTGCACTTACAATAACGAGCGTAGCTGTCCTTAATTTAAGTCGTCCTGGACGTCTCAACTCCATTTTTTCCTGCATCCACCTTGTGTGTTTGTGTATGTGCGTGTGTCTTTGTGCGCACCTCTACTCCCAGCTCCTCTCGGATAACTGTGCATCTCACCCTGTCTCTAAGGGCGACGCCAGCCCCCCCCTCCTGAGGAAACCCATTTCGGCCGCTTGTACCCTGGATCTCGTTCTTTCGGCCATGACCTCATGACTTCATGACCATCGGTGAGGGTAGGAACCAAAACTGACCGGTAGATCGAGAGCTTTACCTTCTGGCTCAGCTCTTTTCGTCACAATGGTGATTTCTAACAGCACCTTAATAATCCCAGAAATGAAACATAGCCAATATAGACTAGTGGAAGCCTGACTAAATGGATTTTGGTGTGAAATGTAGACCTGCGAGATCACAAGATCCAGCTGCTGTGCAGAGGAAAAACACACAGTGGACAGACTGTGCAGGCATCCCATGAGACAGAGGCGAGTCCTGGTTTAAAAAAAAAAAAAGATCCTCTGATTCAGAAAGGATTTCTTTAGAATTTTGTAAAGGGTAACAATGCCTTTGTAAGGGAATACGCTATGCGAGGGGAGTGGAACTTGCTTCAGCAATTTGTCTGCCTCTCTATCCCTAAACACAACTCTTTCTTTGGTGTGTTTTTTTTCAACAAAGAACAGCTCTCCTTCTCTGCGTAATTTCAAAGTGTGCCGACTTCTCCGTTTCCCCAGAGAGATGAAACACATCAAAGTGGCATGCTGGGAGATCGGCGACACACAAAGATTTGAGTAACTATGATAAACAATAAGTGATTAAAGTCAGTTCAGCGGTGTATCCTTCCACTCGTGAGTTAATTTGTGAGTGAATTCTCAACAGGACAAACAGAGAGGCCTGGAACAGGAAAAACAAAGGCTGTCTCTCAGCACACCGCCTTAATGAAGAGCTCTACCCATCTCACAAAAGCCTCACACACATTTGCAAATGAGCAAACACACATCTAAATCCTCAGCTTGTTATTCCCCAACAACATGGTGACAGAGGAATGTCACTCCAGAGGGTAAAGAAGAAGAAAAAAAAAAACTAATTTGCTCCATTCTCTCAGAAAGGTTTTTCCATTTTGTTTGTCTACTTTTCATGAAATGTGGAATGAGAAAATAATGTACTTTGCATTTTTGAAAATAGACAATGGTTTTGGAATTGATTTGCTCGCCCTCAGTTTTTTCCCTTCTATTTTTCCCGGTTTATTTGTTTATTTAGTCCTATCTTTCTGACATTAAATGAAGATTTGAATATCCATTCAAAGGCCAAAATTAATAAATACCATGTTTAATTTTGCAATCATTTGGATGTCACGTATCAAGCCAAAAACTACTCGGAATTTATCATTTTCAAGGAGGAAAAGTGTCACGGTTTAGCAGAATTAGAGGACCCAAATGCAGAGACGACACAGGCAGGCGGGAGAGTGTTTGACTGGGATTTATTACCAAAAACAGAAAGTCCAAAGCGACACAGGGATCAAAATGCAAAGACAAATGCCACAAGGAGAAAAAAAAAAAAGTCCCAAATCCAAAAAAAAGCAAAAATCCCAAAACATCAAAAAATCCTAAGAATTTCCAAAGAGGAAATGGAAAACCTCAAGGACGAAAAAATACCTCAGGGAAGGCTTCAAAAGAAGGCCACACTGAGGAGGAGAGCAAACAAAGACACAAACGCACAAGACGATGCGACAAGAGACGAAGGGAACACAGACGTTAAATACAGGAGCTAACGAGCAAACCAGGAACAGATGATACAACAGGTGAATCACATCAGGACATGAAACAGAAAATACAGACCCTCACAAGAGACCAGACAAGACAGAAACTACAACACAAGACCAGGGAGGAAACACGGAGAATAACAGAAAACAACACATGCAGAAAAAGAAGCAGGAAACAAAACCAAAACCATAACAGAAAAGCCTGTCAAGCACTGCACATGCAGCATTTAAAGCAGCATTCCCAATACAGGCCTATTTTATATCAGCAATGGTTCAAAATGACAATGATGATGTATCATTTGAAAGATCTTGCTTGTGGTGGTGAACTCACAGTAAAGTATCACTCAACTCAACATATTTTTACCAGCAGCGAGAGTGAATATTGGCCTTCCATTACAGGGCCGATCTACTTTGAAATATTAGAAATACTGGATAGGATAGAACAACACAATGCAATTCTGCTAAATAAAATATCACATTGATTATTAAATTCACTTGGTTTCATTTTTTTTTTTTTTTTTTAAGTACATATATCCATATACAATACACATTTTTTGTATAGTCACCATGGAAACATTAAATTGTCATTCAGAACAGGCAGCCATGTGACAGTGATCTGATCCAATGGAAGTTGTCAAATTGACAGCAGTCTAGCCTAATGGATTGGTGGGGAGGGGCACCGGGGGCAGTCATATTTTGAGAGTGGTGGGTGCCACCCCGTGCACCCCTTGTAGCCCCGCCCCTTTTTTTTCTCCACAAAGTAAAATTTGTATTCGATAAAGAGTGTAAATAAATAATAAATAAATTGTGTGTCCACTGAATATGCAACAGAGCTTTAAGGACACAGAGTGTTAAACTTGTGTTATGTTCAGAGGATTGAGGTCTTTCCCCAAGTGGGACCAAAAAGTTATTTAATGCAGCTTTAAAGGAAAAGCTAGACATTTTGGGAAATTGTGTATTCACTTTATTATCGAGAGCCAGTTGAGATCAGTGCGGCTCTCATGTGTCATGTCATTAATTACTTAGCCAGCTAAGCCCAGTTTAAAGACACTAAAAAGAAAAAGATCCACTTAGGGGCAGAAACGGCCAACCTGGCTCTGTCTAAAGTAAAAAAAAAAAAATCCACTTATCCATTTGCACAAACTTTGGATTATGGAGTGTTTCCCACTGCTTCCAGCCTTAATGCTAATTGCCCCCCGTCCAATTTTCTCATGTAACGTTCAGAAAGAAAGCAAATAAGCATATGACATTATATAACAACATTTCACATGATGTTAACCTTTAACTTTGAAGTTGCGTTAGTCATTGTTTGGCTGCGGGCAGAACTCATACCGTAAAGCTGAAAATCATGTAAAATATCATCTTATAAAGAGACACAGAGCGACATTAGCATTTATTTGGTTAGTCATTTCTAGACATATGACAAATATAAGTCACATTTTCACAGTTTAGTTCTGTTTTGATCTCAGCTACTAAGTGCGCCACCTTCTTCACCAGCTTGCTCACTCTGCTGTTTGGTGCGGAGCAGGTAGTGTGCATTGGGTTTATCAGAGCTTTTTGCTTATAACAGGTGCCTACGGTTGCTAAGCAATGAGAGTGAGTTCGTGGGTTGTAAAACCAGAAATGAAGTGTATTGCACACAGTGTTGAACTACTCCTTTAAATAGAAGTTAAACCTTTGTAAAGCTATAGGAAATACAACAAAATATTTGAATACAGCTGAATTAAATCTGATGAAAGCCTTTCTAAACCTGTCTTGTAGACAACTAGTGTGGTGCTGTGATAAATTCTACAATAAATCTGTAATTGTACACACTGCATGAATCCCCAACCATTTTATTGGAGCCAGACTACACCAGATCATATCAGAGTTTTAATTAAAGCTCTATATTGCCTGCTGTCAAATCCAATTACAGGGCTAACCCTACTTTGAACTTTCACCCAAACAAATCAAATCATGTCTTTCCACATGTATCACCTGTTACCCAAAGCCATCATCCTGGAGGTCAGGTGAGGGAGGAGAACGGGTCCCATCAAAACTGCTCTGTCTTTGGACCCTACCGCTTCCCCCATCTCATTTTGCAACCCAATAATAATCATGTCTGCGTGGTATTATGGTATTTGTGCTGAAAAGAACTCTGTGAGCATCCCATTAGCAATGCAACAAAACCAACACAACCTGTCACAGTGGATTATCCCAAATCCTCCCCTCACTCCCTCCCTCACCAACAGCCCCCTCTTCCACATCACATGCTGGTTTGCTCCACCACCCTATTTACATTTTTATTGGCCAATTATCTCTGTCTCTCCCCAGTCTGTCTGGAAGCAGGGCGCTCAGTAATAGGGGGAATCTCGACTATTCTCTAATTGAAAGACTTTCTGGGGATTATGGAGAGGTCAGAAATAAAGTTGTTTTGAGAAATCATAAACATAAGCCGTTTCTCTCACTCTGTTGAGGAATATTATTTCTTTCCTCCGGCAGGTGTTTATCATTGTGGGAGTTTAAGAAAAAATAATTCTTAGAGCAGAGGGGCTTATCTCTCCTCCGGGAATACTTTAAGTCAGGAGTCTGGAGCTCTTATTGCCAACAGGGAAATGGGAAGGGACAAAGGCACAATAGGATTTTTAGATGGTCGAATTAGCCCTCCGTGTGCCGATTGCTTTTCTCTTCAATCACTCATGCCTCCGATGTGTCACGATGTTTTTACGTAAAGGTCTGACAACTCTGAGACACCGAAGCCACACAAACACTCTACGCGCTTTGACGGATGATCCTGACACAGGGAGAACATGGTTCTTAAAATATGATATTTTTTAATTGGTTAGTTTTCTTTACCAGATGCTTTTCACACCAGGGGAAGAATGCTGAAGCAGGTTTGCAGCTTATTGGGTCCCCATGGTTTTTGGAACAAATGCTAACAGCGCTAACCAGATGTTATTTAAAGGCACCTGGGGGACAAACTTTAAAAGTATTTGCCACCACATTGTGTCTGCTGAAGAAAAAATAACTAAGTAAAGTTCAGGCTTTCAAGCAAACTCTGTAACAGACTATACTCAGGTGAGCCACAGATTTAGAAACAGATATTTTCTGCTGTATACATAAATAATGTTGTACTGTTTTTCGTGTGTTTGTGTATGTGGGTGTCTGCACATGCAGTACCATGCTATCAATCTAGTGAGTATGCAAAAAGTTTATTTCTGTTTGAATAGAGCAGAGGGGCACTAAATTATCTTTAAACACCTCTCTAAGCAGCAGTTTCATTCCATGTCTGCTTCATTAGACGGAGAGAGACAGGAAAGATGGGAGACAGGGAAGGGATGACATGTGAAAAAGGTCATGGACCAGATTCAAGTCCATAATGCCTCAGGACAGCCAGGTTAAGGGTAGAGCCAGACGGAACGTGGCCAGGCCGCCAAGTGCCACCCACGGCTCCTGTCATCAGCTGCATGTGGGCAGATAAGTCATCTCGTCAGATTAGGCTGTCAGGCGACCTTGATTGGTGGAGTTGCATTGAATGGGAGTTGAATTTGAAGACTCCCTCCACTCAAAAATGGTGTTTTGTCTTCTGTTTATGTCCCGTAAAATGTCTGACCTAGACTATACTGACTTGTATCTGTGTAAAGTGTGTCACTAGAGAGAGAGAGGGAGATGCACTTCCCTAAAATCTGAGATTCAAACATACCCTGGGCAAGCTACCTAAGATGCAAAAGCCTTCAGAGAAACGCGATAACCCTCATAGCGGATCTGTCAGTACAGAGAGCAAAAGACAACAGAGAGAAAACAGCCAGTTACAAGCCACGAAACAACGTAAAGAACTAAAGGATGCTAACTACACTCACCATTCTAATATGTCTGCTAGTTGCCAATTTTAGCGCACAACAGACTCCTTATCTGAGTCTGGGTCGATTCAATAATTATTTGGGACACATATTTTGTCTAAAACTACCATGAACAAGCAGTGTAAGGGACATTTTACGAAGGTCTCTTTGCATCACCAAAATAATATCTGACAAAGTAATAGGATGCAACTTAAAGCCCATGTGTATAGGATTAAAAACCCCGTTCTTATTCCCAACTCATAAAATACTGACGCTTGGTCATTGGCTCTCAGCGTTGGATACCACCGCAAAAAAATGTATGGGACGCAGCGGGCTGTAAGAATACGTAGTATAAACAAAAAAATGATGGCGAGTAGTATAAAAGACCGAAAATCTACATTAAGAAGTTGGTTGGGATAAAGGATGGGTCAAACAACACAGGACGTTCACCCAGGAGACCGGCGCTCGTGTCCCGTTCTTGTCTTGTGTGTCACTGAAACGTCCATTTTATAAGCTCACCCGCCATCTTTTTCTAACTGTGCTCTTGTGCATTTCAGTTAAACATACGTCCTGGCCCAGAGCGTCAAAAAGTGACGCCAAGAGTCCCAACCGAGCATGTCTAAATGTGACACTAAAGGAAACTTTTGGCGTCAATAACCTGACCATGCATCACTTTTTGACACGATGGAAGTGAGAATGGGTTGGATTAAAAAAAATATCTCACTTTATCCCTAGTGGTAGTATCAAAGAAGACACTTAGGCAGACTACACAGATCCAAGCATTGGATACGGAGGCTGAAAGCAACACAGACTCCACCAAGTTTCACCAGAGTTGCGTTCCACCCTTTTTTGTAAATTTTTTCTTATGTCATCAGAAAAAAAAAGGAAGATGCTATAACAATCACTTAGAAATCTTGCACAGACAGACTTTAAAATAGGTTTGTATCACATACTCATAAGCTCAAACCAAGATTAAACAATGCGCAAATATGGATGATCTGTTTTTGATTTATTAAAGGTCCCATGGCATGGTTTGTGAGTTTTTTTTAACATTAATATGCATTCCCCCAGCCTGCCTATGGTCCCCCAGTGGCTAGAAATGGCCATTGCAATCCTTTTGGATTGCATGGGCAGTGGACTGCGTGCATGGGAATAAATTACAATGGAAATATATTTGAATATATTTAACCTTTTCCCTGATGGTCTGAATAAGTCTCAACATTTGTCGCTAGTTGCATTAGTGGCAAAACAATAGTGGCGTTAAAATGTTATCACGTTCATTTTTTGACAGCCCTAGAAATAAAACATAATGTCAAATTGTCCATTTGTCCAAAGTAGTTGCTGGACATCCCCATCATCTTTTCCACCTAAAAACAAAAATGAAAATGCAATAATCAGCATTGCTTGGCTTTCCTGTACTCTGTTGAATGTTTGTGAGAAAGAGCCAAGGAGAAGTGAGTAAGGAGGTATGAGTATGAATAGAGACAGACAGAATAGAGGAGTGGAAGAAAACATGTAAGTCAGTGATAAAGAGTGTGTGTGTTTAAGGTTGTAGTGATTCCTGGCTGAGGAGATAAATGGATGGAGTTTGCAGCCCAACAAACAGCAGCCATGAGAGGAGAGGCTCTTGGGTAAAGACGCATGCTGCACTTAAGAGCCAATTACCCACCATGTACACATCTCCTCCTCTTCTTTTTCTCCGCTATCTCTCCCTCTCTGCTATCCAACATGGCACTCATCTTAGTTTAATGGCCTGCAGGGACTCCGACACAGACACACGCACGCGCACAAGCACGCGCACACACATGCGTGCACACACACACACGCATGCTTGCATGTGTGCAGTGTTACTGTGCAAACAGAGATTTCCTCGTGATGTGTTTGCAACCCTTTAATCTCTTCTTTATTTCACTTTTCTTTTACTATCTCCTTCCCTCTACTTCACACACACACACACACACACACACACACACACACACACACACACACACACACACACACACACACACACACACACAGACACACACGCGTAGACACACACACGTAGACACACACTTATCTAATTTTAATGCGTCTGAAGGGGAGGCACTCAGCAGCACAGCAGGGGGGCTTCCTGGCAAGTCACGGAAGCACTGAAAACATACACTGCTGCTCACGCTACCACCATACACACATAAAAACACACACACACACACACACACACACACACACACACACACACACACACACACAGCAGTATATACATGCAAGCACATAGCGTCACAAAATCACAATGCGGTATGGCATACATGCTGACGGTTGTGTTAGGGGACATGCTTCATCATCACATGATTGCAGAAGAAAGTAAAAGTCCTCCAAATTCCGTGACTGGGAGGCTGAAAACAGTCTTACGAGTCTACCAGCGCTAGACAGGAAACTTTGCCAGAGGCTGTTCTGATCTGACAAGGTCTTTGGCCCTTTTCATCAAACCCACTGAATCTTGAACACCTGCTTTCAGTCTGCACGGAAAGTTAAATTGTGTAACAAAAAAAAAAAAAAAAGTATGGTGTCAATGTTCCGTTTCCAAAGACGAATTGTGGCGACATTAAAACCATTATCAAAGCAAATCACAATTAATAAATTCATTTACCAGATTACGAGTCTTTTAGTTGAATCCTTGCATGTCACTTTGACATTTTTTTCCCTCCGTTTGCCTGGTGTGATTTCATTAACAGCCAACCTTTGATAAATCTGCCTGCTGAAGTGTGAATTCCCTGCTGGCATTTCGTCTTTTTTAATTTGATAGATAATTGAGAGTCCTGGCGAACACACGGAGAAAAACAGCTCGGTCAGTGTAAGAAGTAGGGCTGTAACGATGCACCAATCCCAGGGTTCATTTTTATTTATTTTTAATTATTTTTAGGGTGGGGGGTTGCCTCAGTTAATGTAATTCAAGCGTAATACAACTTTTTTTCTGCCATTGTTTTGTCATCGATTACTGACTTTGCAACACAGTTATACAACAGACACCTAATTTATTGATATTGATTGATTTCAATATTGATCGATCCAACACCAAAGATTCTTTTGTACCTTGAAATGTTTCCAAAATCGTATCAGTGGATCATTAACTCGTTGGAAGGAGACATAAGAATAATGGTAATGGTAACATTAATGGACAATTCCCCTCCCAACCTGTAGGGGGAACGAAGAGGAAAAGTGCTTTGGTGCCTAGTGTAAAGCTGCTGGTTGACAAGTAGCTAATGCTAATGTAATTCTTAGTGGGTAGCATAAGATTATGACACCGTTCAACACGCAGTTATTTGTAGTATGATTGTTTTGACCATGGTTAACAACTCTGGGCTAACCCACAAATTCATCAGTAACGTTAACTGTATAGACAACTATGTAAGTAAATGTAAGAACATGTACCCAAGTACTTTACTTAAGTACAAATATGAGTTACTTGTACTTTACTTGAGTTATTTTCTTTTCGTGCCACTTTCTACTTCTACTCCGCTACATTTCAGAGAGAAATATTGTACTATTTTACTACATTAGTCTGACAGCTTTAGTTACTAGTTACTTTACTTTTTGCACACAAAACTCATGTAGTTTATAAAATACAATGTTTCATTATGAATGAAACTACCCAACAATATGACAACGTTCAAGCCCAGCTGAAATGATTGGACCATTAAACACACAACTGTTTGGATCCTTTCCAGTTTCTAAAATTTGAGGATACATCTGCATCCAGTACTTTTACTTTTAACACTTTAAGTACATTTTCCTGATGAAACATACATACGTTGACTTAAGTAACATTTTCAATGCAGGACTTTTAATTGTAACAGAGTTTGTTTTTAAGTGTGGTATTTGTACTTTTACTTTACCAAAGGATCCGAATACTTCTTCCACCACTGGACAAATATAATTATCTACAACTTTTTTCAAGTACCTTTTATCTGCTATGAAGTCAAAAAAAGACGTTGATGATTGGCTGTTTTTTTCTCACATCTGACGTTGCCGATTCTGATTCTGAAAATTGAATCGGCTGATGTCAAACTGCTGCTCGCTTCGGCCTTCAGTGCACTTCACTGCCAAAGGCCCGCTGGTCTTTGCTTCTATAGGGCTCAACAGTGACCGGCCACTTTTAGAACGGCTCCAGTTCTGGAAGTGATTTTCCCCGTTCAGTATCTCTATTGACATTTCAGAAAATGCTAAAATAAGAAGTTTTAGGCCTGGAACCAAGCCAACCAGCCCGGAGATGAACCGTGACCATGAAACATCTGAATCAAAGTAAATGAACATTTTGAAAACGGCAAAAACAACAACAAGACTGTGTACAGTGGTACACAGCTCGCTCTAGCCAATCAAGGCTTCGCAGGTGCGGTAATCATTTCCATGGTAACAGTGAGCTCCACCAATCAGAGACGTACCTATTAGGCTTAAGATTGTGGGTAGTGCGCAAATAAAACACAACACATGGGCCAGAATGTGTGACACATTTTCGTTTCAGAACTTTTCATAAACAACACTTTTGTACATTTGGAGTAGAGGCTCAGTTCAGTTGTTTTCTCTCTTACAGTGGCCAAAGGGGGGGGGGGGCTGGGGCAAGCCTGACTGCATAGTTCCAAATTGTCTTTCTGGGACTAAGCCTGTTTTTGTTCAACCCTGTATGGGAACAGTGTCACAGCGAGGCCAGTGGGCCGAAAGTCTCATGGTCCATAATCCTGATTTTACACTGTAAACAAAAACCGGCTGCATTCGGTTGAGATGTTTAACTGATACTGAAATTTCAAGCTTATCAGCCGTGGACAAGTTTATGTATTTGGAAATGGCCGACAGTCTGATTGTCAAATCCATTTTTCAACAGATACAAACCATTTAAGTCCAGCAGACAGTAAAGACGAGTATGGCCCCTGTCATGGTCTGTATTATGCAAAATCCTGCAGTTTCCTGAAACAAGTTGTGTGAGGTTTTTAGAGCAGAACTGAAGTGAGCAGAGGGGGACAATAAGTTGTGGTGCCGGTGGCGATGTGTGGCTTTGAGCTACAATAACACGTTTTACCAAGAAAACGCAGGGAGCGGGATGGGATGTTTTAAAGGTCACTGTTATTCTGTAATAAGAGGTAGTTCCCCCAAAGCTCCACCATACTGTACCTGTCAGCAAATACCAGACCTAGGGTGTTTAACGGCAAATACTTTTCACTGAACAAAAGCCAGGTATTATTTGAGCATTGAAACAGCTTCAAAAGGTGGTGGGCATTTAAATATGTGATGACTTGAGGCATTTAGGCAGTTATTTAATACAGCTCTGATGCATCTGTGATATTAGATGTAGATCTATACTACTTGATACTTTATATATTACTTGTAACATATTAAGATGCCTTTTTTGTTTTTAAAAATGAGCTTTTAAATGTTTAAATGTTTTATGGTCACAATTTATCCTGTTGCTGGTTTGGCTCGGTTCCAGGCCCAGACTGACTTATATAAACACATTTTAGTGATAATGATACAGCAATGGAGATAATGAAAAAAAAAAAAAAAATCACTTCAGGAATTGGAGCCGTTCAAAAAGTGGCCTGTCACTTTTAATGTGTGTGACAACACATCTTAAATGTGACCGTCAACATATTAAAGAACACCAAATCCGGAGGATTAGTTAAAGGTCCAATATGTAATTAATTTACTGGAATAAATCTAAAAATGACCCCAGTGCATTCAGACTAATTTCACCCTAGGGTCCTTTGCACCATGACCTCAAGCCCCCAGAGCTTTTTCCCCTTGGTCGAACATTGGGCAAGGTAGCGCTATTAGCAGAATGGCTGAGTAGGAGCAAGAGACGAGAGAACAGAAAAAGAGATGGTTGACAATGAACGTTACAATAAGTGGCTCAATTCTGAAGGTCGGCTTTTTTAGTTGTGTCCAATTATTGTTCTCAGTTAGGGTTAAATATTCCTGTTTGTTTGACCCATCCGACACCCCAACCAACCGCCTTTCGCGGACATTTGTCACTCTTATATTTCGTCTACAAGCATAAATATAGGTCGTAATTGCTGCTTAAACAACCGATGTTTGGGATCATTTTTTTTTTTGTGGGAGGACAGTCTCTAATGTCTTTATGTTCTCCAGTTGTTGTGGACTCTGTGTTGTTGAATAACCCCTTACAAGTCTATATTATATGACCTCACAGCTTAGCTGGAAATGTGCAGAGAGCTTTATTGCAAATCAACGCGCAACTGCTTCATCTTAGCAGGTAATTACTTTCTCAGCTGCAGGGTACGTTTCTGATAAACCTCAGTTCGCTGTAATGCTGGAGTCAAAGTCATTTAATGTTATTTATACAAATCTCTCCATCGTGCAGATTCATTCAAAAGGTCTGGGATAATATCACCGTCGCAGTACAAAAGGTAGCAGCAGCTCTTCGCTGTAGTTGCCAATAGAACTTTGCCTGGTCGAGGCGTTGGATTGGAGCAGAGAGCTTTTAGGCCCACATGCAAAGAAATGGATAGCTCTGTTGCACTCATTTTTCTCCATTGTTGCACTGGAATGAGAACAAACGCCTGAAAAAGAGAGAGAGAGAGAGATCTGCAGGGTGCAAAAAACAGTTGAAACACACACTCACATATGAGAAAACACACATATGTCCCAAGGCGCTTATGTCGCACAAAAAAAGAAATAATTCAGCTTTGCACTCAGAATAACCTCTGATAGTCCATGGCCATGAAATTTCAGCTTTGGCAAAGACGCGGGCATAAAAAGGGGAGACAAAAACAAATCACACAAACACTCGCAGATACTCTCCCACATACAGGCCTGCCAAATCTGGATTTGGCCAGGGAGCTGTCCCTCCTCTCTCTCTCCTCTCTCTCTCTCTCTCTCTCTCCCTCCCTCCCAAGACAGCCTGGTGCTGGTGATTGGTGCCTGATGGGCTCAATGCCATTAAGGGGCAGATGTTAAACTCTGGTCCTCTCCTCTCTTACATAACTCCTGTTTTTATCTGGCCTATTCCCCGCGGTGTAATGAGGCCAATAAAATCAGTGCCTCGTTAGCATACTTATGTAAGCTGAACTAATGAACTGGGCTCAATCGCCGATCCATGATGAGAACCAGGGTAATTTAGTGTCTGTATATTTATGTGCGTAGTGTTTCATCAATACCAGCTGAATTATGAGTTTGTCATGTTTTTTTGTGTGTGTTTTCTCAAGCCTCTGTAGTCAGGAGTCAGCTCCACTTTGTGATCAAGAGCCATGGAAATGGTTTATGGCGCAGTCAACACATTCTCCCTTTAATCCGCTGAACACTTGCATTAGTGAGCGAAGACAGCGAGGCAGCATAGCATAAGCCATCCTGAATGCTTTCCAGGGTGACAGTATGAGAAGAGGCGAAGGAAAAAAAATTGGAGAGGGTGAGGGACGGGTCGAGGAGTGGATGAAGGAGGACTGAGAGCGAGGAAGAGGCTAGAGATGAAGACAGGGTTAAGCTGGGTGAGGCTAGGGCCGAGACACAACGTGTCAAAGAGAGAAGAGGAGAACACAGTGGGAGGAGGGCGAAAGGCAGAGAAAGGGGAGGGGGAGGTGTCAATAGGGGAGAGCAGGGAGTCGGGGCTCCTCCGTGGGGGTTTGACTTCACCCCCGCTGTTCCTTTTGCAATTTTTTTTTTTTTTTAAAGCTTTATGTCTGGAATCTCACTTCATTTCTTCCATGACATCTTCGCCTGGCGTTGTCCATGCATCAGTGCCCTGCCCTCCTTCCACTGTCTGCCTCGTCTTCTTCTGTCTTTGTAGAGTCGTGGTTGGAACTCTGTGTGTGTTTGTGTGTGTGTGTGTGTGTGTGTGTGTGTGTGTGTGTGTGTGTTATACTTAAGCTGGAGTTCCAGATAAGTTCTCCGAAACAGTGTGAGAACAACAGAGCTGCAGGCCGCCCGCTAAGATTAGGAACACTCGCCCTCTGTACAGCTTGTTTGGAGGCACTTGTACTTTACTTGAGTACCACTTTCTACTTTTACTTCACTGTATTTGACAGCTTTAGTTACCAGTTATGTTAAGATTTTACACTCACAAAACACATGAACTACCTTTATACTTTTACTGTAGTAACAGTTTGAATGCAGGACTCAGTATTGAGTGTTGGGATCCCATATGAACACACCCGAGTAAAAAGCCCCATCTGCACAGGACTAGAATTACCTGGGGACCTCTAGTAATTTGTAATAATTGCTGAGATCACCCGTGATCTCAATCTCATGCGAATCCGCCATGTTTATAATTAGTCAAGTAAAGATTACCGCAAATGACTTAGCATATTTCGCCAAACAGAGAAGCTGTGTGATAATATTAGTCCCGTGCGAATCAGCATCTCGGTGATTCGGAGTTGCATTGGCTGCGCTGGTTATTATTAAAAAATTTTGGAATCAAATGAGGTTCCCTGGCAATAAAAGTCCCATGCTAATGCAGAAGGGCTAACGTTTTGTATTTCTGGTTTTCCCTGTGTTCTTGTCACTGGTTTGAAGTGGGCTGGGGTGAACTGGGAACATGTGATAGACCACAAATCTGTTTTTAAATTGGACTTTGCATTGCCAGACCTATCTCGACAGTGCTGTGTCAGTTGTGTCGGGGTCTGGCTGCACAAGCCAACATTCTGTGATAGGGGAAAATACTTCTTTAAACCAATCACAAACAGTCCTGGGTGGCGGTAAGCTCCAGATACAGCAACGGTGCCCTTGCAAAATCAATAGGGGAACTAGCAGGAGGGAAGGAGAATGCATGGCGCGGGATCTCTTTAAACCCGGACTGTCCTTGCCCTGTTTAAGACCGTCTCCTCCAATTTTTGACCAATCGGCTTAAAGTATCATCACACTAATATTTAATCCCTTTGACAACACTGAAAATTCTGTGCAACATTTAATACTTTTGACAGACCAATAACAATTTCATTATAGTGTAATATTATTTTCATAACATGTATACAAACCATGAATATAGTCGTCTCAGGAACTTTGCACCTCGTTCCCCCCCTTTTTTTTTCTTCTGCACTACTCATATTTTATATTTCTTGTTGACACTGTAAAGGGATTGCTTCAATCTCGTTGCCCAGGTGTTGCAAGTGTGTATAATGACAATAAAGTTATTCTATTCTCTAATCTATTCTATTAACATCTCACATACTTGCTCTACGAGAGCCCTCATCTCTCCTGCCTATTTTACTTTTGTCAACAAAAAATAGCATGTGGTGTATATGTGTGTGTGTGTGTGTGTGTGTGTGTGTGTGTGTGTGTGGGTGGGTGTGGGTGTGTGAGTGTTGCTAACTTGAGCAAGCCGGCTGTAGGCTATCTATTTTGGGAAGCGGCAATCTGTCAGGACTGCCAGAATTTGAATATTTTTTTAGAAAAGATTATATTTAGTTTTTGTTATGGGATTGGCATTGAATTGACCATAATAACAGTATATCAAAGTTTCTTATTTATGTATTATTATTTATTTATGCAATTGTGGAGAGCTGTGTAGCAGTGGTGTTGGGGCTACTGCTGCCCCTAAGTCATTAAGTATGTTTTACATTGTGATATTTCTATTATACCTACTAGACTTCTTCCACCACTGTATACACACTCTAATTCATAAGGTGTTGACTTCCCACACACTAACATTTAACACAAAAACACACAGGCTATTTTGGTTTGCTCTACGTTTGATGTCTTAACATTCTCAGTCCCTCCCTCCCTTTCTTCCGTCTGCAATGTTTCCATTTGGGAAAGTAGCGAGGCCCAAGATTGTAGTCATCGGAGAGGCTCTTCTTTATCTCTCTGTTTTGTAAAAGGAAAGGAGAGGGGGGGGGGGCGAAACGGCGAAGACGAGTGGGAGAAAGAGAACGAGAGGCGGCTAATAATTGCAGCTGGCTTGTTTTAATTGTGCCCGGAGTCCCTGGTGTTTGCAGGGGCAAATAGACGGACTGAGGCACTGTTGTGCTGATCAGCATGCTCTTTGCTGCTCCACACAATAACACACACATAACCATTAAGCCTCAATGATTCACACTCATGCACACACGCACACACGCGCACACACACAGCATTTTCCACAGCAGCTAAGATGTCAAAAATCACAACAGCGGCCATTATGTGCAGACGTACCACTTCCCCCCAGCGTTGCTCATACCCATAGAGTGTGCGTGCATGCGTGCGTGCGCGTGTGTGTCTGTGTGTGTGTGTGTGTGTGTGTACTGGATGTTTAGGAGCGTGTGTGTTCTTTGAATCCTCAGAACACGCTGTCCTAAGGCACCTCTGCCAAGTGAAAGTCAGTGTTTGTCCAGGGGTGAGTCGCTGGCCAAACATCAACTGCCGAGTGGCAGCAAAGCATTCAATAAAAATCTTTAAAACAAAACCAAAACACTCATTTGCATAAAGTAGGAGAAACTGTCCCTCGCTGAATTTAAAATCTGCTGCCGTGTTTAACCTATCGCCCCGGGTTGCGTCTGTGAAGTGGACCAAGGTTTAAAGGGAGCCAACTGCAATCAAACTGGCGGAGAAAATCCTCACATCTTGAATCAACAGGAGGGAAGCATGTCAAGGAAAAAAAAACGTTCCTTATGTCTGTCTCGCTGTACTTCTTTTCTCGTCCTTTGTTTCATGTGTTCATGAGAGAGACAACAGACAGAGAGCAAATGTGTGTGTGTGTGTGTGTGTGTAAGAGGGGGGCAAGAGTAAAAGACAGAGGGTGTGTGTGAGAGGGAGAGATTCATTATTCGGATAATGAGTCCATCTGGGACAATATGAGACAGTTCCCTTCCCCCGTGGTTGTCTCAGGGAGAGGACACTTTTCCAGCTCGGAGCCAGAGGACGCCGAACAGCGGCTCGGCCTCGTTAGCATGCCTGCCGACGGACGTAACAGCCATGCAGAGTTCTATTCAAGAGCGCTGTCAAGTATGTCTCTTCAGGAGATCTTCTTTATTTACGAGGGTGTGTAGTTTTTTGTCCTCTCGGTACATTCAGAGGGTTTTATCCTCAGTGTGGCCAGGCAACAACAGGAAGTGACAAATCCTGTTTTTCAGTGAAAGCCATATGTTTCCAAAAATGGCAGCAATGACAAAACGTATTGAGTGTTTTTGGAGCATGCAGACAGGTCACATTATCCAGTTATTTAATTCAGTACACATTTGTGTGGATTCAGTCAATTCGATTGGTTGAATGATATTTCGGTTTTGTTAATATTTGGATTTTGGATACCAGTGTCGCCCAATTGGGCTACTTTCTATTTAGCTTTGCTGGTAAAAGAAATCTTTAGTGTGCCTTTTTGTACCATTTGGGCACTGAGTTTAATAGGCTCAGTTTCAGACACCCCAGCGATGAATGGGCCCTCGCCCCTCCCAGCACGTTGGGGGTACTGGTGGGATGCCGGTTGCCTGTAACACACCTTCTGTCTACTTTTTGGTGCTAGGGAACAGACACTAATTATAATGCAGACTACACCATGAAAATGTCATGTACATTGGATGATGTTTGCCACATAAGGCTGAGATGTCTCCAGGCCTGGACTCTTATCCAGCATGTGAAGTTTTAGGCAATGTGAAGTGAAGTTAATACTTTTTAATATTTTCTTGTTTCAGGGCGAAACAATTCAACGCCATGCCATGCCCACACCATTAGACATAACCGCAAAAACTTCGCAACTTAGCTTAGCTTGCTGACCAGAAGTCAATCGGGTTAAATCTGTCAGAGTAGTTTGTTGCAAAGTTCCAAAAAATGTGTGATCAATGCAAAATGTAACTGTCAAAAACAAATCATTAATAATTACTAGCACACAGCTACTACCTGTCTGTAATATAATGGTACTTTACTCTCTTTTTGTCCTGTTTCTAACTGTCCCTTATTATCCATTATATATGTTGTCCAGTTGCAGTCTGGACTTCTCATGATCAAGAATAAGTTCGAGGACTGTTTGTGTCAGCAGGAGGAGAACATACAGTTAATAAACAGATATAAACATGTAAAAACATTTAACAAGATTTGCTGTCAGCCCATTTAGTGCTGTTGATGCAAGATGACATGCCGAAACTGTCCAATAAATGACTTCCCTCTCACTCTGTATGATGTCATGTTTAAAGCTCATGGTTTGTTCGAAGTAAAAGACAAACAATGGGTCATTTTTGTCCAACTATAGGAATAGATTTTTTTTTTTTTGATCCCCAATATTAAGAAGAGGTGGAGTTGTCCCCCTTCAAAATGAAATGTATGAATCAGAATCAGAAATACTTTATTGATCCCCGAAGGGAAATTCTGTAAGACGGAGCAACTGCAACAGGCTGCATGCACGATGGCGCATGCGCACTTGATGACAAAAAGGCAGAAAGACAACCCACTCCCCAAAAGAGATCAAAATAACCGTTCAGGGGGCTCAAAACACGACAGAAAACAAGAACTGTGTCTACTTTGCTACATTGGGTGGGTTAAAGAACACAACAGGAGGGTGAAAAAACCAAAGATGTGATTAAATGTCTTTTATGTAGATTTAAACTTTGTTTCCAGCTTTAACAAAGTCTCATTCTCTAACAGATTTGCTAAAAAAAAAAATCCCGACACATTGATATAGAAACAAGTTAGGAGATTAGTTGTTTGATAGAATAATTTGGTATAATGTGACCAATGTTAACAGAAAACCTATGCCCTCGGTTCCAACAAACAAACCTACCTACCTGAAAAATGAAAACTGTGTCCATAAAAACTAGTGTGTGCACAAATTAGAATATCTAATTTTTAAAATAATAATATTTTGTATTGTATTAAACATATATGAACTTCCTGGTTAAGTTAAACAAAGAAATTTAATGTAGAGATATGTGGAGTTCAGACAGCTGAAGCATTGCTCTTTTCTTTTGGATTCTTCTTCGCTTCATGTGGTGCGCTGCTGTGTGGTGCATCCCAATCGCTGGAATAAACCTTTAAGTATGGATTTTTTCATTGAGCTGCCAATTTAGCACCCATTGCTGGTTTTCCCACAGCTGGGTTTGGAGATTGCTTCCCGATGGGGGAATCAGAAACATTAATCAATAGACTCTCTCGGGCGCGCGTCTCACTCCCCTCAAAAATAAGCAGAGCAGCCTGCCCTCGCCGACATGGAGGTCTAGGTGCAAAAACAACTTTACCGGAAAAAGTCTGAGCCCTTTGAAGTAGTCTTTGAACCACCTCGGTGAATGTGTCACGTTGTGAGCGTGTTCTGACTCCATCTTTGTCTTTTCTACAGTCACGGCGCCATGTCTTCCTCCTTTAACTCGTCCACCTCCTTCTTCTTGAGCCAAAAAAAGACAAGAAAAAAATAAAGCATCAGGCTCGGTGGGCAAGCCTTGCAGGAGAGAAGAAAAGCCGTTAAGAGTGTGCAAGGTCGGAGATAAGTGGAGGTATTAACTTGTGGAATGAGACAGAAAGAGAACGACAGACATGCACACGCACGCCTGTCTGCAAGTGCACGCGCCTCCATTCTGAGCTGCTGCTACAGTACTGCACGCATGAAGCTGCAGGGACACTTCCCTTGCCATTAATCACACTGACAGGCCTTTTGTTGTCACTTAGCAGCATCGTGCTGGGTACCATTACTCTACTGTTCTTGATTACACACACACACACACACACACACACACACACACACACACACACACACACACACTGCACACTACAGTTTGATGTACATGGCCTTGATCGAACCCACAAAGAAGTTGTTTTCTTGTTGCAATAAGTCTGTCTGCTTGAGTCTGCATTCACACAGCCTGCTTCGGCCGTCAGAACACACGTGTTTTTAATTCATTTCGAATGGGGGTAGAGCGTGTAGGCTGCGGCGAGGTTTGCAGCAGGGGGGACATGCAAAAACGGGACAGGGCCTGCGAAGAAAAGTTGACCCCATTCTCACACCCCAGTTTTGAGGTGGTGTGAGACTACTGTCCAGGAAACAGGAAACATCACTGCCTCTAGAGCTGCCACAAGAAAGTTTTAAAACTCGAAATACAAGCACTGAACTTCCCAGGAGGTTGTTGGTTCCTGAAAAAACAAAGCACAGTCCCTGTGTCTCTTTTTTCTCTCTCTTTCTCCGTGAAATGAAGCTGCCTTCAAGTGCGGTCGTAAATGCGGTGAGCTAAACGATCTGACGGTAGACAGTAACTGTGGAATATAAAGTATATTTGTGCTATATTGAGGGGGTTAAAGAACACAACACATCACACAAACTGGCCTGCCACTCCTACCGCCGCACAACCCTGCGGAAATTGCTGAATTTGTTTTTTAGGACTGAATGGGCCTTACCTGGCTGTTTTTTTAACAACTGAGTATCTAGGCAACTCTCAGGAGACTAAAAAAGAAATCTGGGTTATTTGAGATTCAACCCTTGTGTGGTGTTCATTCATATGTTCCCTGGTCTGGTGGACCCACTACATTATTAGGCTTTTAAATCAATACAGCCGTAACAATTGATGTAAAATATACTTTATAGAAGTTTACTTTAGCTCAATTATCAATGATATATACATCATCATTTATTTGCCAGTTACCCATGTGAGATCACATTCATGATCAGATGCTTATTTTGTTTTTTTTGTGAGAAAACAAGGAAATTCAATTAAGATTAATAAGATTTTTTGCTTATGCTTATTTCTTAGTACTGAATCAGAATAGGTGAAAGTGCTTGAAATGTAACAATTTTGTAACTTTGTGTGGGAATAGCAGGTGCAGAAAGACATTATAGATTCATAGCACTTACATTTAAATACACTCGGGTCCAGTTGACCCAAACCCCTCAAATGTAAAAAATAAGTTATTTTTTATGTTCTTCACAGAAAATGAGCCAAAGCCAATGAGTTTGAGTTAGAAGAAATAATAAATAGCATAATTTGTGTTTTTGCCAACATTGAAAACAGGTCCCACAGACCCGAAAACCACACAAGGGTTAAGTGTTGATGGGTTAAGGGAGGGTCAAGGAGGAGAGCACGATGCGACTATTAACTTAAGATTTACTTAACAAAAACATCAGGCAACCAAAAATAATATTCAGTATGTAAGTAGGTAACATCAGAGGTGTGTATGAGTGAGGAATGTTGTCAATGTGTCATGTGACAAAGGGCATTAACATGCCCATGGAGGGTGACTGACTGGCTCAATGGTGTTTTTGCCTCCAACGTCGCCTTCCAGGAAGCTAACCCTAAACAACACCATTGCCACGCTGCCTGGAAGGAGATGTTGAGGGCAAAAAAACACCAAACTACGACTGACTGAGGCTGTCGCAGCCGTTAATATGAAAGAGCATCTTAAGAAATGTATTCAAATGCATTGCCCCCTAAACTTTGCTTCATATTCTGTCTGAACAGTAATGCTGCTTCTCTTATTTGCACACTTTGAATCTTTCTGTCTTTGCAAATTTCTAATCCATAATCGATTGATGGTATATGATTTCATAACTCCAACTCAATAAGGTACTCTTTAAAGTTGTGAGTTGGAGAAACAAAGATGACGACAAAAGAGAAAGTGATTGTGTTTTTACAAACTACTTTGTGTCACACTGAATACAACGCTGCTCCATCTGATCTGTGTTTCATAATGAAGTAAACAGCAGTCTGTAACGATGATTTGAATTACATGTGGATGTTTCTAGCCTCATTACCATTTGAGACATTTGAGTGTCTCACATAAACAATTGGTGAAAAACTGTGGATAATGACCATAACTTTTGAGTGTGCATTATCGTGGTTATGCATAACTTGACCTTTGAAGTATTAGACAATATGCAATTTAAAATTTCTCACCTGATACGCCAAACTATCTTCCAAAGCCACACACACTTTGAGGAGTGATTTTGAATGCAGTCACATGCTCTGTACCACGGGTTGTTGTTGCTTTGTCTGTTAAAGCTTAATGAAAGTAAAGCCTATTTTAACAAGACAATTCTCCATGCATCGAGTTTTAATCCAAGTATGGCTGCCGTCTGGCACGTAGAATTATAACTGCAGTCCTTTACTCTCTGAAACCCAACAGAGATAACATATATTTCCCACAATCGGCTGTAGATAAATGCAGAAAATATAATTAAAAAGTCATAATAAAGTTCATTTTAGGAAAAGGCTACAGTTTATCAGCTAAAATAAAAGTAAAATAACAGAACCCCCTTTTTATTATTTTATTTTTGTCTCTGCCCTCTGGCTGCTGGATTATACTTACTTCTTACTGCCACAGTACTTTACATTCACTTACCTGCACTACATATGCACTTACATATAGAGATGTTCTGGTATCACCTCCAGTACTGCCTAAAACGCTGGTACTGGTATCGGGAAGTACTGGAGTGCATGCACCGATCCAATACCACGTAATAAAGCCCAAAAGAAATCTACGTTAAAGTAGTTTATTTATGTTCTTTTTCAGTTATAACTGACTGTCAAACTGGATAATAAAAGAAAGTTCTGTGGCGTTCTTTGTTGGTGTTTGTTCATGTTTCACAAAGAGTTTAACCTGAGCCAGACTAGAAATCATATCACATCCATACAGGGATAGAAGTATACAGATATTAAAACATAATAAAATACATAACACATTGGTATCAGAGCAGTCCTCGGTATCGGCCGATAGACAAGTTCAGGAATCAGAATCGGTATCGGGACGCAAAAAAATGGCATCGGACCATCTGTACTTACATATCTAGACATATGACATATGAAGTTTCAGAAGAAAGTAAAAATCTGTCAGTTTTCTGGAATTTGCTGCATTGGCCTCAAGCTACTTATTTTGTCCCTACGCCACCTTTCGGTTTAGTGGCATTTTCTCTCCCTGTGATTTGTCAAAGAGAGTTTGATGCAGGCGAGTCTGATTAAGTCGCTGCGACGGTGGGCCGAGACATAGGGCGTGTGTGTGTGTGTGTGTGTATAGTGACAATGCTTTTGGGTTATTTCGTTCCATGTTGAACTCTATTTGACCGAACTTTGACAACTTAACCTTTTTAAAACACAACCAACATCATGCGTCCAGCCTTTTCTGTGTCCAACACACATTTGTAACATTAAAAAACAAGAATTAAAGGATGAAAAAGTCAAATGTCTGAAGCACTTCTTCTCAGGTTCTTTTTGTGAAGTGTGGCAAGTGTGATGTGGTGTTTCTGATTCATAAGAGAGCTTGAAAAGATGATACAGACCCACGTAAACCAAAGTTAACTTACTTTTAGGTATGTGAAACTAATTGATACACCAATAATATGAAAACGGACCTGTCCCCCCCACCTTATGTCCAGTCTGCCCTTAACCACAACTGTCAAAGGTGAATATGAGCAGCAGCGGCCTCACACATATGATCCTATTGAACTGAAAGCTAAGCATTGAGTGATTCTAACCGCATGGGAATGTAATTAAGATGTAAAAAAACAAACAGTGGAATATGTATTTGCAGTCATGCTTTGCTTTAATTACACATATAAGAACAAAGTCCTTATTCAGTTTGCCTCACACATCGGCATTAACAAGCTGATCAAGAGAAGCTGCTCAGTGATTCCAAATCAGCACCTCGAAAGGGACATGAATGCAAATGTATACCCGTTTCATGTTTTAATAAGCGAAAAGGTAGCCTTTTCAAGCATTTTTATTTTTTTTGTCCTTACACAAATACGTCATATACTGTAAAGGTCTACCACGGTGAAATGTGCGAAATAGATACCGTCCAAAAGGAGCCCTGCCTCAATTAACTTCAGAACAATTGGTTGATTCACCATACCAATGGGCCATAAACAGTAACACACACACACACACACACAGACACACACACACACACACACACATGTTCTCTCACATATAAATGGATTTACAGTGTCTGGTGTTTTTTTGTCCCTATGCTTTATCTTCGTTCTTGGCAAGCCAATGAATAGTCAACATGAGATAAGCTCATCAAGTGTGTGTGCTTGTGTACATGTGGTTGTTTGTGTACATGTGTTTGTGTGTGTTTAAAGGCTTTAGACAGTGCTTTAAGGCACCATGGGCATTATGCACCCAAGATGCTCTAAATTTGTTTAGAAAAATTTAGTAATTCTCTTGTTCGTGTGTGTGTTATAGTAACAATGCTTTTGGGTCATTTGCTCCATATTGAACTCTATTTGACCCTACCTCCCATGATGCAACACTTCTAGTAACTTCCCACAGCTTCTCTAAGCCTAACTCCTACCATCCTTTTCAATCATAGGCACAAAGATGCATGCAGTGTCTCTCTCTCTCTCTCACACACACACACACACACACACACACACACACACACACACACACACACACACACACACGCACACACACACACACACACACGCACGCACACAATGCAGAGATGCTGAGACAAACACACACCTCTATCCTCTCTCCGACAGAGCTGTTTGCTCTCTTTCTCAAACTCACAAAGAGCTCTTGCGCTGTTTGGTGACAGCCCTTGTTTACCTCCCTTCACTCATCCTCATCCTCCTCCTCTTCCTCTCCCTATTCCATGCTCATTTTTTTTTGTATAAACCACCCCTCTGAGAGAGCCTGTCATGAATAAAGAAATCCCCCAGACACAGTCTGGGGTTGCAAGGAGACGACCCTGATGTCTCTGCAGTGAGCTTCAAAACACCTGAAGATGTATTTCTGCCCTTTTTTTATTCAACTACATGTGCGTTTATGTGTGTCTTCCCGTTGCCTAGGTCACACACACTGTGGGGCCGTCACAGTTTTTCAGCTGCAAAATTGGTCCCATATCGATTCTAAGCCTTAAATGAAAATAGGTACTGGGAGAATCATAAAACGCTGCTAAGAGAATTGACATAACTGTTTCCACCTTGTAAAATGAACCTCAAGGGTACGAAGACATAACTTCCTCTAATTGTCCTCACATTGGCCGTGCCTGTACACACACACACACACACACACACACACACACAGTATACTGTGTATATATATATATATATATATATATATATATATATATATATATACGCACAAGAAGTATCTCCTTGAGGCAGGTAGGCTTTCTTTAGAAGTGTAAATGAGCGAGGAGATGTGTTTGGAGATGACGGGAGGAGGTGCCTGCAGTCTGATCAGTCGGTCGTGCCGTCAGTGTAGGCATAAAGGCTCTTCTCAGCAGTACATTCCTCATCAATGACAAGTATTCCCTCCGTAACATTAAGCATAATAAACACATGGCTCTTTAAATGTAGTGAGACAGTTTCACGTAAACAGTGTCATTTTTGCTCCTCTTTGTTGCTGATTGCAGAGACATCAAATCTTTCCAGGGAACAGTCAGTTGTCACCGAGTCATTCTCACTCCCGGCATGTCAAAAAGAGACACTTGGTCAGGTTTGTTATTGACGCAAAATGTCTCCTTTAGCGTCAAGACTCTTGGTGTCACTTTTTGACACTCTGGGTCTGTCCAATTTTGCGTCATTCAAAAAAAAAAAGGACTTTTGACTGACATGCGACACGAGAACGGGAACGTACTATGCGTGCCCTCAGCCTGCCTACGGTCCCCCAGTGGCAAGAAATGAACCAAATGTACGTGCCAGTGACACGCAGGACAAAAACGAGACACAAACCCCGGTCTCCTGTGTTGTTTGACCCCCAGCCCCCCATGTAGTGGGTTGCACTGGCCAATTTTGATTACCCCCTGTAAATTACACCTATATGTCCTATATTTTTGCATAGATTTTAATATTTTAACATATTATTTAAGTAGTTGCACATTTTGTTTCCCCATCCTGTATATATTCAAATATTATTATTATTTCATGTATATTGTATGTATGTATATTTTATCCTAGTATTTATTTATATTTATATTCTGTGACTGATGTACGTGTGCTGCTGTAACACCATAATTTCCCTCTTTTTGGGATCAATATCTATCTATCTATCTATCTATCTATCTATCTATCTATCTATCTATCTATCTATCTATCTATCTATCTATCTATCTATCTATACAATTGTCAATAACTATACACAATCTGAGCCTTGAATGAAAGTCAACTTTCCCTAAAATAAAAGTTTTTATTTTATTTTTATTAAACATTTAATGTCATTTTCTGCCACACTGGGTCTCTCAATTGAAAGACTTTTTGAGGACGTCGTGAGGTTGCGTGATATCATGGGAGTTGTTGGTCTTCATTGTTAAACAATTAACGATAAACGGCATTTTGCTTCCAGCCTCTTTTTAACATTACTTCTGCTGCCAGGACTACCTTGCATTTTCATTTAAATAGAACTATTTTCATGCAGTAGAAGCATAATCGCCTGTCAAAATGTGTTCTTTTCCATTTCTTCACACTGTATGACCCCATATCTATACTGTGTAGGTCAATTTCATTAATAGTGGTCTGTGAATTTGGTCACAATGGTATTTACAGAGAACAAGGGCAAAGTGTTTCAGTTAGTCAAGTGTCACCTTGTCACATTACTTGTTGAGGTGAGATAGCGTAGGTGATTTTATCTTCCTGGGGAATCATGTAGGTCACCACATTTATGAGTAAACTTCAAACTCTCCTCTTTGATAAAGCTTATAGTTAGTGAGTGAGGAGTTATAGCGTCCACCTAGCCCGGCCCGCCTGCTTCTCTTCAAAGTCAGATTCATTTACCATATAATCAATAATATAATCAAACTAATAACATTAATAATAATGTATACTTTATTAATCCCACAAGGGGAAATTTCCCAAACTAAGAGGAAGGCAGGCCATTACAGCCTGATCCAGTTGGGGAGAGTTCTAGCCCAACCAGGCTCCTCTCTTTACCCTGTCTCTCTTAATTATGCTGGTATAGTTTTATGCAGTTATAGTCTGCTGGGGGGGCTTCCTTTGACACACTGAGCTCCTCTGTCCTTTATCTTTCCATTTGTGTGCATCCATGTCCCAGAAATGCTTGTTACTAACTTAGCTCTGGGGAGTTATTTTACCATGTCCTTATGTTCTTTTCCCCCCAGCATGCTTCCTTGGATTAGGGAGGCTCCACAACTATGGTTGCAGCTGTCGCCGTGGTCCTGCTACACATCCTGCGATGCCATGTTACATCCTGCTACGCTCTGCTGTGCCTTGTAATGCTGTGCAGTGCCCTGCTATGCCATGAACTACTGCAAACTACTGTTTCTAGTCACTGTTCCATTATCTTATATTGTGACTGTTGTTGCCACTATTATTCACACCCCCAACCGGCACTGTCAGACTCCGCCTCCTACCAAGAGCCTGGGTCTGTCCCAGGTTTCTACCTAAAAGGGAGTTTTTTCCTCACCTCTGTCACACTGCTTGCTCTTGAATTGTTGGGTCCTTGTAAATTATAGAGTGTGGTGTAGACCTACTTCATCTGTAAAGTGTCATGAGATAACTCTTGTTATGAATTGATCTATAAGTAAAATTGAATTGAATGTAGGTCACAAAAAAAAATACAGATGCAGGTTTAAAGAAAAACTGCTGTTACAGCTTTGGTTTTATTTTGGTAACTATAGTCATAAGTTTGGTTGTCTGCAGTTGTCAACTTTTAGTATAATATCAGTTCTGCATCAGCTTGTATCAAAGTTAACTCTCCACCCTTAATTATCAGAGTCCTTTAATGTTAGTTTGTGCTTCTCATGCATCGTCATTTGAGTCAAACATCCAAGCATCTGATTTTCAGAAGAATTAATACCTGGCGAGCTTTTAAAAAAAAGAGTCTTCTGACCAGTTGGATGAAAAACAATGAAAAGCTGCGACTCGCAGGGCTCCAGTTCCAGCCAAGTACATGGAAATGATCTTCTTCATTGTTTTATGAGTCAAGTCAACTTCATGTAAAACAAGTGCAAGGGCAACAGTCGTTGCAGAACACACACACACACACACACACACACACACACACACACACACACACACACACACACACACACACACACACACACACACACACAGGGCTGTGAACAGGGCTCAGTGGAGCAGTCCCTGTCAGTCTGTCAACTCTCGGGGTTTTCCAAACAAGTCAAAACGAGCTGTCCTGCAGACAAGATACAAGACAACTCATCACTTTTGGCTATTTGTCTTTTGGGATGAAAGTCTTGTGCTGAAATGTCATGTTCATGAACATAAAACAGGGGGAAAAAACATATCAATAAATCACAACAAAGTTTCATAGGTCATCATAGTTTCAGGGCTAATTCTTGTTTTCATGGAAATTGATTGTTAGGAAATGGTGTGATTTGTGAGCGGACACTTGAGGCTTAGAGCCATCCAGCTAATTAGGACTAAATTGTATTAGCACAACAACAACAACACTGACCCCCCGAAGCCCTCTCTCTCCCTCTGGCACACACATTTTCCGTGTTTCTCAGATACACATGTGGACACATACACAAACTTGCAGTTTCTCACGTACACACCTCATTATTGATGTTGTTCTTGGTTAAGACCCTCTCACGGTCCCTGCTGCTCTTGGCTTGTTTGAAAAAAACAAAAAAAACAGAGATTAGTTAATTTACTGTAACCTGCCGTATTGTGTCAAATATAAGACAACCCTGATTATAGGTCGACCTCTTTTTCAAGACTCATTTTTGGAAAAAGACTTTTGAAGACCAAATCTTACATACATACACACATATATACATACATACACACATATATACATACATACATACATACACACATATATATATATATATATATATATATATATATATATACACACACACACACACACACACACACACACATACAGTATTACCAGTACACACACTGTAAATAATGTATTTAAATAAAATAGAAACACATTGGACAAATTAAGGTAGGTTGTTATTTTCTTTTTCTTTTAGTTGAAATTTAAATTAAAAAAAATATGGAAACTGTAAACTGAATCACTCAGTACAGAGCTTGTCTTTTCTTAACTCCTTATGAATTTCTTCTAATCTTTTCCTGGACCTCCTGACATTGAGGTTAAGTACAAGTAGCTAGTAAAAGAAATAGGTGTTTTTTATGTTGTTTTTTTACTTTTTGAAGGCAGACCTAGTTCCCAATGCAAGCAAAGAGAACATGTAAGTGTAACGGGTGCTTCAGGGAATGTAGGACCAAAGTAAACAGACTGCAGGCAGAATAGAGCTTGAATATTTAATAATTAAAAAAAACAAACTCATTACACAGAAAAGGTGTTCAGAAAAACAGCAGGCAAAGAAATCCAAAATGAGGCAAAAGACAAAACATGAACACAGAGACTAAACACACAGCCGCTCCAAACACATCCAATGATCTGACACAGGACAAGGGGAACACCAAGACTAAATACAGAGGGTAACGAGGTAACAAGAGGCAGGTGACACAAGGGTTGGGAAACAGGTGGAAAACATCAGGTAATACCAAAGGTGGGAAAAACCAAAAGACAGGGAGAAAAACCAGACTGTCAAATTAAAACAGGAAACCGAGCAAAATACAAAACAGAAAAACAGACGACCAAAATAAGACAAAACACCAAAACCAAAACCGTAAGTAAGTAAGTTTTTGAGCTCTATCTATAGCACGCCACCTGCCTACCCAGAGGAGGAATCCAAGCTGACGTAGCCTGTAGTTCTTCCTTGCATCCAATGATGTTACTGTCATGTCAAATGACGGCACTGGATGCTAGAAGAACAACAGATTTTACAGCTGCAGATTTCTCAGTCAATGTAGCATGCACTTCATTTATCATTAATGATTGGACATTTATGTAAAAAGTGGCAAATTTATCTTTTCAATAACATTTTGCAGCTGCAGCAGAGACTCAAACTCCTGTGTGTTGTTGCAGACAAGAAGGCACAGAAGGAAAAACCACCAGTGAGGCAGCAATTAGTAACATATGCAGGTAAATTAAACTCAACGCATAACAGACTAATCAGGCTGTAAGATGTCTTTAGTCTTGTCTGAGAGAACTAAATTGTACTGCAGATTACATCGCTTTGTGTATTTTAATTGTGCGTCACGGTTGGCTCGACAGGCAGTTCTGACAGCTTCCAGTTGGATTCTGTCTGATCCGGGCCACACTGTCAGGGTCAGAGTTCAAAGGAGGCATCACATATTAGCAGCAAAAGACTGCAAAAGTTTCAGCTGAAAGGAAAGCTCATTAAATCCAGCAGACCAGAATTCTTCGAGAGACGTCCCAGGCTTACATGGTCAGGTTGAAGTAGTCGTCCATAAAGAGATTTGCTCGAAGAAAGCAACTTTGATGAAACGATTTACCTTCTACAGAGAATATCATGTATAATGAATTGCTTAGAGCAGGTGACGGTCTAATGTATGCTGTATTTCACTGGGACATCCAACAGCTTGCAGCTAAAGACACAGAGGAGACTAGCTGCACTTTGAGACAATGTGACCCATGCCGGAGTTGGACATGACGGAGAAACACCGACTAGACTTAATGGTGCGTTCATTTGCACCTCACAAGCTCGTGGTGCATTCACTATTGTTGTAAAGTATCCTTCTGCCATCTAGTGTTTCTTCTTTTTGTCGTTTAACAGCAATTGACTGGTGAAATAAGTTATTGGTATTACATGTTAAATAAGTCATTTAAATTTGACCATATACCCTTAGCAAACAACAAGCTGTCATTTAATGTCACTGACTTGTTTTGTGCGCTCCTTTAAAAAAAATGATATGTCATAGTTGAGTCTTTTGGAGAACACTACTTCATATCCACCGTGAAATACTGTACCTGCAAGTTAGCAGACTGGTGAAAGGTGAAGATTGTCTAAAGACACTGTAGAACTTTGACTGTTGACTTGTCTGAAATATTACATACTGTATCTGTAAAACATGTTGTATAACTATGTATTATCATCTACCATCTGTTACCTGATTGGGCTATTTTTGCATAGAGTCAGTCGCTGTATATTTTTACCCTTTTTATTGCAGCCTGTCATGACTCAACCACAGTCACAAAGCTTGTCTCTGAGGCTACCTGTTGACTGCTTCACCTCTGACCCTGAGCTGTGTAAACTTCAGCACCCTGATTAGAGTTCACTGACCTCCATGTTGGAGGGGGGAGCGGGGAATTGGGAGGATGAGAAGCAAAACAGATGAGGAGTTGTAAGGAGATTTAAATATTTTTTAGATTCAGTGTATTTCTCCATCGCTGTAGCCCAGAGAGAAGAAATGGAGTAGGAGGGTTGAAAGTTAGTACCTTCAAGAAGCCAAATGTGTCAGAACATTGGAGTGGACGGTGGGGTAGTAGAGGCTCACTGGTGCTGAGTTTGATCACACAAGCCATCCAGACAAGAGGAAGACTAGATGAGATGAGAGTCTTGGTAGACTTTCTGATTGCAAACACAGTATACCTTGGTGGATGTTGGTGTGGGGATGTTGTAGAGACAGAATCCATCTCAACTCCTCTTTTAACCCTTGTGTTGTCTTTCTGTCAAAATTTAAATTGAACACATTTGGTGATGCTTTTCATCAATGTTTTTAACTTTTTCTTACATTTTTGTCCCTTTTTGCAACACTTTTGACCCTTTTTTTCAATGTTTGTCACTTTTTTGACATTTTCAACACTCCATAACACTATTAACTTTAGTTGTACAGTTATTTTTGGAATGTATGGTCAATAAACCTCATTTATAGGAAATTATACCTAATGTTTGAGTAAGAAAATCAGAAATTAGGAATTATTTTGACTAAAATTAAAGGAATGAATGTTGATGGATAATCACAGACTGGAACATGTCAACTTTTACTCAATACTATTTCAAAAACACTTACATTTTTTGTTCAAATGCTATAAAATTGAATAAGACACCCCAAAATTAAACAAAGTTTTGTGGAATCAATCTAATATTTTGGGTAATTACAACTGGGTAGTTAAAGAACACTGATATAGGAAAATGGGTCAATTTGACCCGAGGACAACATGAGGGTTAAGGGGAAAAATGCCTCCTTTAGCCTTGTACAAAACACATCGTAAATTATTCTTCTAAATAAAAGCTGGCATTCACTCAGAGACATGACCAGAAACGAACAAATAAAGTCCAGTCCTGAATCACATTTGGGTAGAAAACATATAGGTGGGGGTGGATTAGCCTGTTTTCAGAAGAGCAAATTGTCTTTTAATTGTTATTTAACAGAAATGTAAAATAGTATTTTGGGGACTTTAGTCCTTCTGCTGAATGTGTATGTCTTTTCTTAGCTGTGCAATCATTGACCGAAACATTTAGTAGGTGCTTCTTTGGGTTTTCAGCCATTCCTCACCATGTTGGATGAAGAGGTTATTATTTTGTAATTTTATTACTGAATGCTACTGTTGATTTTCCCAGCGGTGACGTACATAGCATCACTCAAGCTTCTACGCACGAAAGTTGCCAGACTACACCATTTTGTAAACATAACCATACATAGACATACAGAGAGAGTTGTGTGGAGCTGATGGGCTTAATAAGCTTTGGATCAACTCATGTGGCAGTGGCTAGAATTGAACTGACATTTTCATTAATGGAAAATAATTACACACTACAGCTTTAACAAATGCTGTTTTAACTCACCTATTAATTTGCTTCTCCTTTGCTGTCCTTTTGATTGCTGTTAAGTTACAGTTCATTCAAGCTCAACTCTTCCTGCTGACCTTCACATTAAAAGCTTACCAGAAAAGAGAGAGAATGTGGCCATTGAGCCATGGGAAAGCTTTTAATGTGATAATCTCTGTGGGAAAAAAAATGAGTTTCAATTATGGAAATGTCACAAAATGAAAAGTCAGCCAAGAAGAAAAGACTGAGTCCATCTCAACTCTTTACCCAAACTTAAAGGAGATTTCCAGTCGATTCCAACACAGAGCTCTGTTGTTTGTAAATGTGGAGTGCTGTCAGAGAAAACCAATCGGTGCTGCCTACACCGAATTATCCTCCTGATAGAGTTAGCACCCAACAGGCTTAAACAGGGCAAGCTTTAAACATGTTTTTAGCCTCTAAACATGTTCAAAATGTCATTAAAAGTGCCTACCCATGTGCAGTGATTCCTTTCCAAGTGAACAAAGTGAATCTGACTGCTGTAGATGTGACAGAAATGCATGAAAGTTTATTCTGCTAATTCAGCTCTGTTAAATTCCTGTGTTGAACACCAAAAAAAGATACAAACATATTTTCAAAAATAAGCATATGCTTATTTTTTAAAAGTAAATGCTGTAGTACAACTAGCAGGAGACAAGATATAATTGAGGTAAGTTTGGAGACACTACCTTATGTATTTAATCATTAAATTGATAGCCTCTTTTCTGTGTTGTACTTTGTAGACGGTCCCTAAGCTCTCTAACTGCCTCTCAACATCAGAACTCAACACAGCTGAATTAGCACAACTTTCATGCATTTCTTTCACATCTACAGGAGTCAGTCACTGTGTTCACTCAGAAGGAATCACTTCACATGGGTAGGCACTTTTAATGACATTTTGAACATGTTTAGAGGCTAAAAACACGTTTAAAACTTGCCCTGTTTAAGCCTGTTGGGTGCTAACGTTAGCAGGAGGATAACACGGTGTAGGCAGCACCGATTGGTTTAGTTTTTCTCTCTACTGACAGACCTCCACATTTACAAACAACAGACCTACGTGTTGAAATTGACCGGAATTCTCCTTTAACCTCCTTCGGTCCCACACAACATGTACTGGGTGCTGTAAAGTGTCAAATCAAAGTTGTTCAAATAAGGGCACAGTCTCAAATATCACAGTTTCCATTTTTAACACTGCAAAGGTTGTTTTTATTGAATTACTATCACTTTTGCTTTGCTGTTCCTTCAGTCACTGATAATGTCCAGGAAACTCCACACTTCCTACAGACATTTCACATTAAAATCTTACAAAGATATGGAAAATGTAAAAGGGAAAAAAAAATCCTCTCAATGTGGAACATCCAACACGTGCCCCAAACCTTTACAAAGTATTTATTTTCACACCCACATCATGATGTTTCCCTAACCCTAACCACTATTGGCATATATATATATATATATATATATATATATATATATATATATATATATATATATATATATATATATATATATATAAACAAATAATAATAATAATAATAATAATAATAATAATAATAATAATAATAATAATACTCTGTGATAATGACTACTTCAGGTTAGGGGACCTTTGTTGTCATGGTTACAATAATAGCCACATGGTGAAAGTCAGGGAACGATCGTGGTCATGATTATAGGGACATTGACTCTTGTTTTGGGGCACTGCAATGACTGATTATTGTCAAAGGACACTGTGCAGACGTGTTACTTTTAACCCTCGTGTTGTCTTCCTGTCCACATGCAACTTTTAGTTTTTCTGGGTCAAAATTCAAACTTAAAGACACTTTTACCACTTTCCCTTTTGTTTTTGCCACTTTTCCTAAGGTTCTTTGTCACTTTTTCCGATGTTTTGGTCGATTATTTTCTGCGCTTTTTTAGGACATTTTTGTTGTTTTTTGCGACATCTTGGTCACTTTTCTCAACGTTCTTTTATTTTCTTCAAATGCCATAAAATTAAATCAACACCCAAATTAAATAAATGTAGTGAACTCATCATTTATATTACTAGTGAAGAACGTTGTACGGAAGCATTTTTTTTTTGGATAATTTGTTTGAAAGAAACCCACATTTCTGATATAGAAACTTTTTGAAAATGGGTCAAATTTGACCCGAGGACAACACGAGGGTTAAACTGATGGTAACTTGACAACAAATGAAAAAAGTCAACTACGACTTGAATTAATTAGTAAATAAAAACTGTATTTATGTCAAAAAAAAAAAAAAAACTCGTAGAGAGGTGAGTATGCAAAATGTTGTATAACAATGCTGTGGAAATGAACGTAGTTTTAAATGTACCAAGAAAACAGGCACACGGATAAATACGACAAATACAAACAGGAGCAAATCAGAAAAAAGACGTCTCACTAAAATATGATGAAATATACTTATAATAGAGAAATGTATTTCACATTTTGGAATAAAGACCTGTCTGTGGTATGCCAGTAAGCCTGTTTCCAATAAAATCTTGGTTGTCTGTGCAGTTGAGGTAAATAACCGGCCCTGTCACTATTTGAGTACTAAACTGGTCAATTTGATCGAAGGTAGAAGTTAAGGGGAAATGGTTTTCTGATTTGAGCTGCGGAGATGAATCAATTCATCATTTTGAGTCATTTTTTAAGAAAAAAAAGTAAACCTCTGATTCCAGCTTACTAAATGTGAATATGTTCTAGTTCCTTCTCTCCTCTGTGACAGTACACTGAATATCTTTGAGTTGTGGACAAAACAACGACAGTTTTCACCATTTTCTGACATTTTTTAGCCCAAACAACTAATCGATTAACTGAGAAAACAATCTACAGATTAATCCACAATGAAGATAATTAGTTAGTTGCAGCCCTATTTCTGAGAAAAACACAATTACTGTTTTATTTGGTGATGATTACCTGAATAGAATCCGCTTGCCTTAAAGTGACTTGTTTACATCAATGTGAAATGAATCGATTTGAAGTGATCAAAGAATTAAAGTGAGAGCGGCGGCAGAGCCGGTGACTGTGCTCTGAGCAGCTCTGTCACCACTGCGCTATATTTAGCCAACACACACCAATGAGCCCCACGACAGTAGGCACGCACTGACCCCCACCATCTGCTTACACATGCACACACACACACACATACACACACACACACACACACGCATGCACGCGCGCATACACACACACACACACACACACACACACACACACACACACAGTCACATCTACAGACACACCGTGAGGTTTTAATGCCAACTGCTGCCCTGCTGCCCATAGACCTCCCAGGTAAATCCAGGTGGACTTTTAGATTCCTGTCACGAGGCGGTCTCACACACACACACACACACACACACACACACATGGGACTCCCCACGTTGTCGACAATAGAGTAAATTTTTTTAATTATGGCGGATGCATATACTGTATGCGTATGCAACAACAAGGATTCTCAAATACTCACTGTGAGAGCAGAGAGCTATGGGGAGCCATTTTAATGAGCTTGGCTCTATGTGTGTGTGTGTGTGTGTGTGTGTGTGTGTGTGTGTGTGTGTGTGTGTGTGTGTGTGTGAGGTTAAGTCTGTGTTTATAATAACACATCTATAACATGTTTCTCTCCCTCTCACTGCTTCAATGTAAAAGGACAAGATGAACCTTAATTCAACATTAGTGTATCTCATCTTTGTGTTCACATTCATATGCATGTTCATATCCTGAATCACACTATTCCTAAATTGCCGGTGTCTCAGAGTAGTATTATCACACACTCTGGGATGTTATATTTTGGACGTGGAAGTGTTACATCCCATAGCCAGAAATGAGAGAAGACTTTACACTGCTTCCTTAACTGAGATGACACACTGCTGTGTCTCTGCGTAGAAGATCAAGTACCGGAGATGTGAAAGGTGACTGAGACAGCAGCCAAAGTGATTTTTTTCCTGTGGATAGAGATATTTAAAAAAAAAAATCAAATCAAAAGAGATCATGTTCAGGTTCAAAAACACAAAACACACATTCTGGTGGTGTTTTAAAAAAAACTTCTTGGCTATTTGCTCGAGGCTGTACATCTTAATGGAAAGTTATTCAAACAGTTTTTTTTTTCTAATATTCTTCATGCTGTGCTAGTTATGGGAAGAATATAGATTTAATTTTTCTGTGTTTTTTTTTTTTCAAAGCATCCTTTTTTTCTACAAATCCCTCTGGTCATGTGTTAACATCAGAGACATTGACATAAATCAGTGATTATTTGTGTTGTGTTGAATGGTTCAGGGAGCGTCCTCTCCTCTGTACTTGAAATATGGGAGCGTCAGGGTGAAGACGACGGCGTTGTTGTCCTCGCAGGCGTGCAGCCTATTAGACAGGCAGACTGACAGTGCAGCCTAGTGGTAAAGCAACAGAGCCTCACACATGGACACACACTGCAGATCAGGGACAAACAGTTGCAGAGAATAACAACAGCTGCCCGAATATGACGCATTACACTTACACTTTTGTGTTTATGTGTGTGTTTTGCTTGCTCCACCCTTTAGTCGAGACATTGCACGTAGGCACAAGGCTCCCCTATACATGCTGTGGAGGAAGCATTATAAACCCACACAGAAATCCCTGTGTCTCCAGACCCGGAGGGCGGGCGGGGGTTGGAGGACGGGGGTTTGGCAGGCGCAGCGCTGCCTCAATTTGGCCTGGACACTCATCTCAACTAACCCCCCATCTCCTTCACTTAGCAGGCCAGCTGCATGTACGCTCTCACTCAATATTCAGGGACATTACTCACTCATAGTCTTAAATATTTTGTAAGATGAGTAGAAGTCCTTTTCTTCTTCTTGTTGCGTGTGAGGAAAATCAAGCGGTCCCCGGCGGGGATGCTTCAGCGGAGGCAGCAGCCTCGCCGTGATGGCAGCCGAGTGGTGACAGTGTGGTGCTGCCGTGTCCCGTGGCTTACAGGGCGCACAGTTCAGTGTAGCAGTGCTGGCAGACCTCTGAGCAGGGCCGTGCCGCTCTCATCCTATACACATTAGGCCAAGGGTCTTCAATGTTTTTTTAAGTGAAGGATCCCTTAACTGAGAGAAAGACGGCGCAGGGACCCCCACTGCATACTTTTTCTAAAATAAAGTTGCATTTAAAACTGGGCCTACAATAACGTGTATTTATACATACCTTTCTTTGCATAGAATACTAAGCTATTAAAATAGTCTAATAATTGTTAGCATGATTTTATTAATCATGTTTTAATGTAATCTGTGGATGGCTACCTTAGTGACTACCTTACCTATAGGCCAGTAAGCCTGTCATCAGTGGGGGTTTCTATTTGTTAATAATATGTTGAATTTTTTTTCATTTCAAGGCCTTGAAATTGACTCTGAGGACCCCCATAGGGTTCCCGGACCCCCCCGTTGAAGATCCCTGCATTGGACCACAGTCACAACTTGAGATAGTGGCTGAGTTTTGACCTACGTTCATGATTTTTCAAAATCTTTTAAAGATAAATATAGAGATAACATATTCTTATTTTGATGAGCAGAGTGAAAACGCTGTTTTGATAGTTTCACATGAAATGGTGTGACGCACGATTGCATCGGGCGTCACAGCGATAGTTTTAAAATTGTTTTATACAATTTTAAAACCATCCGACAGCCCTGTCAGATGAACTCACGTACCCGTTCATTGATTCCCAATGTTCCAAATATTTCCCACTATCATTATATAAAAGTGGATATTGTTACCTTTTTCATACAATTGAACTGTCAATATTAAGGTTGGTTTGGTCAGCAACATAAAACATCCTTGGTTGCTGTTGTTATTTATCATTATTCTACATTATTCTATTCTCTTCTAGGTCAGTGCTGTGTATAGAGCCAACAACAACAATTGTGCATTTCATAAGAAAAGCATGACTTTTCTAAGATAGTGCATACTATAAGGTATATTTTCAGATGTGGATGGAAGTCATATTGGGCACAGCAATTTAGTTGAAAATGACACCTAACATATTTTTCTACACGGTTTGCTTTCAGTTTTAAACACTTTAAAACTTTAACACTAACCTCCCAATTACAGAGTAAATGCTGTGAACATATTCTTTGTAAATCTTTACAATCATTGACAGAAAGAACCAAGCTGGCAATTTTCAGTGGGTAAATACCAAGGGGGTGAGCCTCTCCTCTCTAAGCGTAGCTCCTATGGCGCCATTTTAATGCTACAGAGCCATCACCTGCCGTTAGCATCACAATGACTGCCATTCATTTTGGCGCCACTTTGACAGCGAATAACTTTACATCTGAAGTATTTCAAGACTCTATTTGTCCGTTGTTCATTTATAAAGAGACACAACAATGTATAAAAGGCTCCGTTATCTTGTAGCTCACGTTATGGCTCTGTAGCAGATGTTTTTGTAAAAATAGGCTAACGATTGTGTCATAACCGTCGCATAGTAGAAGAATCAGCGTATTGCCAAGAGAAGCTCGCAGACAGTTTGGACTTACATTAGCTGTTTAGGTTTAATTACTAATGTTAACTAGCATGTTAGTTAGCAGTAATTAGCCTGTGTCCATGTTATCTCCTAACATATACCTACGCTCTCCGTCTTTGCTGATTGGGAGTGATTGAGATTTCTCTTGCACAGCTACCAGAAGACTTACAGCTTTCAGACAGGTTGCTCACGTCACATCTACGTCATCAAGCTCAGTTGGAGGCTGCACAGTAACGCTCAGCCATCACCGGAAAATTGCTTCTAATATCCTTCACTGGTCTCTGTCCAGAGCAACGAGATCTGTTGGTCCATTTCTTTAACTGTCTATGGTAGCAGGAAGGTGAATGCCTCCAACAGCTGATTCCATTTAGATAGATAGCTTTGATTAAATTAGGTCTTCCTGAAAGAATTTACACTGAGCTATATCTAAATTAGGAGAGACTAGTTGCAGATATGCAACAGATATATACAGCAAAAAAAAAAAAATACATTTATTAGGATAACAGCTGAATTGACTTAGGAGTGCACTAATTAAAAGTAAGGTCTTCTTGAAAGTATTTACGCCGAGCTACATTTCACCAGGCCTCAACGGGGAGCGCTAAGTGGCACAGCTTGATTTCTGACCCCAGAGAGAGAGAGAGAGAGAGAGAGAGAGAGAGAGAGAGAGAGAGAGATCTCAGAATGGTGTGTACCTCGTTTGAGATCGTAGACCGTAAATACATATGTTTGAGATTTGTTTCATCTCGTTTGGTGGATGTGTTTCTAGTTTACTGGCTCAGGTCACAGGTGATATTCAACCAGCAGAGATGTGTTGTGGTAACAAAAAAGCAGAGCGCTCTCTCCCCCGAAAATCAAGCTGTTCCACTAAACGCTCCCCCTAGAGGCCTGGAGAACTTCCATTTTTTTTTAAAATTGCATTTGTTTTCAGGGATTATATGCTTTTCTTTTTGCATAATTTCTGTATTTGCAGCACGTTTGCTAAATGGGTTAGGGTTAGGGAGTGTTCTTAACCCTCATGTTGTCCTCGGGTCAATTGACCCGTTTTCAGTTTTTTTTTATCACAAAAAATGGGCCTTCAAAATAAGCGCTGAAAATGTCAACATTAGAAATATCAAATTTTTTGGAAAAAAACATCCAAAAAAGCACCCACAACATTGAAAAAGTGATCATGGTTGACGGGAAGACAACACAAGGGTTAATTTCCTTGTGTTTTGTCTATTTGTGTGTGTTTCATTAAGTTGGAAAGTCTGGAATGGACAACCTGGACTTATAACTGATCATTTATTATTTATTATTATCAATTTTGACGCAGCACTTCTATTTTAAAAGCCACAGCATTTCTAGACTTCACGCAACAGGTGTGGCGGCCCAGGAATCTCATAGTCCCATTGCACGTGTTGTAAACCATGTCACGTGACGCCACTCAACCAATCAAATCTGTGCATGGTGATAAGCATTTCGACTCGAGTCAGTGAGTGAGTAGTCCCGTTATGGTCTGGCGAGGCCACACAGCCTTCCTGGATGGAAGAAAAACATGCTCTTGTTTATTTTTTCTGTAAAACCAATCACAATTGTCTTGGGCGGAGCTAAGCACCGGACGGAGCCACGGTGCCTCTGCATTCTTCCCATGGACAGTTCAAAACCAGTATGTCTCATATCAGTAGGCAATTTGAGGGGGATGTTAAAAATGAATAATTCCCCTACTGCTATCATTTGAAGTGGTAGTATCATGGACACATTAGAAACAGAGAACTGACAAAACACTGTGCTAGC